>JAQHUG010000433.1:1059550-1103251 GCA_028555095.1 Dicrostonyx torquatus | reverse complement strand
CTCCTAAGCAAGAGACAAGACTGAGGCTCAAAAGCTAGCAGTAGGTGATACACTGAGATCTGTTGTGCGTTTCACACCCCGTCTATTAGTTTTGGGGATTTTTGTTGTAACTGTTTTTGCTTTCTGTTCTCTTTTTTCCGTTTTTCTATGTGTTTGTGCGCGTGAAGTGTATATGTGCCTGCACATATGTGTACAAGTGTGTGTACCTGTAAACATACATGCTGAGGTTGATAAAAAGGATAGACCCAGCTAAGGGCAAAGTCCAAAAGTCCCAGGTGCCAGGAAGAGAAACCTCTGAACGAGTCCCTGCCCCCTTCCGGGCCCCGCCCTCTGGGGCAGGCCTACGCACGCGCAGCTTGATTTTGCACGGCACACCGCTTCCGGCTCCTGGGAGGCCGGGCGGAGGCTGCCGGAGCGACCCAGGAGCCAGCGGAGCAGAGAGCGGCCTGTGAGGGACCTTGCAGAAGTGAGTGGGCCGGGGCGATTTTCGCGGCGCCGGGGACGGGACCCTTTGTAAACTACTTGCTAGACAACATACTCCCAAAGGTGCCTCTGGGACGTTCACGCCTCCCATGCAAGTGACCTCTTCATACAGGGGGTTTCCAAGTGGAGAATGTGGGGTTCAGTGGTGCAGACCGTACCCAGCCACCCTGTCCCAGCGCCATGGACGCTGCAGCCACCTTTCCTGGAAAGGAGAGAGAAAAGCCACTCAACTAAATGCAGCTCTTTGCTCCCGGCTTGGGGACACCAGGGCCAGGGTCAAGGGTGGAGTGTCCCCCACAGCAATTCCTTGCACCACTTTAGGCCCTCCGGAAATCTTGACACCCTTGCCTGCGAGCGTTTGGGTGCAAACCGGGCCTGTTTCGCTTCTTGCTTTCTAGATTCCTTCCGGGCTGAGAACTCAGCAGGTGCGCTGCAACTTTGATCGCTCGCAGCCAAATTGAGCGTTTTGTTGTTGCTGTCCTCTCCTTATCTTCTTTTTTAATTACCTGTAGCTTGGTGGAAGAAACTTGGCCAGGAGGGGGAAAGTTCCTCCAAGTTTATCACAGAAGCAGCACGGCTCCCTCCGTTTTTTGCTCAGTTCTGGGGGCGTTGGGATCCGGGGCTGTAGCGTTCAAGGGCCTTTCCATTTCTTGCTGGGAGCGTGCACATAGCTTGACGAGCAAGGGCTGTTTGAAATGAAAGAGTTTGTTTTGTTTTGGTTTTTGCAGGTGTCTGAATGAATGATTAACCTTTTAACTGTAAGGAGAGACGTCTCTGTGTCTCATCAGACCTAGTGGTTTGGTCCCAGTTCTATCATCTATGTGCCATGTAACAAGTCCCAGTCTTCTCATTAACATGAGAATAAGGACTAGTTATGGGTTCAGTGAGGTAACATGTCAAAGGGATGTAGCGGAATGTCTGGCATATGGTCGGTGTTCAGTGTTACATAACCTGTGCATATGGACCTGCTTCCAGACCCGGAGGATTGTGTGTGCATGATGTGTGTGATGTGTGAGTGCGGGTGCAGGAGGTCAGAGGATTGAAGTAGATTCTTCTACACTTCTATGTGAGTTCTGGGATTCGAACTCAGGTCACCAGGCTTGTACTTGTTCAGGCAAATACGTTTGTCCATTAAGCCGTCTCTCACCCCTAAGCCTAGATTGTAGGTGTTGTGAGTCCAGGGGAATAGGGTGTCTTGTTGGTTCAGACTGGATCAGGATTTAGATTTGTCCCTGTTTGTTGTTCCTGTTTGGTCCCCAAGCCCTTCTCTGGGGCAGGAACCTTCTTAAAAAAAAAAAGAAAGAAAGAAAGAAAGAAAAGAAAAGAAAAAAGGATTGATCTTGTAAAGAGTAAACATTTGTTTTGTTTTCTATCATTTATTTTTATTGTGTTGAGACTTGAACCCAGTTTCTTGCATGCTAGGAAAGCTCTACTACTAAGCCACCTCCCCGGCCCCTTATTTCCATTATTTATCATTATTTCCCGGAGGTCAGAGGACAACTTTGTGAAGTGGCTTCTGCCTTTCTACCTTCATTAAATTGGCACCATAGGGTCTTACAACATGCCAGGCTGGCTTTGAACCACATCTTCTCAAGGGCTGTGCACCCACGTTGTTTCTATTTTCAGTGTCACAGGTTAGAGAAATTTAGAGGGTCTGTGATTTCTTAAGTTCACTGGCGAATGGCTCTGGACTTTATTGGAGTGGCCGGCCCCATGGGCTGTTCCTTGCATAGCTGGGTGTAATTTGCATTCTTGTCATACAGTAGCAATTTGGCCACTTACACAGCTTACCCACCCCAGGCACCCTGGCTGTGGTCAGCAGCTGTGCCTCCCTGTTTATCTACCACGAGTTTAACATAGTTTTGATCTCGTATCAAGGTCTCCTTCATTTCTCCCAACCTGGGTCATGTTTCCATTTCTTCCAGCCCCATCTGTGACTTTTCGGCAATTTTCACCTCCAGCTGCCGTACATTATTTAAAGCCCCAAATCCTGTCTAAAACCTAGCCCATCATGTTTCTTTGTTACTTGTTAAGGAAACACTGCTGGAAGGGACCTAGGGCTGGCTACCTTGTAGAAAACCCTCTCACCAGGTGCAAGGGAGTTCAGGGGTGGCTCTGGAGGGAGCTGGAGGAATTTATTTTTAGGGGAGGAATGCCTAGCTGAGGGAGGGAAACTTTAAAACAGTGTCCTCCCTGCGAACTGGTCTGCCTCTGCAGCTGTCTCTCCGTTGCTTGGCCTCTTTCTCATTCAAATCAAGTTGTGAGGAAAGTAAAGCTGGCTTCTCTGCCTTTGGGAGTAAATCAAGTCATCCCGGCAATTAAGTATAAAATGCAGTTAGGCTCAACAGGAATGTGGCTCATTTGGTGAGTGTGTGTTTTGAGCACAAAGCCCAAGTTCCATCCCCAGCACTACGGAAGCCAGGGCGTGGTGGCGCAAGCCTAATGGCTGTACAGTGAGTTTGAGGCCATCCTGGGCTCCATGAGACCCAGTCTAGAAAAAGTATTAGTAGCAGATACAACTTGTGTCAAAACCTGGTGGGGGGGGCAATTCTAAAGTTTCCAACAGAACACATTTAAGAAACAGTGTTATGGTTACATTTTCAATATGTCTGCTTGGTTATGGTCAAATGGCAACTTTTGTTACTTTTAATGTGACAGCTTCATTGTGATATGCGGTAAAATTACCTTTAAAAATGTACCACTCTGTGATTTTCATTGTTGTTCTGCAGATGTAGAACAAAACCATTAAGCCTCCTTGGTTTCTTGCAGTGGTGGGGATGGTGATTGATGGGTCACTGTGATTCTTTGGTATGTGGTCCAGGAAGTGCTAACTGAAAGTTTGGGAGAGATGCGGACTTGTGAGCATGACTCTGTTCTACAGTGGTTGCCTGACAAGTCTAGGCTGCAGGTTCTGTCCTTCTGGCCAGAAGAGAAAGGAGAGAAGGGCAGATGGGAGGATGAGGGATTGAGACCCTGCTATACTTTTGGTAGGAATTTAGAGTGCTGTAGTTACTTTGGAAAAACTGATTTTGACAGCCTTGAGGTTAGACCTCGAATCAAGTGTCCACCCCAGGGAAAGGAATCCAGAGCTCTATAAACACGTACGGCAAGGCTACAGGGAGGGATAGATGGCAGCGGTGCTTGCTGTGTAAGCACGAGGACTGAGTGCGGATACTAGCACTTGCGTGTAAAAACACAAACAAATAGAAGCCAAGAGTGCTCCTGTGTGGGTTCTCTGGGGACAGGGTGGGGGTCTCTGAGTTCGAGGGCAGCTGGTTTTTTGAGGTGACTTCAAGGCCTACAAGAGGGGCTGGAGAGATGGCTCAGCAGTTAAGAGCATTGCCTGCTTTTCCAAAGGTCCTGAGTTCAATTCCCAGCAACCACATGGTGGTTTACAACCAACCATCTGACATGAGATCTGATGCCCTCTTCTGGCCTTCAGGCAAATACACAGACAGAATTTGTATACATAATAAATAAATAAATAATTTTTTTTTAAAAAAAAAAAAGGCCTACAAGAGCTACATAGTGAGACCTTGTATCAAACAAAAAACTACGTACACACCTCTAACCCCAGTGCTGTGGGTGGGAGTGGAGATAAAGAGTTGGGCTTGCTGGCTCCCACTGCAGCCCCAGGTTTAGTGAGAGACTCCGACTCCAGCAGGACGCCCAACCTGCTGCTTAAGCCTCCACACATGGACCTGCACACACCTAGGAGTGTGCACCACACAGAAATGCTTTGGGGCATAGTCTTTGATTTCATCAGAAGTTGGAAATGCATTTAAAGTTGGGCCCGTTCCTCACAAATACCGCATGTTTTATCGAGTATGTGGATCCTTGCTTCTAAATGTTAAATATATATATATATATATGTATATGTATATTATCTCGATGGGAAACTAGAAAGGGGCCTGCGGGATGGGGGAGGCAACAGAACACATAAGATAGTGAAAGTGGGAGGGGAAATATTGAGGGTGGAAGAGTGGATTGGGGGAGGTGGGATGGAGATTTATCTACCAAAATCAAGTATGAGAGTGTCATAAAGAAACCTGTTCCTTTTAAAGCTTTTAACTGCTTGTATTATTGTGTATGGGGTGGGGGTTGTATGTTTGTATATGTAGTGTGTGGCATGTGATAACTTGGGGAAATCAGTTCTCTCCTTCTACCATGTTAGTCCTGGGGATTGAACTCAGGTTGCCAGGTTTGGCAGCAGGTGCCTTTATCCTCCGAGCTATCTCTCCAACCCCATAAGATAATTTTAAATAAATAAAGCCTGGTCTGGTGGTATGGGTGCACCATTCCAACTACTTGAGAAGCTGAAGCAGGAGGATCATAAGTTCAAGGCCTCTCTAGGCTACAGGTTGAATTTGAGGTCACCTTAGGTAACCTACTGAGACAATAAAAAGTAAAAACAGTTCTGCTGTGGTTGTAGGTCAGTGGTACAGTGACTGCCTTATGGTCATGAGGACCTGGAGTCCTAGTGCCACCAAAAGAAAAAATACATTTTAATACAGTCTGACTAGCACATAGTTTAGTTTCTTTTTTAACGTTTTGTTCATTTAGTTGGGGGAGGGCACATGTCTGCCGAGGCACTCAAGTGGAGGTCAGAGGACAACTCTGTGAAGTCTGTTATCTCCGTCCATCACGTAGGTCCCAGGAATCAAAGCAAGGTCATCAGGTTTGTACAGCAAGCACCTTTATCTACCAAGCCCCATAATATAGTTTCTATTGGATGGATGCACGCTACTTTTGTATAGTCATAAAGTCGAGAAATCATAAGACAAACTGTTGTAAGCCAGGGTCCATCTGTGCAGAGACATCCCTAGGAGTGTTCATAAAAGCCCAGTAATGGAGATAAGCCCAGGTGTCCATGCTGATCCAATGGATAAATACCATGTAGCCCATCCATATGATGAAATATTATTCAGCAATGAAAAGAAAGCTCTGATCCATAAGTGAACTTGAAGTGTCCAGAGCAAGCATTTCCCACAGACACTGTGGGTTTGTAGTTGCCAGTGGCTGAGGGAATGACAACTAAGTAAACTGCAGGTGTCTTTTTTGGTGCAGTGAAAACATTTTAAAACTGATGGTGATAGGGACAGCAGGATGGCTCATTAGATAAAGGTGTTTGAGGCCCAGGACTCTTGGGAGGAAAGAGGCAACTCTTCCAGGTTGTCCTCTGGCCTCTATTTGCATACTGTGGCACATAATATGTTAAGTGTAAAATTGAAGGCAATTGGTGAATTCAAGACTGGAAGAAAAAGGAGCTGGAAACACAGTGCACTCGTGTGTGTGTGTGTGTGTGTGTGTGTGTGTGTGTGTGAGAGAGAGAGAGAGAGAGAGAGAGAGAGAGAGAGAGATCAGGTGTCCTCACATTGTTTGAGGGTCCCTCTTTTACTGTGGCATACAGCTAGTTGGCTTGTGAGCTACCCAGGATTCCTGTGTGCCACCTCCCACCTCACTGTAGGAGTGCCAGGATGACAAGTGTGCATTATTGGGTTTAGCTTTACCTGGGGATCTGAACTCAGATCTTCACCCTTGCACATGCCGCACTTCGCCCTCTGAGCCATCTCCCCAGCCTTACCTTGGCTTTTGACACTGGTCTGGAGCTCACCGGGTAGGCTAGTTCGGCTAGACAGTGCACCCTAGGGGATCCCCAAGTCTTAGCCTCCCTAGTAATCTAGTGCCAGGATTACAAATATGTGCTGCCACACCCAGATTTTTTTTTGTGTGTGATTTCTAAACAAATTCAGGTACTCATGCTTGTTCGGCAAACACTTTACCCACTGAGCCATCTCCCCGGCCCCCATGGGATGCAGTATTAACGGTTTTCAGTTGCATGTATTTATTTGTGATATGCACACATGCACTGCCCTAGTGTGTGTGTGGAAGTCAAGAGACAGCCTACAGGAAGTTCTTTCCTTCTACCATGTGAGTTTGAGGGATCAAACTTGGCAGCAAGTGCCTTTACCCACTGAGGCATTTTGCTGCCCTGGGGCAGAATTTTATTTGAAACTGAAAGCCTTAAGGTAAAGGAATGACAATGATTTGGAGAACTCTAAAGAAGCACGCATGAGCTAGACATCTCAGCATAGGACTGCCCTCACTCTGGAGACTGAAGCTGAAAATGCCAAGTTCAGGACCAACCTGGGCTAAATAGTGAATCCCTGTGCCCCAAAGGAAAAAGTTACAAAGCCTGCCCATGGCGGCAAGGGTTAAAGCAGAGATGTGGGGTACTACCTACATGGTATAGCTCTGGTGGGACAGATCTTTGTGCTTACTGGACATGGCCAGCAAGCTCCAGGGATCTTCCTGTCTCCAGCACCGGAGTCATAGCCTGACTTTTAAAATCAGTGCTGAGGATTCAGCTGAGCCTTCTCCCCATTCTGAAACCTTCTGCCTCTAACCACTCCCAGTTATTACATAGTGAGGTTTTCACCATGCACAGTGCTTTCCCAGCATTTCGAAGTTCAGGTGGTAGATTTAGACTCCCTTAATCCAGAGAAGGAGGAGTGATGAAGGTGTCAGACTCTTTAGAACACTTTTGAACCTGGGCTCTGGAGATAATTTCCTGTAAAGAATAAATGGGTGAGGACCACTAGGTGGCTCAGCAGATAAAGGTATGTAATGCTAAGCCTGATGATGGTGGTACATGTATCCCCCACCCAACAAACCAATGGAAAAGGATGCATAAGTGAGGCCACTGTGTTGACACATATATATGACCTCAACATGTGGGAGGTAGAGGCAGAAGGATCAGGAGTTCAAGATATCTTCAGCCTCATCATGGTTCAAGGGCCATCCTGTGCTGTATGAGAACCTGCCTAAAAAAATAAACAAATGTTACAGTCTGTCAAATACTGTCCCTGCTCTTTATAGCTCTTCCAGCCCCCATGTGTTGAGTGATCACCTTAAAGTGGCTGGGAAAAAGCTCAGTGGTTAGAGAGTTTGATTATCTTCAGACCCAGAATCCACATAAAAGCAAGATTGACAGCACACCTGTGATTCTGGCCTCAGCAGGCAGGGTTAGAGGATCCCTAGAGCAAGCTGGCTGGTGACAATGGCCGTACTGGTGAGTCCTGGACTTGACTGAGAGATGTTGCCTTGATGAATAATATGAAAGAGCAATTGATATGATTCCCAGCATCAACCCCTGGCCTTTGTTCACAGGGACATGCACACATACACACAATATGTGTCCCCATGTATAGAAAGCATGCATATACATACATGCACACCCATACACACATGTGAAAATGGAAACAGAAAACAACCAAATATCACCATTACCAAATATAAAAATCAATCAAACATAGTGGCTCCAGCCCATTCATAGACTGAGGTAAGGTCACTTGGGTAGCACAAAACCCTATTTCTTTAGAGACAAAAGTGGAAGGAAGAAAATACCCTTTCCGCCAACCCCCTTGTCATAGCCTGCTTGCAGCCTGACCTTGATGCACAGGATATGTTGAAATATATTCAAGCTCACGCCATTGTAGTTGTAAAAGGAATACTAATGAAGGCCTTTGCAAGGTTCTGGAATTTTCCTGCTCTAAGAACTGGCTGCTGACTTACATTTAACATGTCTTTTATTGCATTTTTTAAAATTTATTTTGTATGGGGAGCTGTGTTGAGGTCAGATGACAGCTTGAGTCAGCTCTCTACTTCCGCCTTATGGGTCCTGAACTTCAGGACCAAACTCGAGCATCCTCACTCACTGAGCCATCGTGCCACCCCCTGCTGACTTAAAGGAATAGTTTATAGCTGGCTTATTTCTTTAAATTAGAAGCTTCTTTTAAAATTTTTAATATTTGGGGCTACAGGGATGGCTCAACAGTCAAGAGCACTGACTACTCTTCCAGAGGACCATGGTTCTATTCCCAGCACCCACAAGGCAGCTCACAACTGTCTGTAACCCAAGTTCCCAAGAATCTGGCATCCTCACACAGACATGCAGACAAAACACCAATACATATAAAATAAAAATAAAGATTTTTAGCCAGGCCGTGGTGGCACACGCCTTTAATCCCAGCACTTGGGAGGCAGAGGCAGGCGGATCTTTGTGAGTTAGAGACCAGCCTGGTCTACAAGAGCTAGTTCCAACACAGGCTCCAAAGCCAGAAAAGCCCTGTCTCGAAAAACCAAAATAAATAAATAAATAAAAAAAATTTTTTAAATGAATATTTATGCGTATGAGTATTTTACTTGCATGTGTGTCTATGCACATTTATGCCTGGTGCCTGTGGAGGTCAGAAGAGGGCATTGGCTAGCTTGGAACTGGAGTTATGGACAGTTGTGAGTCTCCATGTGGCTACGGGTAATTAAACCCAGAACCTCTGCAAGAACAACCAGTGCTCTTAGCTTCCGAACCATTATAGCTGGCTTCCTTAGACTTGTAGGAAAGTTAAGATGCTCAGAGACTGAAATGCCTGTTTCCTGTTTGTAAGTTTAGCACTCTGGAACTCAGTGATGATCCCCCAGAGTTAATCCTCTCTACACTTCCTTCATTCTAATCCCTTCTGCTGTCAAGCATAATAATGGGTGTGCCTTTGCCGCACGGTGATCCCTTCCTGGTACAATTTTTTTTTTTTGATGATGATGATGATGGAAAATTGACCCTCCCTCCAGAACAAGCTAATTAGATACTGTAGAAGGACCAGCTTCTGCAACGACCCAGCTAGTATGTACATGATCCAGTCAGCCCAGAGTATGGACAGGGGAGAGGCTCTTGAAGTCTCCACCCGCAGCTGAGAACTTGCTGTGTCAATCAATTGGTGGCTGCCAGGGGAAGGAGAGTTGGTGTTCTTCGGGGGTATAGTCCCTAGAAGTCAGTCACCCGGGTACATATTGGCAGCAGGAAGTTGGGAGGAGGTGGTGGTGGTGGGGATAGAAAAGTTGGAATAGAGGAAAAGGGAAATGAGGTGGAATTGCTCAAACAATAATTAGGAAAAAGAGCCGGGTTATAAATGTTTTAGACTGAGGACACAGCATCCACTGCAGCTACTCCAAAGCAGCTGCGGATTAGATTTTTATACACACTGAGTGGCTGTGGCCTTATTCCAATAAAAAGATTATTTGCAAATTCAAGTGTCTGATCCATGGATCATTAGTTTGTCAGCACTTGTGGTGAAGGTGAGTGGGGGAGGGGCCGTGTTTGTGCACACACATGTGCGAAAGCGCTTGCTGGTACTTACACGTCCATACACACAAACATGCAGCCTAGAGTTCAATGTCAAGTGTCCTTCTCAGTCGCTCTCCACTTCTGTTGAGTCCTGGTCTTTTCACTGAACCTGGAGCTCACAGATTTGACTAGACTGGCTGGCAGGAAGTCCTCAGGATCTCTGCCTGCCTCTGTCTCCCTAAAGCTGGAGTTTCAGGTGCACACTCCCACCCACAACCTGGCTTTTTACATGGGCGCCTGGCATCCAGACTGTGGTCCTCAAGCTTGCACCACAAGCATTTTACTGCCCCAGCCATCTCTCTGGCCCCTGGATTTGGCCTTTCTGCAGTTCTGTCTCTAGGCTGTGTGGCTTTGTAAATGTGGTGAAAGCCTCAGATTAGGAGATGGGGCAACTGGAACCTGCAGGTCTCAGAAGCTGAGTGATGTGTAGGTCCACCTTTCTTCCAGGGATCCTTTTTCTGCTACAATGCATGTTAGCTAGGGCATGGGTTACAAAGAGTTCAGGTACTTCCAGGTTATTTATTTATTGGGGAGGGGGGCATGTGTAGAGAGGTCAAAGGATAACTTCGGAGAGTTCTCTACTTCCACAGTGTCAATCAATTCTGGAGATCAAACTCGGTTTGTCAGGCATGGACGCAAGCCCTCTTACCTGCCGATCCATCTACCTGACCTTCCACTAGGCTAAAAACAGTTGTTCTACTCCCTGCTTTGGAAAGATTGACTTATCTTGGGCAAGTTCAGACCAGAGCCTCCCTCCCATGGTGTCTTTCTGGGGTTCCCCTGCCCTGACTCCATTTGATGTATCTTTTTCCAGAAGTGAAATGAGTCAAAGGACTCATTTCTAAAAGTCATCAAAGGAAACAGGTCCCCCAGGGGGACGGGCATCCTGTGTACACAGTTTCTGCCCTGCTCCTGTCCAGGACCAATTGTTTTTCTGTTCGCTGAAAGAAAAAACCCTGACCTCTTCAGATATTTGATTCCCCTGTCCTTCTGGTCACCTCTGCTGACACATCCTCTTTATTTCATTCATGAATTTGTCTCTGTTTTGTTTAAAGTTTTTTTTTTTTTTACATGTGACTATTTGCCTGAACATATGTATGTGCCATGTGCCTGTAGTGCCAATGGAGACCAGAAGAGGGGATCAGGTTCCTGGAACTGGAGTTACAGGCAGTGTGGACCACACCATGTGGATTCTGGGAACCAAACCCAGGTCCTCTGCAAGCACAGCCAGAGCTCTTAGCTGCTGAGCCATCTTTCCAGCCCCAACCCCACCCCTTTTATTTGTAGGGCTAGAGCAGGTTTCGGAAGCTTTGCTGTATAGTCATTGTCACTGAGCCCATCTCCCCAGAACCAACAACTTTCCTGAAAACTATTTCCAGACACTAAAGGATTCAATTTTAAAATGTTTTACTGCCTGTATTTATTTAGTGAATGACGACCAGATGATAACTTGCAAGGGTCAGGAACACTTCTCTCACTCCACCATGTGGGTCCTGAAGATAGAACTCAGGTTGTTGGGCTTGGAGGTAGCACCTTTACCCAGTTGGCTATCTTGCCTCTCAGTTTTGATTTCTGAGTGACCAGTTGAGTTGACATAACCTTTTAAAAGATTGGTGCCCAGTACAACATAAAACAGAAACCTTAGTAATGGTAATAAATGTTTACCTGTCATCCCAACTCTCTGCAGGTAGAGGCAAAGAGGATCAAAAATTCAAGGTCATCCTTGGCTACACAGTGACTTTAAGGCCAGCCTAGCCTATATAAGGCTCTGTCTCAGAAAGAAATAAAGACGAACTGAAAAGATTCCTAGAAGGGGACTGGGACTCGGATCAGTTGGTAGACCACTTGTCTAGCATGCGCAAAGTTCCATCCTCAGCACCGTGTAAGCTGGCTGTGGTGGTATACCTCTAATCCTAGTACTTGAGAGCTGGAAATGGGAGAACCAGAAGTTCAGAGTCATCTAGGCTACATAGAGAGTTCAAGACCAACCTGGGCTACATAAGTCTTTAAAAATACAAATAAGTAAATACTAGGAAGAAAAACAAACAGCTGTACTTCTGGGAATGCCTGCCTGAAGTGGGGGTGGTTTTGCCAGGACCCTCATAGATCAACATCTAGATTGCTTGCTTTATTTTGTTGTTGTTGGTTTGTTGTTGTTGTTTTTGAGGCAGGGTTTCCTTGTGTAGCCCTGGCTGTTTTGGAACTCTCTCTGTAGGCCAGGCTGTTCTTGAACTCACAGAGTTCCACATGCCTCTGCCTCCTGCTTGCTGGCACCACTGCCCAGCAAAGATGCATGTTTTTATAATTATTGGTTTCTTTTTTTAAAGATTGTTGCTTTTCATTTTATGTGTATGTCTTAGGGTTTTGTTTTGTTTTGCTTTGAAGAGACACCATAACCACAACAACCCTTATAAAGAAAATATTTAATTGGAGGTGGCTTGCATACAGTTTCAGAGGTTCAGTCTATTATCATGACCGGGAGCATGGCAGCATGCAGGCATACATGGTGCTGGAGCTGAGAGTGGTACAGCTTGCAGGCAACAGGAAGTTGACTGAGACACTGGGCAGTATCTTGAGCATAGGAAAATCTCAAAGCCCTCCCCCACAGTGACACACTTCCTCCAACAAGGCCACACCCATTCCAACAAAGCCACACCTCTTCATAGTGCCACTCCCTGAGATTATGGGGGCCAATTACATTCAAACTATCACAGTGTGTGAATAGTGCTTGCTTGCATACGTGTATGTGTACCAAGGGAGTGCCTGGTACCAAGGACGTCAGGTCAAGGTGTCAGGTTCCCTGGAGCTGTATGGTTGTGAACTGCCTAACAGGTGCTGGGAACCAAGTCCTGGTGCTAAGAATAGCAAGTACTCTTAACCACTGAGCCATTGCCCCAGCCCCTGGTTTTTAATTTTTTTAACATTTATTTAGTATAGGAGTGGTAAGTGAGAGAGAAAATGCATGCACATACATGGCACTTGTATGAGGGTCAGAGAACAACTTGGAGAAGCTGGTTCTTTCCTTTCTTCTTCCATGTGGGCTCTGGGGATCAAACACACATCTTCAGGCTTGGCAGCAGGTGCCTTTACCTACTTAGCCCAGCATTCCACTTGCCCAGCATCTGAATCTGTATGTGTGAAAAGCACATACTCTTTCAGTATCTATAGAACTCAAATGGACCTTTCAGTAGGTGGGGTGGGTATGTTGAGGCAGAGTCTTTAGCACAGGCTAACCTTGAACTCACTCTAGCCCAGGCTGGCTGCCAGCTCACAATCCTCCTGCCTCAGCTTCTTATGGGATAGCATGCCAGGCATGCACCTCGCTCAGTGTGTCTGACTATCCCTCTACCCTATACCAGAAAGCAGTATGAAATTGGAACCCTTGGAAGGAAGTGATCTGTAGGACATGCCTGGGCTATGTAGGGCCAGATCCACCTTACAAATCTCTTAACAGTGAGGCAACTTGCCTAGCCACTTTACCTACTCAGTTCCCTTCATCTTGAGCTTGTGCCTCTGGTGTCATGCATAGATGTAATGCATGCCTCTCTCCAGGTGCTCATACAAAGGCCATTTCTTTGGATGGTGGTCGATCTTATCCGTAGTAGGGTGGTTACTTGGTTTGTTTTGTCTCTTTCTGTCTCCCTCTCTCTGTGTCTTTGTCTCTGTCTCTCTCTGTGGGGGGTATGCATGGTTGGGGGAGCACTGTCCATGGACCATGAAGGAAAACTTCAAGTGAAATGCTCCATCAGCCTCCACATTGTTCCTTTGAGATGGGGTCTCTCACTGAACCTGAAGCTAATGTAGCCTACAAGCATCAGTGAACCTCCTTTCCCCCATCCCCATCTCTGGGGTTGGATATATACATGGCCACTGGCCACATCCAGCTTTTCTATGGGTAATGGAGATTTGATCTCAAGTGCTGTGAGCCACTGAGCCACCTCCCCAGCTCCTCACTGGTAGCTCTAACTCATGGTGGTTGTAGTTCATCCATGGTGGTTGTAGGCCAACAGTTCCAGTGCTGTCCGCTCCACCACCTTGTACCATCCATAGTTAACCTCCATGATGACCCCAGACACCCAGTGAAGCCACCTGGCATGCATTTGCCCATGAATTGGCCTGTCATTATCAGGTGGGTTTCAGTGAGTGCAAAAACAGAAGCATGGCAGGGACCTTACAGTTGATGGGCTGTAGTAGAACCAGTGTCTACAGTAAACCACAATGTCTGTCATTCAGGACAGTTAGCCTTCAGAATGTGGGGCAAAGTTTTTTGCTTTATGTTTTGTTTTGCTCCATGTCAGGTTGAGGGTAGAGTCTAAGGGAAGCAGCAGCAGCAGCCCTAAGGCTTCTCTGCCATTACTGGGTTGGAGGTGTGTGCTCCATTCTTTAATAAAAAAAAATTGTGTGTGTGTGTGTGTGTGTGTGTGTGTTTCCTTCTACCATGTGGGTCCTGGGAACTGAATTAGACTGTCAGGCTTGAAGGACTTGTGTTTTGGGTTAGAGTGAAGGGTTTCCCCCTTTCTTGTGTTCTAATGCCCTTAATTTTACTAAATGTGCTATCATTGAGCCATCTCACCAGCATGCCTGACTGGTTTTTGTGTTTATTTAAACCTAGGCTTTGTGTGAGAGAGAAACTGTGATATAATTCTTTTCCTGGTACCATCATCTCCTATTCCTCCCTTTAGAACTGACTTTTCCTCCCTTCATGAAGTCTTTTTCTTTTGATGTCTCAAATGCACACACAATCTAAATTGCACATATGACACAGAGTGCCATTTATTTATTTTCACTGTGTGAGTATGGATATGACTGTGTGTACACGGAGGCCTGGAGAGGTGGTCAGGTGCCCTGTTCTATCCCTGTCCACTTTATTTTCTTGAAACGGGAATCTCTCACTGGAGCTAAAGCTGGATAAGCAGCTCACAGACCTCGGGAATCCTCCTGCCTCTGACCCTCCCCACACTGCTACACCTGACTTGGTACTTGGATGCTGGATGCAAGAAATTCAAACTCAGGTCTTCATGCTTGTACAGCAAGTGTGTTATCTCCTGAGCCATCTCTTCAGCCCCTAATGTGCGGTTTAGAAGGCAAGCTGGGACCAATTGATGTGGCTCAGCAGGTAAAAACACTCGCCCTCAAGTCTGACAGTCAAGTCAGTACAGGTCTTCAGACCCGCATGGTAGAAGGAAAGAACACATGCACAGACACACACTAAACTGATGCTTTTGTTGTTTTAAAAGTTGGTGCACACACCTCTAATCCCAGCACTTAGGAGACTCACAAATTCAAGTCTCCTGGGCTACATAGCAAAGTCTGTTTACATACAACGTGCAGTAATAAAAATAATTACATTTATTTATGGGGAAATGTCACAGTGTACATGTGGAGTTCAGAGGGCAGCTTGCAAAAGTTGGTTCTTTCCTTCTACCACATGGGTTCCTGGGGATTGAACTCAGTTCATCAGGCTTGGCAACAAGTTCCTTTGCCTACGGATACCAATGATGACCATGACAGTAAAAGCAGGCTACAGGCTTGAGACTCAGAATCCTTATTAAAAAGCCCTGTCACCTCAGCCTCCTACCCATTCTGGAACCTGGAGTCCATCAGCCATGGAATCCGGTTTGATCACAGGCATGTGGAAATCTGCTTGGCTCCCACACCATGTTCTTGGGGACCATAGGAAATGTGCACAGGGCTACTGAGATTATTCTGAGCTGACTGGCCTCTAGCCAGGCCTGTAACAGGATGGATGAAACGTCTTCAAACTGCTTATTAGTGAACTGTTATCAGCCTGTGAGGAGGCCGCCCTAGGCCAGACTAAACCTTTGCTTACTATGTTGAGTAGAGAGGAGATGAGGGAAGAAAGCCTTATCAGAGCTGGAGGCCTCAGACTACTGGAGGGGTCTGAACTACCAGTGAGAGGCCAAGATCTGAAAACTCCCAGCAACTGATAGAGTTGCCTGAGGCCAGCAAGCTGGGCCTGGGTGTAAAGAAGCCCTTAAAGTCCCGCACACAAGTCTAAGTGAGATCTTCCCAACCCCAACATTGGAACTAAAGAGGCCATGGTAGGCTGCCCTGGGGAATACAGACCGTGGAACACCGTCCTGTCTTCCAGGAGTACTGTTAGTTACTCCCTCATTGAGGTCATCAAAGGCAATGGGACAGGAACTGGGCACATAGTTCAAGGGTAGAGCTGCCTTACCCCAGTAAGAGACTAGGGGTGTTGCTTGAGTGGAACCACTGCTTAGAATCCCCCAATGTGGAGCTAGGGGCATGGCTTAAGTGGAGAGCCTGTTCGAATGCTCCAGAGAGAGCCTGATGGGCATCGCACATGGCTCAGGGTGTGGAGAACCTGCCTCGCATGCATGAGGTTCTGGGTTCCATTCCTGTGTTTGCCTGCGTTCAGCAAACACCATCCTTGAGCGTTGTCAGGGTATGGCTGACCCCTGCATTGTCTCAGGCACTGTCAGGGCTTCTAGACCAGGCTGTCCTGGGCCCTTCAGAGAACAGGAACCCACGTCCTTTCTGCTTCTGTCGTCCACTCTCCCTTCCTTCTCCAGACCATATCCCTCCATCATCTGCAACCCTCCCGCCCCATGTTTCACAGAGCACAGCACTCCACTCACCTGCTCTTCACCCTGTGGCTTCCTTAAAGGCCTTGTCATCTGGAATGCAGATGGCCAGACTGGTTTCCTGCTCTGTGCCTGTAATTACTGGCCTGCTTGTCACATTCCCTCTGTGAAGTACAGGTTCCATCCTGGTGCAGGAAGTCAAAGCACAAAAGAATGAACCATGCTCCCAGCCCCGCTGTCCCAGCATATGCCACCCCCTCCCAGCTAAGTTCCACTCTGTAAACCTTCCTTCATTCCTGTGTCTCACCTGTTGCCCTTTCCCACTGTGCTCTTCTGGAATGTGGTTCCCCTTCCTCCTTGTCTCCCAACAACCTCTTACTCATACTGCAAAACCCAGTGCTGATGACCCTATGACATCTTTCTTAGGTGAAAGAACTGAAGACATTCCAGGTTCCTTTGGTAACTGTGGGCTGTGCTGTTGTTCTTTGGTCACCTGGGCTCTTCTGGGCCGTGATCCGGGTCATTCTCTTGCCATACTGTTATTCCTCAGAGCTATTTTAACTCTGGGCAGATTTGTAGATGGACCTTACTTGGGGATATGGTACTCGGGTAGCTCATAGGCATGGTAGCCTGGGCATGCAGAGCTGGCCTCCAGTTCCACTAGATGCCTAGAGGATTGTATGGAGCCCATCTACCTGGTCTCATCTGCACTCTGGATAGTGCCAAAGGATGCTTTAGGAGTTAATTACTTAGGTTTGGGGGCTAGGGAGTCAGCAGAAGAGGACCCTTGCTGCATCTTCAGACACTGGGCTTCTCATTTGGTCTTTGTACGACTCCAGTTAGTATAGGTGGAGGATGCTTGTTTGTTTGTTCCTGGCTGCCCAGACCGGAATAATCACACAGAAACTATATTAATTACACTGTTTGGCCAATAGCTTAAGTGTATTTCTAGCTAGCTCTTATATCTTAAATTAACCCATTTTTATTATTCTGTGTATTATCATGAGGCTTATGGTTTACCGGTAAAATTCTGACTGGAAGCTCGCATCTTTTTCCTTTGGCAGCTACATGGCGTCTTCATGGTGTCTCCCTGACTCTATCTTCTTTGTCCCAGCATTCAGTTTAGTTTTCTGCACCTAACTCTATTCTGCCCTGACACAGGCCAAAGCGTTTCTTTATTAACCAATGATAATAAAATATATTCGCAGCATACAGAGGGAAATCCCACACCAAGTTATCTGAGCAGGCTTGGGAGGGGACAGGGCAAGTCATTGGCTAGGATCATGAAGTTCTTGCAAACCCTGGAAAAGGTAGACAGCCCATTTTGCTTGCCTCCAAAGCCGGTGTTAGGGCTTGAGATGGCTTGGTGGGTGAAGGTGTTTACTGCCAATTCTCAGGACCCACGTGGTAGGGGGGTATCAACTCCACCTAATTTCCAAATGCATACCTAGTATGTATGTTCGTGCACATACACTTAAAATACACACACAAATGCAGTGATAAAGAGGCTTTGTTTGTTTACTTGTTTGCTTTGAGACAGGATCTCTCCTTATAGCCCCTTATTGTTTTAGAACTCTCTATGTAGACCAGGCTGGTCTCAAACTCAACAGAAATTTACCTGCCTCTGCCTTCCCAGTACTGGAAATAAAGGTGTGTGCCAGCATGTCCAGCCTGAAGTGATTTTTATTAGCTTTGTTTTGTTTTATTTTTTGAAACAGAGTTCCATGTTGGAACTCGCTCTGTAGACCAGGCTGGCCTCAAATTTAGAGATTCACCTGCCTCTGCCTTCTCAAGGGCTAGGACTAAAGGCATGTGCCATAACTACTCGGCTTTGAAGTAGTTTTTAAAGTTTATGTTTCTAACCAGGTGGTGGTGGCGCATGCCTTTAATTCCAGCACTCAGGAGGAAGAGACAGGTGGATCTCTGTGAGTTTGAGGCCAGCCTGGTCTACAAGAGCTAGTTCCAGAACAGGCTCCAAAGCTACAGAGAAATCCTGTTTTGAAAAACCAAAAAAAAAATTTTAAAAAAAGTTTAGGATTCTGGAGAAAACTCCCATGTGCCTAAATCAACCTCCCTACACTTGTGGAAAGAGACTGATTCTGCTCTTTCATCAGTGCTGGGGATGATCCCAGGGCTTCAGCCCTGATAGGCAAACACTCTTTACCGCATCTCCAGCCCTGAGGTTGTTTGTACTGCCTAAATGTCTCTAATCCCGAGTACCTAGGACCAGACATGCTCTAGGTTATTTCCTGCAATTTTGGAATATTTGCATATGCAAACGAACTGTCTTGAAATAAGACCCAAATAGCAGCACAAAATTCTTATTTCATCTATACCTCATACACATAGTTTGAAGATAATTTATTATGGGAGGGACATGTGTATGGAGGAACTTGAGGGGGCAGTTCTCTCCTCTACCTCCTTGGGTCAGGCTGTCAGGCTGTGATTACCAGCAAAAGCTTTTGCACACTTAGCTGTCTCGTTGGGCCATCTGAAGGTAACTTTGGGCAGTCATGTTTTCTTTCTTCCTTTCTTTTTTTTCTTTTTTTGTACATGTCTCTTTTGACCCATCATGACAGGACTGGTATGAAATTGTCCACTTGCCACATCTTGGTGTTCTAAAAGTTTTGGATTTTAGTGCAGTTTGTGGTTCAGATTTGGAGATTAGGGATGTAAGTCATTTGAAAACTAACTTATCAAGCTAAATGTGATTTTAGTACTTAAGAGGCTGTGGCAGGAGGATCACGTCAGTTTGAGGCCAGGCAGGGCAATAGAGTAAAAGAAAAATTGAAGAGCCTAGTGGTACACATGCCTGCCTTTCCAGCATCAAAAAGATGGAGGCTGGGAGTTCAGAAGTTCAAGGTCATCCTTGGCTACAAAGGAAGCTGGATGCCAGCCTGGGCTACAAGAGACCCCGTATCATTAAAAAAAGAATGGATACCGAGTGGTGGCAGCTGCACAGGCATTTAATCCCAGCACTCAGGAGACAGAGGCAGGTGGATCTCGTGGGTCTGGGGCCCTGGGCTCTATCCTCAATGCTGCACAAACCAGGTCTGGTGCTGCGCACTTGAGATCCCAGTATTTGGAGGATGAGGTTGTTTCCCACGGTATAGGGAGTTGGAGGGCAGCCTGGGCTACATGAGGGAAGGGGAGAAAAAAGGAGAGGGAAAGAGAAAGAAGGGAGAAAAAAACTTTGAAAACCATCTTCAGGCTTTTATTTTGCAGTTATTTTAAATTTATAGAGTTTAAAGGGGTTATTTGGAGTTCTCCTACTCTCCCTACTGTCAACTTTATTTTTTTAAAAAAATTTGGGTTTAGTTTTAATTCTGTGTGTACGGATGTTTTACCTGTGTGTATGTCTATGCACCACTTTTGTGCCCGGTGTGTGGGAAGGTCCAAAGGCAGCATCCGATCTCTTGGAACTGGAGTTACAAATAGATGTGAACTCACATGTGGGTACTAGGGATTGAACCTGGGTCCTCCAGAGAAGCAGTAAGTGCTTTTAACTGCTGAACCATGTCTCTAGCTCCCAACCTTATAACATTTATTTAATATGTGTGCCTGTGCACATGCCATGGCACACCTGTAGAGGTCAAAGGACAATTCGCAGAAGTCAATTCTCTCCTACCACGTGGTTCTGAGGATCAAACTCAGGTTACCAGGCTTTGTGGCAAGCCCTGTTATCTGCTGAGCCATCTTGCTGGCCCTCTACCTTATTGAGATAGAGTCTCTTACTAAAGATGAAGCTAACTAATCGGCTAGAATGGCCATCCAGAGGGCTTCAAGGATCCACCTCTCTGTCTCCCCAGTGCTGAGTTTTGCTGGGCCTAGCCTTTTGTTGTTGTTTGTTTTGTTTTTGTTTTTTGAGACAGCATTTCTCCGTGTAGCTCTGACTGTCCTGGAACTTGCTTTGTAGACCAGGCTGGTCTCAAACTCAGAGATCCACCTGTCCCTGACTCCTGAGTGCTGTGATTAGCGGTGTGCGCCTCCATATGCAGCTTGCTGGACCCAGCTTTTATGTGGGTACTGAGGATCCACATCAAATCATCATGCTTGCACAGCTGTACTCATTAAACCATCTCTCAACCACTGTTTAATTTCTTTCTAACTTAATTTTAAGTTCATTTCATGCTATCAGCAGAAAAGGATGGGCTGGGTGGTAGAATGCATATGCAGCCTATGCAGGGCCCAGGCTTCATTCCCTTCTACAGAAAAAGACAAACAAAAAGCAAAGTCAGGGAGCTTGGGTTTCAGAGAGAGAAGGAGTAGCATTCTTCAGGACCCTCAGTGGTATTTCCTAAGAGCCATTTCTTATCAAACCAGGTAGGAGCTTGTTCACATTCCCAGCACTGCAGTACTGACCACACTGGGCAGCCAGCTGGTTCCAGTCCAAGAATGTTCCAGATTTTTTTTTTAAATTTCTTCTCAGATGAGTCACCTGTAGCCATTTGCCTTAATTATTACTTATCTTTGTTAAGCAAAAATACAGCTGTAGGTACTAGACATTAGAGATCTGCAGGGCTTCATGGCATATACCTGTCACCTCAGTACTGGAGAGACTGAGGCAGGAGAATCCCAGGTTCAAGGAAAGCCTGGGCTACACAATAATACTCCTGTCTCAAAACAGAAGTAAGGGCTGGCGAGGTAGCTCAGAGAGTAAAGGCACTTGCTGTCAAACCTGATGACCTGAGTTTGATCCCTGGAACCAACATGGTGGAAAGAAGCATGAGTTGTCCCCTGACTTCCACCTGTGTCTGGCCACGTGCACTAACTAAATAAACAAGCCGAGTGTGGTGACACACCTTTAATCCCAGCCAGCACACAGGAGGCAGAGACAGGCGGATCTCTGAGGTCAGCCTGGTCTGCACAGCAAGGAGACTGTCTGAATGGGTGGATGAGTGAAACGGCACACATTCCGTGTAGTAGGCATTTGCTGTCAACTGGATCTTGAATGTCCCCTACAGTCCATGTGTTCACTGTGTCCCAGCCTTTGATGCTATTGGAAAGGAGTGGAATTCTTGAGAGATAAAGCAAATGGAGAGGGTGAAGTTAGGTCCCTGTGGCTTGCTGTTGAAAGGGATATTTACTGGGACCCAGGCCCTTTCTTCTCTCTGCTTCCTAGCTGCCATGAGGTAAGAGACCTTGGCTGCCACATACTTTTGCCATGATATCCCATGTGACCACAGAGCCAAGCAAGCATGGAACTGGAGGATGGATTAGACCTACCCCCTTTTAAATTGATTTTCTCAAGTATTTTGTTACAATAACATGAAGCCTTTGAGAATAATTTTAGATACCAATTTAGTAAAATGCTTTATTAGACTGAGCAGTTTGGCTTAGAGGCTTTGTTCGAACCCACCAGTGAGGGACTGGGGGCATGACTCGGTGGGGGAACATCAGTCTAGAACCCACCACTGAGGGGCTGGGGGCATGGCTCAGTTGTTCAGTCCCTGCCTAGACTTCCCCCAGCTGGGCTATGGGTGTGACTCAGCAGTGTTTTTGTCACTACCATGGAACTTTGAAGTTAAGGTTATTAAGAACAGTAAGAACAATTTCTTAGAAAATTAGGAAATAACCTTCCTCAAGACCTAGCAATACCACTTTTGGGTATATATCCAAAGGATACTCAGTCATACCACAAGGACATGTGCTCAACTATGTTCATAGCAGCATTGTTTGTCATAGCCAGAACCTGGAGACAATCTAAATGCCCCTCAACTGAAGGATGGATAAGGAAAATGTGGTATATTTACACAATGGAATACTACACAGCAGAAAAAAAAATGACATCTTGAAATTTGCAATGAAATGCAATGGAGCTGGAAAACATCATATTGAGTAAGGTAACTCAGACCCAGAAAGACAATTATCACATGTACTCATTCATAGGTGTTTTTTTTTCAGTTTTAATATTTATTTATTGATTAGGTATACAATATTCTGTCTACATGTATGCCTGCAGGCCAGAAGAGGGCACCAGACCTCATTACAGATGGTTGTGAGCCACCATGTGGTTGCTGGGAATTGAACTCAGGACCTTTGGAAGAGCAGTCAATGCTCTTAACCACTGAGCCATCTCTCCAGCCCCCTCATAGGTGGTTTTGAAACATAAAGCAAAGAAAACTAGCCTACAAGTCACAATCCCAGAGAACCTAGACAACAGTGAGGACCCTAAGAGAGACATACATGGATCTACATGGGAAGTAGAAAAAGACAAGATCTCCTGAATAAATTGGGAGCATTGGGACCATGGGAGAGGGTTGAAGGGGAGGGGAGAGGCAGGGAAGGGAGCAGAGAAAAATGTATAGCTCAATAAAATGAAAGAAAATAAAAACCAGTAAGGGTAGTTTAGGATAGAGCTTTAGTGTTAGAACATTTGTTCACATTAGTGAGGCCCTGGGATCTATCCTGTGCACTAAAAATCCAAAAGAAATGATTTTTCTTTTTAAGGCAGGATAGGGCTGGAGAGAGCATACACTGTCCTTGCAGATGACCCAAGTAAGTTCCCAGCGCCTATGATTGGAAGCTCACAACTGCCTGGAACTCCAGCTCCAGGTGACCCCACACTTGTGCAGGCACCACACTTCATATACACATACCCACACTTTCATACACATATACATAATTAAAAATACTAAAAATTCCTCTCAAAAGTTTGTGTAGGCAGTATGCGAGACTGAATCAATACAGAGATTTGACCACCTATATACAACCTTTCTACCTATTTCTCTTTACCCCTAATCTGCACATCACGGAAATGCTGGTTGAGGAAACCAACATAACTTATTAGCTCAACAAGTTCTTGAGGTGAGGGGAAGGACTGACCAGGGTGCCATGTTCAGAGGACTGTTTGGCTGTCTGCAGCATCCCAGCTGCCTTAGAGTGGTGCATGACTCAGCTGTCTGGGCATGAGTGGGAGGGCCTGTCATGCACCCCATCTCACCTTCTCTGTGAACTTCGCCTAGGCTCTTAGCCCCTTTGACCAGAGTTCCTACTAACAGTCTTCCCCCAAAAAAATCCAAAGCATAGTATTTCAAGAGGCTGGGGATGCAGCTCAAGGGGTACAGGAAGCCCTGAGTGCCATCTCCAGTGTCACATAAACTGGGCATGGTGGTGCCTACCTACCTGTCATCCCAGCACTAAAGAGGTGGAGGTAGGAAGACCCCAAGTTTAAGGTTATCCTTGACTACATAGTGAGATTGAAGCTAGCCTGGGCTACTATCTAAGGGGGTAAAAAGTGAATCAAATGAAGCACTCTGGGTGCCTGTCTACCACATATCTATAAATAGCCCCATGTTACTCAATGGTGGGGATATGTTCTAAGCGATGAATCAGACTAATATGCCATCAGTTTCATCACCGTGTAAGCATCAGGGTATTTGCTTACATAAACTAAGATGGCTACAGTGTCCTCAGTGTCACTAGATAATCTTATCTATGGAGCCACTGTTTGGGATACTGTCACTGACTAAATCATCATCGCACAACAGTGGACCACACATGACATCAGATCTGTTTCTGTGTAATAAACAGCTTTAGTGCCGGGCGGTGGTGGCGCATGCCTTTAATCCCAGCACTCGGGAGGCAGAGGCAGGCGGATCTTTGTGAGTTCGAGACTAGCCTGGTCTACAAGAGCTAGTTCCAGCGCAGGCTCCAAAGCCACAGAGAAACCCTGTCTCGAAAAGCCAAATAATAATAATAATAATAATAATAATAAACAGCTTTACAGGTCTTGTTTTCAGTGATGTGTATGGCATCCTGGCACTCGGTGTTAACGTGGAGGGCAGGCCACAGACGCCTTCGCTGTGCTCAGTATTCAGTGAGAGTGCCCTCTTATGTCAGCTCAGACTGTGTGTGTGGTCTTCATGGGGGTGAAAGCGGTGACTTTCACCTGTAACCCCAGCCCTGGGCAGGGGCAGCAGCAGGGAAGAGACCTTCATCCGTCTGCAAGTTCAAGACCAGCCTGCACTATATAGCAGTACCTTACCTCAAAAACACAAAATGGGCCAGCAAGGTGCTCAGTGGATAAATGTACTTGTCAACAAGCTTGATGGCCTGAGTTTGATTTTCCAAAACCCACATAGTGGGAAACAGAACTGATTCCTGTAAGTTGTCCTCTGACCTCCATGTGTGCAGCAGAGTGAATGTCCACACGCCAAAACAGAAGGCTGCTTTAAGTCCTCTCCCCATGTTCCATTTCCAGCTTCTGGTTTGGAGGCAGCACCTCTGCTTGGCATCTTCTGTAGCTTTAATTAGTAAAAGCTTGCTTTGTTAAAGCAAGGACTTTGGGGGCAGTCCTTAGAGCACTGCACTAGGCAACCCTCAAAGATGGAGTTAAGAACTCAGGTGTGATCGCTCAGTACATTGTGAAGTTGCCCAGCTGCCCAGTGTGGTTGTCTCAGCATGACCATCGTGCCAGCACTCAGGGAGGCTGAAGCAAGAGGATCATGGATTTGAAGCCAGCCTTGGCCACGTAGTAGACTGGGTCTTCAAAAGGATGGATGGATGGATGATGGATGGATGGATGGATGATGGATAAGACAGATAAAAATAGACAAAAAGCCCATACTGAGATGTGGCTTAGTAGTAGTATGCTTGCCTGAGATCCTTGGTCCAATTCCCAACCCTGCAAAAATAAAGGAAAAAAATGTATAAAATATCATGAAGTTCCCAGTGAAAGATATGAAACTCTATTGTATTCGCGTGGATCTGCATTGCAGAGTAGTTGTTGCTGACACCCACGTGTATATAGGTATATACGTGTATATACATGCACATATATTAGCTTGGAGCTCAGCGGTCGGGCTAGACTGGCTGGCCTGAAAGTCCTGAAGTCGGCTTCTCTCTGTGTGTCACCACATCTTACCTGTTTACTGGAGTTCTGGATCCAGCTCAGGTCCTCATGCTTGTACTGAAAGCACTTACATTTTAGATTTTTGTTTGGTGAATATTTTTAGACAAAATCTACTTGGCCCAGGCTGGCCTCAAACTCCATATATAGCTGAAGATCTTCTTGAACTATGATCCTCTTGCCTCAGCCTCCTTACCAACTTATTTATTTTGTTTTGGATTTTTTTTTTAACCATTTGAAACAAAGTCTCACTACGTTGCCCAAACTGTCCTTCAACTTGCAGTTTTCATACTCGCCTCCTGAGTAGCTGGAGCGGCAGGCCTATGCTACCAGGTACAACTACAATTTTAAAATTTTATTATATTTTTTTATTTGTGTCAAGGGGGGCATTTGTGCCACAGCCCACATGTGGAGGTCAGAGGGCAACCTCAAAGTCAGATTCCCTCCTACTGTGTAGATTCCCTGAATTAAAGCCTGATTGTCAGGCCTAGCAGTAAGATTCCTTTACCCACTGAGCCCCTCACCAGCCCCACAATTTTTTTATGTTTTTTTTTTTGAGTTTGGTATAGAGTTTGGGGGAACATATACATTTTGTTGCAATTACTGAGCGTATAGTTGACTCTTGGGGGAATTGGTCCCAGGACTCTCTTCTCCTGGACACCTGAGTTCCTTAGATGTCAGGTAGTATCCATTGACTCTGCAGCAGATCCTCTATAGACTTCATTAGCATACTTGTGTGTGCACACACAAAGGCTAGGTTCAGCATCTTGACGGAAAGTCTCAACACTGAGGTGGAGTGCTGTGTGTAAGAAGTTTACTAGAAGAGTTATTCATGGCAGGAGTAGACAGACAGCAGTATGGCAGGGTCTCTTAGGAGACACTGCCTGGTGGGGGCTTTGGGAACAAATTGGTTTCCCTGTCTGCTTCCCCCATAGCAGAGGTGGGAGTCTCATGCCTTTCTCTGAAGGAGGTTTTACAGCCCCAGCCTGCAACAGGAGCTCTGCTCCCTGGAAAGGGGCAGGGAAGTGAGTGAGATGCTGAATGTGTGGCCACCAATACCCGCTTTGATGTAAGCTCACTTCCTCTGGCATCATGAGGTCTGTTAGCTAGCAGTTCTCAGGGTGCCCATGGGCATCAGAGAGAGGAAGAGCTGCCTTGGGCAGATACTGTGGCCTGAGCAGCAGTCTGGTCCATTCTTACTCAGGCGTCGTCCTTAGTCACCATCTCCTCAGTCTCTCTGATAAATTTTATTCTATAGCTGATATCTAACCCATACAATGTGAATGCCACATGCATAGTTGTTCCAACATATTGGAGATAGTGACCACACAGGACTGGCACAGAAACAAGTCTCTGGGCAGGAAGGCAGCACAGTAGGTAGAGTGCTTGCTATGCAAGCATGAGGCCCTGAGTTCCAGTCCCTGGTACCTCCGGAAAAAAACAGATGCAGCGGAACACATTTTTAATCCCAGCACTCCTACAGTGAAGTGGGAGGCAGAGACAGGGGGATCACCCTTAAGCTCAAGGACCAGTATTACACACACACACACACACACACACACATACACACAAATATAAACCTTAAAAAGCTAAATACATTTCTCCTCAAAATTTAAAAATTAATTAATTAAAGAAGCAGTTTCCCCCCCAGTATTTTCTAGCCAAAGTCTGCAACTGCAGTCTGCAAACATGTACCAGGTTAGGAGAATTTCCTTTCTGACTCATACTTACCTTCCAAGCTACAAGATGTCCTTTTCATTTGCTGTGTCCCCTGAGATGTGGCGCTAAGCAGGTTATCCGCCCCCCCTCCACCGTGTACTTTATTTTTTTTTTCATACTGTCTTGCCTCTGCAACATCAGAACGAGGCAGGGCAGAGAAATCAATGAGTTCCCCGCTCTTATTGATTGAGTCGCTCTTCAGGCGGCAGAAACACCAGGAACTGTGAATTGCAAACTTCACTTTGCATCCGATTTTGCTCTTAATTGTCTCCTGAACCCTTGAGCCAGAGCAAGCAAACACCTGCTAGAACTCTCCAGAGCCAGGGAGCACTTTCAGTCTGTAACAGGAATCTTCCCCAAAGACTAGATGACAGAAAAGGACATCAGAGATGCCTCTCTGTGGAGGGACCAGTTTTCTGGTGTGTTCCCCCATACACACACTTGGTTTTCTCTAAAGTGGCCTTTTTACAGAAAACTGGACATTTCCAGTCCAGCTTCTTTGGAGAGATGTTAATAGAGTGACATGAAAGACATCAATCAGCAGGGCTGGCAAGATTACTGGGACCTAGGGGTGGAAGGAGATAAGTGTTCCGTAACTGTTGCTTTAAGATGTCCATTTCCAGAGCTAAGAGAAGGTCAGTGTAAGGCACTTGCCTGGCCACACAAGACTGCGGTCCCAGCATCAGCATGGCCTCTCCTCCACAGAACAAGAGTTGGTAGTTTTCTCGGTTTTTCCTTCTTTTACATTTATATTTTTATTATATTTTATGTATTATTGTGAGGAGGTGGTGCATGTACCATATTACGCATGTAGAAGTCAGAGGACAACTTGCAGGAGTCGCTCCTCTTTCCACAGTGTGAGTCCTAGGAATCCAACGCAGGTCCTTGGGCTCGACTGTCAGCACCCTATCTGCTGAACCATCTCTCTGCGCCTTGTTTTTATAGTTTATGTTTGTTTGTGGCAATTTTCACACTGTAGCCCTGACTGGCCTTAAACCTGTGGCTATCCTCCTGCCTCCCCTCCCAAGTGCTAATATTACAGATATAAGCCACCACGCCTCATTTCAAAAATTGGTAATTCTAGAATCTGTGTTCACCTAGATTATACATTAGAGTCTAAAGCTGATGAAGAGCACTAAATGTGTCATACTGGGTTTCATTTGACAGTAGTATCTACAAAGGGTAAATATAGGGCACGCATACATGCTTACATGTAGACCAGAGGATACCCAGTGTCCTGCTCTATGACTTTACACCATATTCTCCCGCTGAACCTGGAGCTAGGCTCCCTCCTGCAGCACTGGGTTGCAAGTATGTGCATGACCACACCCAGCATTTTACACAACTTCTTAAGATTCAAACTCGGGTCTTCTTGCTTTTACAGCAAGGACTCACAAGGACTCTTACCCACCAAACTAACGCACTGTTCCCTCGATCTGGCTTTTTTTTTAATGTAATTTTTTGTAGATCCTTATAGATTTGGATGTGACTCAGCAGGTATAATCTCCGTAACCCATGTGGTACAATGAAAGAACTGACTCTCTCAAGTTGTTCACATAAGTTCTGTCTGCCCCCACTTCCAGACACATAAATTACACACACACACACACAAAAAAAACAAAACCCAAATAAATGTGAAAGAACTTTTTCCTAAAGAAAAATGTAGCCAGAAATAGCAGGGCACACCTTTAATACCATTTACCCAGGAGGAAGAGACAAGCATATCTCTGTGAAGGCCAGTCGGGTTGTCACAGTAAATTTCCAGCTGCATAGCGGTGAGAGCCAACCCACCATCTCAAAGAAAAAAAAGAGAGAAGAGAAGAAAGAAAATATTTTATTTTTTTATTTTATTTTTTTTTAATATTTTATTTTTTAGAGATAGTCTATTGTAGCCAAGCCGGCCTTGCTACTAACTACGCAGAAGCTAACTTTTAACTCCTGATTCTCTTGCCGCTATCTCCCAAGTTCCAGGATTATAGGTGTGCACTACCTGTAGGTGGCCTTGGGCTTCGAGCAGGCTACATAATCAGTTGACAACATGAACTTGGTCTCCATCCTAGGAGTGGCTGAGTCATAAGGTGGCCATAGCTGAACAGATCCTGGGAGCCTGACCCTCCCAGCACAGGCTATTTGCTCCTATAGATTCTGTGGGTAAGATCCCTGATGTGTGTCATGCAAACCCAAGATGTACAGCTTGTTCAGGAAACTGCTGTTAAGTACAAAGAACTCAAACAGGGTTTTAAAAATTATCTGGAGACTGATGGCCCAGCAGTTAAGTTGCTCTTCTAGATGACCCAGGTTCAATTCCTAGCACCCACATAGCAGTTCATAGCCATCTCCATCCAGTTCAGGGGATCTGATGCTGTCCTCTGGCCTCTTTAGGTACCAGGCATGCACATAGTGCACAGGCAAAAGATCCATACACATACGTTTGAAAACAAAAAGGAAAAAACTTCATGGCCAGTGAGATGACTCAGTGGGTAAAGGTTCTTGCACAAAGGTCAGTGACAAGTTCTCCAGGAGCCACATGGTAGAAGGAAAAAACTACCACTCACAGTTGTTATCTGACCTCCATATGCATACCATGGTATGTCCTGGTCTGTGCACAGACCACACACATGTTAAGTAAAAACTTTAAATCATCTTGAAGACAGCCCATTGTCTCTTACAGAAGACAAGTGGATTTTATATCCCCTGTGTACAAAGGACTTTCACCATTTTCACCGTTTGCTCCACCTCCTCTCTGGGTCCCTTGCAGAAACAGCTTTGTGTCATACAAGTGCTCCAGCCACCAGGTGCCTGCAGATCAATTCCTCCTCTTGGTAGGGAAGGTCAGACTGCTAATTGAGCTCCAGAGTGACTTTTGCTCCCCCACCCCCATGCCCAGTGCTGAAGATCAAGCCCAGAACTTTGTGAATGCTAGGCAAGTCCCCTGCAGGTCCACATCAGCTCTTTTTCTCTTTTGAGAAGAGTTCTCGCTTAGCCTATGAAGTGTCTCCAGTTTGCTATATAGCTGATGATGACCTTGAACTCTTGACCCGCTTGCCTCCACCTCCTGAGTGGGAGTACATTATAGGCAAGTGTCATCATGCCAGGTTACTCAATAGTGGGAATTGAACCTGGGGCTTTTTTTTTTCTTTTTTCCTTTCTTCTTCTTCTTCTTCTTCTTCTTCTTCTTCTTCTTCTTCTTCTTCTTCTTCTTCTTCTTCTTCTTCTTCCTTCTTTCTTCTTTCTTCTTCTTCTTCTTTGGTTTTTTTTGAGACAGGGTTTCTCAGTAGCAATGGAGCCAGTCCTGAAATTCACTTTGTAGACCAGGCTGGCATCTAACTCACCAAGATCCACCAGCCTCTTCATCCCTAGTGCTGGGATTAAAGGTGTGCGCCACCACTGCCCAGCAAACAGGGCTTCTTGCATGCTAGGCAAAAATTATACCAGTGAGCAGCATCCCCAGCCCCAAATTGTCTTTTATGGCTTCATAGATAGTGTTGGGCAGCAGCAGGCTAAATTTCCCATGTGTGGCCAGGACCAAGCCCCACCCACTGTCCTTCCTTTCCACCATGGCTATCTTCTTTAGGAAAATAGGCATCGATAGATGTTTTCCTATTTCAAAGCCAAGAGCAGAATGTCTAATGCAGAAATGGTGATCTTCACATCAGAAAGATGGCAGCTTCTACACAGCTGTGTGTGTGTTTGCCTAGCAGTTTTGTTCAAGTAGGCATGGGACACCCTAGAGCTGGGGTTACGGATGGTTGTAACCTATCATTTGGGAGGGGTAATCTGACCTGGGTTCTCTGGAAGAGCAACCAGTCTCTTGACTACTTAGGCCCTCCAGCCCCTCCACCGTGATTTTGAGATACAATCTCTCCCTGAACTTGAAGCTCAGTTAGCCTAGCTGGCCAGCAAGCGCTTGATGTCTTCTCATGGCAAATGGGTTCCAGACATGCATGGCTTTTACAAGAATGCTGGTGATTTGCACTCGGTTCTCTTGCTTTCACAGCAAGTACTCTTAATCCATTGAGCCATCTCCTCAACCAGGTTACAACATTTTCCAAAGCACCTCACAGCTTCCGTTCTGTGTAGCACAGTCTGTGCTATCTAGAGGAGGAGAGACAGACACGCATGACTTCACTTGTCCCAACAGGCAGACCTCCAGGCCCCTGAGCTCTTGGTGTGTGAAGGGTGGCTTGGTCCTGTTTGAATAAGGTATGATAAGACATGCAAACACAGAAGGAACTGCCCCAAAGTTGTCTAGAAACAGGCAGTACATTACTGCGTACGGGGCCCACTGGGAACACCCTAGTTAGTCAGAGGGCAGAAAGAAAGGGGAAATGTAGATAGAATCTTCAGGGGTGGCTTCTGGTGGAAGCAACAAGAATGAGTAGGGTTCAGATTGATAGGTGCCAACATCTCAGCAGCCTTAGGCCTTACAGCAGCAGTTCTCAACCTGTGGGTCAAGACCCCTTTGGGGGCCAAATGATCCTTTCACAGGAGTTACCTAAGACCATCCAGCACAAGTGTTTACATTATGATTCATAACAGTAACAAAATTATGGTTATAAAGTAGCATCAAATAATTTTATGGTTGGGGTCACCACAACATGAGGAACTGGATTCAAGGGTCATGGCATTAGTAAGATGAAAGCCACTGCCTTACAGTCTATACCTACCTGGCTTTGGGATGATAGAGTGGATGGAATTTGGTCTAGAGCTGGGAAAGAAGGTGGGTGGGAACCAATGGTGGCTCTAGGCTGTAATGGTGTATCACTTAAGTCGAAAAACTGGAGCAGGAGGATTGCCTTGAGTTTCAAGTCAACCTGGACTACAGAGTGAGACCTGTGTTAATAACTATTCTCGTTGCTATCAGAACACCTAACAAGCGACTTAGAGAAGGCAGCCGACTTGGTTTTATTTCTGTTGTTGTGACAAACATCTTAGGGGAGAAAGGGATTTGCTTCAGCTCACAATTCAAGATTGCATGCCATCACTCTGTCCCGGGAAGTACGGTGGGAATGTCACACAGCCAGTCACATCACACCTGCAGGCAAGAGCAGACAGAAATGCAGGCAGGCAGACTCACTTGCTGTGTGTGCTCCTAGGCAGTTCAGGATCCCTGCCGAGGTAGGGAATAGTACTGTTTGCCTTAGGCTGGGCCGTCCTGCATCAGTTAGCTTAATTGAGATGATCCCCCACAGACACACCAATCCAGTGTAGACACAGAGACTGCAGGTTATCGAATGGAGGATTAAAGGCAAGCATTGTGGAGGCATTGTGGCTGAAGGGCCAGCAAGTGTGTGGCGTAGATTTTAGGGTGTGTTGACAGTCTGTAGCCACATAGACCCTGTCTGGGATTGACTATGAACTGACTGCTTTCCATATGAGAGAGATGCGGGTATCTTAAGTTTACATTGATTTGTGAGCACACATGCCATGCAACAGCGTGCTGTGGAAAGCAAAGGACAAATTTCAATAGTTGGTTCTTACTCCACTGTGTGGGTCTCAGGGATCAAACTCAGGTCACTTTGCTCTGCAGCAAATGCTTTTGCTCAGTGAGCCATCTCATAGGGATTGGCTAGAGAAGGCATTTAAGAGGGATAGTCCCACCAGGATCTGTATCAAAGATTTTGATATCAAAGTATTAAGCACATCAAAAAACCCAGAATAAGCCAGGTGGTGGTGGTGGTGGTGGCAAGCACTTTAACCCCAGTACTCAGAAAGCAAAAGCAGATGGATCTCTGTAAGTTTGAGGCCAGCCTGGTCTACTGAGCAAGTTCTAGGGCAGCTGGGCTACAGAAAGAAACCCTGTCTCAGCAAACAAACAAAAAATAGAATAAAAGCACAATTCACATAACTATTTAAGGCAGAACTCCTGGCTTATGATTTTCTTCCATGGCTATATACGTTACAGAGAGAGTCAGTTTGGACCCATCCACCGTAAGACACAAACACTTGGGGCTGGAGAGCTAGCTCAGAGGTTAAGAGCAATGCTCTTGACATGGCCAGGGTTCAGTTCTCAGTACCCATATAGTGACTCACAACCTTCTACAACTCCAGGTCCAGAGGATCTGATAGCCTCTTCTGGCCTCCACAGGTACCAGGCACGAACTTGGTATGTAGGTGCACATGCAGGTAAAACACTAGTATGCATATTTTAAAATGTATTTTTTAAAACACAAACACTTCACAATGCTTTCTAAATCATAAAAAGAGCATTTAAGTGTGCAACAGTACTTTTAACATCGCTGATAGTTTTTGCTTGGGGGTTGTTTGTGACAGTGTCTCACTATGCAGTCCTGGCTGGCCTTGAAGTTGTTATTAACTTGATCTTGAACTCAAAGATCTACTTGCCTCTGGCTTCTAAGTGCTGGAATTAAAGGAATGCTCTACCACACTTTGCCCATGCTAACACTTTGTTTTATTTGTTGCTGTACTAGGAAAACTGAGGTCTCCTTTTGGGTTCATAGACTCACTAGTAAAAGAATTTTGGGGGTGTTTTTTTTTTCCAAGACAGGATTTCTCTGTAGTTTTGGAGCCTGTCCTGGAGCTAGCTTTTGTAGACTAGCCTGACCTCAAACTCACAGAGATCCACCAGTCTCTACTTCCCAAGTGCTGGGATTAAAGGCGTGCACCACCACCGCCTGGCTAGTAAAAGGATTTTAAAATGGACTTGGAAGTCAACTCAAAGACAATTTATTTTGAGGAAAATAGGGGCTGAAGAGATAGCTCAGTGGTTTAGATTGTGTACTGCTTTTAGAGAGGATCTGAGTTCTGATCCCAGTACACAATGGGGCGGCTCTCCAGCTCCAGGATGATGCTCTCTTCCTTAGCTGTTCACATACGTGTGTACACACACACACACACACACACACACACACACACACACACACAACCCACGTAAACAAAAGATGATCATCAGATCTTTAGAGTTTGAGGGGCGAAAACAGAGTAGATGAACCACAAACCTTGGCAGTTGAACCGAGGAGGAGGATGGCGGAGAGGAAGAGAATAGAGGTCAGCAAGCCATTGCCTGATGGAGGAGGTAGAGGACTTCAGAGAAAAACTGAACATGCGTGGACTTTTGGCTGGTATCCCAAGGAAAAGGAACGAAACAAAACAAACAAAAAAAAATGGTTAGCTTTTCTGAGGACTCAGAATTCTGTCAGCAGAAGCACTGAGAGAGGGGTTTCTCGAAGGGATGAGCACATTATCTCTTTAAGGAGACAATTAGCCTTTCTTGTGTAGCTTGAGTTCTGGTCAGGTGAGTGACAGGCAGAGCTGAATTAACTCTTCAAAGAAGATAATAGTTTGTGATGTTTTGGGTGGCTTAGAATGCCAGGTCTCGGGGTCAGAGGAAGAATTTAGACTCTGTTCTGCTTTGAACAGGAGGAAGTAGCTTTATCTTAATAGGGCTTTGATTTAAAAATTAAGAAGGGGTTTCCCTTTCTGGTGTTACCAGGAAATAGGAGGTGGGATCCATCTTCAGTGACCTCCAAGGCCTTGTAAAGTTAGGCATCGAGCCAGGGCCTTGGACAGGTCAGGTAAGCACTCTGCTGTCAAGCTACAACCCTAGCCTTTGGCTTTAGGCTTTTATTGTTTGTTTAGTTTGTTTTACTATTTTCAACTGGTGGAAGGGAAGGTTGCCTGCAAGGGCACATGTGTGTAGGTAGGTTAAGAGGACTACTTGCCCTGGGCGCGGTGGTGCACATCTTTAATTCCAGCATTTGGGAAGCAGAGGGAGGCATATCTCTGTGAGTTCCAGGCCAGCCTGGTCTACAAAGTGAGTTCTAGGACAGGTAGGCCTGTTACACAGAGAAACCCTGTCTCGAGAGGGGGAGGGGACAATTGGCAGGAGTCAGCTCTCTCCTGCTGTTGGGTCCAGGGGACTGAGGGGACCGAATTCAGGTCATCAGGCTTAGTAGCAAAGGGTCTTTATCCACTGAGTCCTCTCACTAGCCCTTGTTTGTGTACTTTATGTAGATATGTGTGCATGCGCATGTGTACAGGCGGTGCACAAGGAAGCCAGGAGAATGTCTCAGATCTCTTGAAATGAGCTGCCATGTGGGTGCTGGGAACTGAACCTGGATCTTCTACAAGAACAGTGAGCACTCGTATAATCACTAGCCATCTCTCCAAGCCCTTTGCCTTTTTGTTTTTGAGACAGGCTGGCCTTAAACTTGTGATCGCCCTGTCTCATCCTCCCCAATGTTCAGATTATAGGTGTATGTCCCCAAGGCCCACCATAAACAATATTTATTAATATTCTTTGGAACTGACCATTTCTAGATGGTACTTATACTCTCTTCTGAACAGCAAGAAAGCTGAATCTGTTCAGCTTTTGGTCAGACCTTAGCTACGGGAACAGCTAGCCTTGATAAGAGGCCCCAGGCAGAGGCTGCCATTCAGGTTTGTTCCATATTTGTGTGTTTAAATCATCATTGCCTGGGTGGTGTTTGGTATGGTGTACGGATGGCAGGAAATGCCTGCCGTGACCTGAGCCACTTCCAATTATTTTTTATTTGTAAATGGGTATTTGTGTGTGGATGACATCTAAGTGGCCATCATAATTTTTAGACATTAACATGACATCAGAATGTCTGTGGCAGGGTGGGTGACCTCCCTACCATGCTGGGCTGTGGTAAATATTGAATGTTATGAGGACTAGGGATGTAGCTCAGTTGGTGGATCACTTGCATAGCATATATGAATCCCTGGGCTCAGTGTCCAGCACCCAATAAAAGGCATGGTGATGCACAGCTGTGATCCAGACACTTGGGAGACAGGGACAGACCTCTCAGAAATATGAAGTTGTTCTCAGCTACCTGACTAGTTCCAGGCCAGTCAGGGCTACACAGAGAAACCCTGTCTCAAAATAAATAAATAAATGAATAATAAACTTTTAAAAATTAAGAATAAATTTTTATTGAAAATGTTTTTAGCAGGTAGTAGGCCACATCATAATTTATAAGCTTCCTCCATAGCCCTGTCAGAGAAGTTCCAATGTATTCCTAGTCTGTTTGTTGCTGTTTTAACAAAATACTTGGAAGCTGGGGGTGGGAGTGGGGAGAGTGTGAGTTGTCTGGCCAGTGGTTTTGGAGGCTGAAAAATTGAGACTACAACAGCACCTAGCAAGGGTCTTCCTGCTATCTCAACACATGGAACCAGTCCTGAGGGTGTGGGGACATGGCTCAGGGGCAGAATGCCTGCCCAGGATTCCCCAGTGTAGGGCTAGAGTGAGGGTGCTTGGAGAGAGGTGGGACACTTGCCTAGAATCTTCCAGTAAGGAATCAGGGTGTGGTTCAGTAGTACAGCACCTGCCTAGCATGTATACCGTCTTGGATTCCATTCCCAGCACTGCTGCACTGCTGTTCTCCCCCCACCCCCCTCTCAGCACTTCAGTCAGTGGGTACATGTATCCTTCTATCCAGATCCTAAAAGTAAGCAGCTGGAGTAAATAACAGCTCAGAACTCTGATGTGTGCTGAGTGGGTCCACTGAGCAGAATAAGGAGCCTTGGGTGTACTCTGCTGGTTCTACACCAGGCTGATAAGCCAGCACAGCCAGCTAAATCAGCATCATGCCTCCAGGTCTGCGGGTCTCAGTGCTGTCCTGACATCCAATCTCTGATTAATTATCATCCTGTGTGTAGTGTCCGTACCGAACACGCCAAGTGCAGCTCCCGATGGTAGATTATTTGCCATGAACACAGACTGTCCTCTGCTGTTGCCCCCTGCAAAGAGCAAGCAGAGTGTGGGAGAGTTGTTTCTTTTTTTTTTTTAATTGTTCTACCCAAAGAGAAAATTCTGTGCCATTTCCACACCAAACAGTCACAGTGGGAACCAATTTCCAGCATACCAGCCCCACTGCTCCAGCCAATACAGCAAGCGAAGACGTAGCTTTGTTTTCTAGAAGGATCCCACCCAAGGCATCAAAAACAGCGCGGCACAGCCTGGGTACAGCACCAGGTCGCCAGCATGGGGACCACACATTCCAAGGGGGGTGACAGGCGGGGAGCACTCCCTGGCCGCCCCGAGCTGTCTTTCTACAGCTCTTTCCCCAGGAAATGGAGCGAAAACGTCTTCTTGGATAATGAGCTATTGACCTCCAAGATTCTGTCAGTGCTGAAGCCCCAGGCAGAGCCAGGCTTCAGAACAGGCAACCTCCGCTATCCTGCCCACTTTCTCAGCACCAACTCTGTATTTGCTTCTGTTGCAGCCTCTCTGAAGGAACACCCTCGGACTACACTCCTGTCTGATGGCAGCAGCCCAGCTCCTTCCAGGAATGTCGGCATGACCGTCTCTCAGAAAGGAGGTCTCCAGCCAACAGCGAGCCCAGCAAGTTCTGGGGTACGACTTGGGTAAGCTAGGGGTTTCTCTCCTGATAGCATGTGTACTCAAGGGGGTGGGGGAAACTTCTTTATTATGTCCCATGGTAGATTAACACATGCTTTCTGAATCCACGCATTTAAAATTTATCATCATCATCTCGCTAGAGCTGAGTCCGCCCAGGCTGACCTAGAACTCACAGAAGAGCTAAAGATGACCTTGAACTTCTTATTTTAGATTGCATTTACTTATTTGTGTATATATGGAGCATATGTGCCAGCAGACATGTGGAGGTCAGAGGACAATTTTCAGGAATTGATTCTCTCCTTCCACTGTTTGGGAGCCAGGGATTAAACTCAGGTTATCCGTTTTGTAAGCAAGCACCTTTACTAGCTGAGCCATCTCACTGGCCCAGTACATGTGTTTTTCTTTTTGTAAAACCAACGTATCCCTGATTACGTTCCCACAAGTAGGGACAGTTTGCCTAACATACTGGGTTGGCATCCCTGCACTACACAGGGCTTCTTCCTGTCCTCAAGACATGCTTATGGTCTTACAGCTCAGTGTTTACCCTCACGGAGCTTCACGGGATGTCAAGATGGTCCTATGACCGCAGGACAAGTCACGGGCATAGCATTATAGTCATGTTCACCGATGGGTCTCTGGGGAAAGGGGCTGACTTTCTTTTCCTGCTTCTCACTGCTGTGGGGCTGTGTAGGAGGAAGTGCACGCTGTGCTTTCCCACACAGACTTAATGAGACGTCTTGCTGTGTCATCAGTAGCTGAGCAAGCCTCTGCCACTGAGCCACACCCCCAGCTGCTACAATATTTTTACACTTCCAGGAAAATATGAGCAAGTAGCAGAATGTCTGATGCCTTCCCCAGCCCACCCCCCCACAGACACAGTTGCCTCTGTTGTTGGGCCAGTACAGCACATTTTTACAGTTGGACACCAGCTGATCACAGAACCAACCTAACTCAAGTTCACATTTTGGTCTGGAATCTAGGCTTTTCCCCTACTGCGATCTCTCTGAGGACTCACTTAGAATCCCAAATTATGTTCTCCAGCTCTTCCCCTTCCCTCCTCCTTTCCTACTTTTTCTTCCCTCCTTCCCCATCCCCCTCACTGAGCCTTGAGCATCCTGAGCAAGCACTCTAACTTTGCATTACAACCCTGGCCCAATAGTCTCCTAACATTTTCTTTTAGGATTTATTTATTATATATATATATAGTGTTCTCCTGCATGCATACCTTACAGATGGGTATGAGCCATCATGTGGTTGCTGGGACTTGAACTCAGGACCTCCAGAAGAGTAGTCAGTGTTTTTAACCTCTGAGGTCTCTCTCCAGCCCTAGTCTCCTAATTTTTAATGATGATCTGTGACTAGTTAAAGTGTTCTACTGGAATCCAGAAAGTTCCCCAATCATCTAATTAGGAGTAACAATCCCATTTGCCTTACAAATTCCAAGTAATACATGCCTATCTAAGCCACTTTTGCTATTTATTTGGATTTTTTGATTGTTTGCATTGTATTGTGGGGGAGGGGGTGTGAATACATGTGTGTGCACATTGCACTGTGCACATGTAGAGGTCCAAAGACAACATTGTGTTCTCTCTGTGTAGATCCCAGAGATTGAACTCGGATAGTCAGGTTTAGAAGCCTCTTTCCCTACAGAGCCATCTCACTGACCCTAATTTCTTTTTGTGAAATAAACATATAATCATTTGCACTCAGACCAATCACTGGAGACATGGATGAAGCTGACACCGCGTTTTTGAAGTTGAAGCAGAGTACCGACGACTCTCTGTCACTCACCTCCTCAAACGCTGAGTCCGTTTTCATAGAAGGTACGGTGTTGTTGAACATTTTTTATTATCTACAGGGACTGCTCCTTAAGCAAAGGCTTGGCCACAAGGGCCGCAGCCTGAGGGGATTCTGTTCCCTCAGGCACTGACTCTTTCAAAACTACTAAGGGAAACTTTATCTAAATCTAAAGAACTCCACAATTGAAGGTTTGAGGTGGAATTCTGCTTGCTCAGAGAGGCTGAACAACAAGTAGCTAACCTTTGTTGGCCTGTGTCTTCCAAACAAACTCTACACTTGGTTCCTCCTTACCACTTCCTGTCAGCTACTTGTTGACTCAGCCTCCTGCTCTCAGGTTAATTTTATTTAATCAAACATGTCTTTGACTTGTTAACAAGCGGGCTGTGGTGGCACACATCTTTAATTCCAGCACTTGGGAGGCAGAGGCAGGTGGATCTCTGTGAGTTCCAAACCAGCCTGGTTTATTAAGTGAGTTCCAGGATAGCCAAGGCTACACAGAGAAACACTGACTCAAAAATAACAACAACAACAAAAAATGAATTGTTAACAAAAACAGTAGGAAAAAATACAGCATAATTTGAAGTAATGTTCCCCAGCAGTAAAGAATTTCCAGGGATGCCACATGGTTCCCTTCTCTACAGGGAAAGGCCAGAGGTTTCAGCATGTCCTTGGTGGGGGAGAGGAAGATGTGACAAGCACCAGCCTAATCAACAACCTCTGTCTTCCCCCCAGATCCTTACATTGCCTCACTGAGGTGTGAGATCGAATCAGATGCCCATGAGTTTGAGGCTGAGTCCTGGAGCCTCTCTGTGGATTTAGCATATGCCAAGAAACAAAAGAAGGAGGTGGTAAAAAGACAGGATGTCCTGTATGGTAAGGTGTCTAACGCCTATGTCACCCTGCCAGCCCTCTAACCTTCTCTGTCCATTCTTCTGTAAAAATGCATTTGTGTGTGTGCTCGTGAGTGCATGTGTACATGCATGCATGCATGTGTATGTGTGTCAGGGCTCCTTGTGGAGGTTAAACTACAACTTGGCAGAGTCAGTTCTCTCTACCATAGAGGACACAGATCCAATTCAGGTCATCAGGCTTAGCAGCAAACACCTTTGCCCACTGAGCCACTTACCAGTCCTATTTTGTTTATTTTGTTTTCTGAGATAGTCTCACAGCCTCAAACTCACCTCAGATAACCTTAAACTTCCTCCATCTTGCAAGTACTTGGGATTACAGACATGCACCACCCCACTTGGTTTCTGCAGGGCTGGTAAGGGAACCCAGGCCTTTGTGCATGCTAAGCAAGCACTCTGTAACAACTGTGCTACATCCCAGCCCCGTTATTTTTTTTTTTTCATTCCCTAAATCCACCTAAGACTCTGAGCTACTTAGCCAGCCTCTCAGGAGACCCTGTAATCTGCCCCACCTACCACTCCCCTGGGACAGCCCTACCTGTTAGAGCAGGAAGGCCTTTGTTAGCACAGGTCCCTGCAAACCAGCCTGGCCAAATGCCTGGGGCTGCTGACTCATTCTTACCTTGTTGGTGACTCTCCATCTGCTTGGGTCATCAGCAGGGTGGTATTTAAACGAGTTTATTGCTCAAATTTTATATACACTAAGTTCTAGAGACTGAGAATCCCAAGAGGGATGCAGACTCAGAATTTGGTGAAAACCAGCTTCCTGGTCTTAGATGTCACCTCCCTGACCTGCCTTCCAATCATTTGAGGGGCAAGAGCCTCTTGTATGTCTGTTAACGTCAAATCTGAAGTACCTGCTAGCCACTGGTTGCATCTCTAACCTTCTTTGATATTGTAGTTGGTTTTTGCTATTTTTGTTTTAATTTGAGGATTTCATACCTGAGTACACTGTATTTATATCATTTTCATTCTTCGTGCTCCCCTCCAACTCCTCCTGTGCCCCATCAACCACCTGCTCCCAAATTCATGACCTCTTCTCATATATACATACATATACAAATATATATGTATATATAACACCTACTATATGTATGTATGTATGTCACCTACTGAGTCCAGTTAGCATTGCCCCCTATATACATGTATTTAAGACTGACCCCTTAGGTTTGGGTCTTATCCCTGGAGTGGGGGAGGGGCCGAAATGGTTCTCCCTCCTTCAGCAACCGTTGACTACTTGTAGGCCTTCATCTAGGGCTGGAGCCCTGTGAAGTAGTCTCCATCTGTGTTGGCATGTGGTCTTTCAGGTCTTGTGTAGGTAGTCCAATTGTTGAGATTTTGGGGGTGCAGCATCCCTGTTCTGTCCAGAAGATATCATGAAGCAGTTGACCTGGTCCTCAGGCTCATATTTTCCTTCTGCCTCTTCATGGTCTTCTTTGAGCCATGTGTGTGTATAACGTGTGAAGTCACCAAGCTTATACAGCAAGTGCCTTTAATCCCTGAGCCATCTAGCCAGCCCAGGATCCTAGTCTATAAAAATATTCCAATCTGTGAAGATTCTACTTACCTGAGCATACTTCCCAGAAGCTCGCCATTTTTTTTTTATTAGTTTATTTGATTTTGTTTTTTTAGGCAGGGTCTCTCATGTAGCCCAGGCTAGTATCAAAGTTACCTATAACTAGCCAGGCAGTGGTGGAACACACCTTTAAACCCAGCACTCGGGAGACAGGGGCAGGCAGATCTCTGTGAGTTCGAGGTCAGCCTGGGCTACAAGAGCTAGTTCCAGGACAGGCTCCAAAGCTACAGAGAAACCCTGTCTCAAAAAAACAAACCAAAACAACAACAACAACAAAATAGTTGTTTATAACTCAGTTGACCTTAAACTTCTGATCCTCCTGCCTTCACAGCCAGAGTTCTGGCTGAGCCACATACCTGGTTTATGGGATGCTGTGGGAGGAGGAGAGGACCCAAGGCTTTGTTCATGATAGACAGGCACTCCTACAGCCATGCTCTTAATAATATGGAGGTCAGATTTTAGCACCTGAGTGGACTGCAGACCTTGGTCTATCAAGGGCTGTGTTTGATCACATACATGTAGAGACATGCAAGTTTCACCCCCACCAAGGCTAGAAGTTCCTCCTTATGGCCTTCTTGAACTCAAGGATAGAGGCTTCTGGGACATTGAGGTTACACAGCTCATTCCTAAATACTTTTCTTTTTTCATGTTCCTTTGGCTTCAGACTCACATAGCACTTTAGGGAGGGAAGACTTCTAATTAAGAAAGGCTAAAAGTCAAGTGTGATGGGATACACCTGTTGTCACTAAGGCAGGGAGGAAGGCATTTGAGTCAAAACCAGCCTAGGTAATCAGTTGTGCCCCCACCCTGCTGAAGGGAGGGTAACCTTGAACTCTTGGCCACCTCTGCCTTCCACATACTGGATCTTCAACAATACAGTGCCACATCCAGTTTCTTTAACATGTTGAGGGTGGACCCCAAGGCCTTACGCATATTAAGTAAGCACTGTCACCTGCACAGCTACATCCACAGCCCCAAGACTATTTCTTCTTTCCTATTGATCATTTTGTTGTTGTTTGTGAAGTAACTGAGGATAGAACCTAGGGCCCCTGGCCTCCCTATGCACTCATATACATACATATGTGTATATACATGTGCTGGGTGTAGCCACACAGAAGAGAGGAGAGAGAGAGAGAGAGAGGCCTATAGTAGCTGTGAGTACCCTGGGAGCCAAGGTGATCTTCCCCCACCTCTGTCCCTACAGAGCTGATGCAGACAGAAGCACACCACGTGCGCACACTCAAGATCATGCTGAAAGTGTACTCCAGAGCCCTGCAGGAGGAGCTGCAGTTCAGTGGCCAGGCAGTGAGCCGCCTATTCCTATGTGCTGATGACCTATTGGAAATACACAGCCACTTCCTTGCCCGCCTCAAGGAGCGCCGGCAGGAGTTCTTGGAGGAGGGAAGCGACCGGAATTACGTCATCCAAAAGATCGGGGATGTCCTGGTCCAGCAGGTAGGTACTATGACCAGCATGGGTCACACCTCTCTCTACCCTGTCTTCCTTCTTTCTGGTAAGATGATGATGCTGGTTTATCACATGCCCATGATCCTAGAAAGCACACAGTGCCAGCTCTTGTCCAGCCTGCTTGTGTCCTAGGAACACCGAGGCTGGAATGGCCTCTATCAAACATGTCTAAATACTGTTCAGAATTGTATTTTCAGCTAGGGATCTACCGCAGTTGACAGAGCACTTGCCTGGCATGCACAAAGCCTTGAGTAGCATACCCAGCACTGCCCAGAACCTGGGCATGGTGGTTCCTGCCTGTAATCCACTTGGGAGGATCAGAACTTCATCATCCTCATCTACGTAGCAAGTTGAAGTCCATCCTGGGACTAGAGATCCTATCTCAAAAGTAAAAAACTTGTGATTTTGTTTCCATGGTTGGTTTTTTGTTGGGTTTTGCAGGGGACAGGAGGAGATTCAGGCAGGACCTCATGTAGCTCACCTGGCCCTCTTGACTTCCCTCTCCTGAGTGCTGGGCTCACCAGTGTTCTGACACACCAGTTTATGCAGTGCTGAGGACCGTGGCCAGAGCTTTGTATGCTAGACACTTGACTGAGTCACATCTCCAGGCCCCCGCTGCTCGGGGGTATTATGCATGTCAGTGCAGGTGCCTGTTGAGGCCAGAGGTTGATGTCAAATGTCCTCCATCATTACACACCTTTTTACTTTTTTTTAAGACAAACTATTATATGGGTGGTTGTGCATGTGACATGGTGTACTTGAGGAGATCAAAGGGCAGCTTCCAGGAGTTGTCCTCTCCTTC
>JAQHUG010000433.1:1024904-1037142 GCA_028555095.1 Dicrostonyx torquatus | reverse complement strand
TACACAACCATGTGGGCCAGCGTTCAGACCCAGTCCCCACAGAACAGGCCAGATATCCTGCATACACACCTGTAACCCAAGGTCTGAGAAGTGCAGAGACAAGAGGATTGCCAGGATTTGCTGTCTTACAGACATAAAGCCCTAGTTTTGAGGAGAGATTCTGCCTCCAATTAGCACACAGAGTGATAGAGAAGGACACCTGATGTCATCTTCTGGTCTCCATGCATGCATACAGATGTCACACCCAAATACATATATGTATACTCATACATGAATAAATATGGGGGAGGGAGTTTTGAGACAGGGTCTTTCTGTAATCCTAGCTGCCCTAGAACTCACTATGTAGATCATATATCCTCCTGAATCTGCCTCCCAAGTGCTGGGATTAAAGGCATGTACCACCACAGCTAGCAAATAAATCTTAAAAACAAAACAAAGTCCTGGACTGGCAAGATGGCTTAGTGAGTAGACACTTGGCTACCAAACCTGATGGCCCAAGCTCAATACCCAGATTCCACGGAATGAAGCAACTCAACTCCTGCAAGTTATCCTCTGACCTCCACACACTGTGTGTCCACGCATATATACAAATAAACAGATGTAATGAAATTTTTAAAAATTAAACCATATATTGTCTTTCAAGGCTCTCTGTTCCAGACTTCTGCCTGTCCACACTTACCTGCCATTTGGTGTTCACAGTGGGGAGGAAGAGCCGAGGGGACAGGACCACACTGTGAAGCTAGTGGTGTTAGAGGGCAGCTCGGGGGTGCGCCTTTGAGGTTACAGGCCAGCCGGGCACCCATCCCTCACAGCCTGGCTCCCAGAGCAGGTCCCTGGGGCTGACCACCACCTCTGGGTCCTCTATAGAACGACTGAGCCTGAAAGACCAGCTGATCACACAGAGCCTTCTGGAGAAGCAGCAGATCTACCTGGAGATGGCAGAGCTGAGTGGGCTGGATGAGTCAGCCCAGTGCCGAGGCCTCTTCCGAGGAGGCGGGGACCCCTCTGAGACCCTGCGGGGGGAGCAGATTCTCAGATCAGCCATGAGCGAGAGTAAGTCAGTCATCCCATTATGGTTTGTTATGATATTGTAAGGGCGGGCTGCATGGGGGGTCCAGAGCCAGGCCCAGGACTCTGTGTGGCTGACCTTACCCAGGACCACGGTCATTTTGCTTTCTTGTGATCCAGGGAACCCAGCATGTGCAAGAGCTCTACAACCAAGCTACACCCAAATCCTTTATACACTTTCTCTGCCAATCAACAAACACTCCCTGGGTGACATCGTTAACCCCAGAGGTCTAAAGTTGACTCAGGGCTAGGGCTGTAGCTGTGTTGGTAGAGTGCTTGTCTAGCACATGTGAAGCCTTGGAATCCCAGCACTTGGGAGACTGAGGCAGGGGGACCAAAAGTTTAAGGTCACCCTTAGATCCTTAATGAGTTTGAAGCTCGTCTGGGATGCATGAAAGATTTGTTTTCAGGGGGAAAAAAATAAAGCTTGGGCCTAAGAAATGGCCATCAGGTAAGAGTGCTAACCTCCATGTATGACAGCCTGAGTTCAGTCTAGAGATCCACGTGGTAGGACAGTCAACTCGTGCAGGCTATCATCTGACCTCCACGTGTGTGCACTCGTACACACAATAAGTAAAATGTAATCTAATTTTCTGAGTAAAATTCAGTTCCCTGATATAGAGCCTTCTTTTCTGGGATAGCCCCCAATAATATTCTCAGGAAAATGCATATACATTTTGAGGGACTTAAGGAATTCAGAAATACACCCTAGACTTTGGCCAGAACCCCACCTCAAGCTCCAGCAGGCAGTCAGGCATTAACAACCATTAATCCACTGGATACATGTAACCCACTGTCTTCATACACATTCTACCCTGACCATGCAGAGACCCCTCTGCCAGCCTCAAGGCTGGTAAGGGGAACCTTCAGTGATACAGGAGCTCCTAGCAGCACCATTGCAGCCACCAGGGCCCCATGATGTCCAGGAGGGCAGCCAGTATTGTGGCTCTCTTCCATCATCAGCAAGTCAGACCACTCAACCCCTTGCCTGCACAGCTTAGCCAAGACCCAGTAGGTGTCTTGCTCCCTCCAGCCACACCTGCACTGCCCTTCCACCTCTGTCTCCTGAGGCCATTGTTCTTGGCCTCCAGTGACACAAATCTGGTACATGGGTTCGGAATGTTCTCCCTGCCTCTTCACCTGGCTAGAGACTTTGAATGGTAGAGGGCATTGAAGGGTTTCTGGACCACCTTACCCCATGGGCAGCCATCCTGTTCAGCTCTCACTTTATATGTTTGCTACTAAGCCTAGGTAGGGACTGGTGCATCATCCCTTGGCCTGGCTTGGGCCTAGATTTCAGTAGCACCCTGACGAACTGGAGAGAAAAGTCACAGAGCCCATACGGCTCCTGTCTATATGGTGTGTGACACTTTTTTTTTTTTTTTTTTTTTTTTTTTTTTTTTTTTGAGGAGACATAGCATATACATCTTCACCGTAGATAGGGAACTTATAACAGACTGAAGTAACAATAACAGCAGTCCAACTTGATAAACCAGTAAGTTTGTAGAGGTCACTTACAAGCAGTGGTAAGGGATTACTTACAACTTCAAGGGAGTTGCATCACTGAAAGCCACCCCTAGATGCTAGGGTGACAACTAATGAAAACTGGGACCCTGGAGCTCTCTTCATGCCTTGCAGGTTGGAGAGTCTCTTTTCCCCAGCAGTCTTTTCTATTTATATAACTTCTGGCAAGTTTCAGGGACTTCCTGGGATTTGTGCATTGTTGACTTCCTAAGCCTTAACATGCCTCCTTTCAGAACTTCCTGAATCTTATGGAGCCTGTCTCCAAGACAGGTTGTTTTCAAACCCAATGGCTGCCCAACTTCCTTAACTTCTCCCTTAGACACTGAAGATGATGGCTCAGAATTTGGTTCCATGATTAGAGTGCTTGCCTAACACTGGGTTCTGTCCCCAGCACTCAACTGCCACGCTTGCTTCTGGCTCAGATCTGGGCTAGGGCTGCTCCTGGCATAACCCCCACCACCTGTTAACTCATGTCCCCCACCTCTTCTTCACAGTTGAGGGCATCCAAAGCCTGATTTGCCGGCGGCTGGGCAGCACCAGTGGCCAAGTGGAGGAGGGAGGTGTTTCTGCAGGCCTGCCTCGGAGGGCTGAGACCTTCGGGGGCTATGACAATGTGGGCAGCCCCAGCAAGAGTAAGTATGTTACCTACGTGTGAGGCTGTGCCTCGGGAAGCTCATGAGTGGCAGATCCAGTGCTCTGTACGGTGTGACTTCTTGAGTTTTTAGCTGTGAGCCTTAGCCTTTAACAGCTGAGCTATCTCTCCAGCATTGGGGGTATAATTCCTGAAAACAGTCCTCGGTCCTCTGGGTGTTGTGGACTCCTTACTACAAAGCCAGGGCCCTGTAGCAGGCCTCCGGGAACACCCTAGCATGTATTTATTACATGGTAGGGTTTGGGTGAAGAGGAGGAGATCCCAGATCCTGTGGGATTCATAGCATCCTCTTGTGATCAATTTGGGGTCTCCAGGTGGCAGCTTTAAAAAGAAGACGTGCAACAACGACCTCGGGCCCCAAGACTGGCAGGGACCTGCTAGCGACCCAGATTCCAAATCCTGTGATGGCAACACCCCCAGTGGCTGTGAGGAATCACCACAGGCGGTAAGTGACTTCTAGTAATGTTGATTACCTGGGTTCAGACAGTCCAAGTCAACATAACCACCACTAACATGGCAGCCTTCAAAATTAATCTTACAGACGCCTGGGAATGGCTGTTAGGGAGGCAGAGGAGAGAATGGGCTTGACTTCAGCAGGCCAAGAACCTCCCACTGGTACCATAAGCTATCCAGAGTGTGTAGTAACGTGTGCTCACATTCCTGACATTTCACTGGCTCTTCCCTCCCTGTTTGACTCAGCACAACCAATACCTGCACATTGTTGCTGAAGTTTCCAGAGGCTAAGGCCGCCTGCCCCTCGCTGTATCTGACCCTGTGTCTGGCATGGCCACATAAGCTTCTCTTCCAAGCCTACCCTACTGTAGAACTGGACATCAGCCACCTACCTCCCAGGCATCCCCTTTTCATTTTCCAGACTCTTGAATGGACATACATCAGATGGCCATAGTACTTCTAACCCCCCCCCTCACACACACACACACACAGAGTCATAGCTCAGGCCTGGGTGCTTTTTTTTTTTTCCCCAAGCCAAGAACATGTCTGCTCACATAGTGAGCTGTGGTGGTTTAGGTTTAATCCCATTTGCTACTATCATCCTTTTCTTCACAGGTGGAGATGCCTAGCACAGAGAGCAGCTCATGTCTGCCCACTGTCCTGGAGTCAGAGGTACCACCCCTGGTCCACCTCCCCCAGGGACGGCATGCCCACATATCCTGTGTACCTTCATCAGGTAGACCAATTTGGCTTTCTCTCTGCAGCTGGTCCACCGAGTCCAGACACTGTCGCAGCTTCTTCTTAGTCTCCAGGTATCCGCAGCATCAGGGAGGGGACTGGCTGCTCCCGCCCTTTGCTGGTTGGCTGGGTCTAACCAAGGGCATGACTCTCATCAGCCCCACCCCTATCCCTGTTCCTAGGCAGTTATCGCCCAACAGGACAGCTATGTGGAGATGCAGCGAGTGGCCATCCAGGAGCGTGAGAAGCAGTTCCGGCTGCAATCAACACGCGGGAACCTGCTGCTAGAGCAAGAGCGGCAGCGCAACTTCGAGAAGCAGCGTGAGGAGCGTGCTGGTGTTGAAAAGCTGCAGAGCCAGCTGCGCCAGGAGCAGCAGCGGTGGGAACGGGAACGTGCGCGACTGCAGGAGAGGGAGGACGAGGCACGCCAGCTCCGCCAGCAACTGGACCAGGAGCGCACGGAGCTGCAGCAGCAGCGCCAGGCCTACCAGCACGACCTAGAGCGTCTGCGCGAGGCTCAGCGCGCAGTAGACCGTGAACGTGAGCGCCTGGAGCTGCTGCGCAGGTTCAAGAAGCAGAACACTGTACCGGGGGCACTACCCCCAGAGGTGTTGGCAGAGGTGGGTGAGCCTGTGTGACCAAACTGCTAAATTGGAAATGTGACTTGGTTTAGTGTTTGACTAGCCTGCACGAAGTCCCTGGTTCCAACCCCAGCACTGCATTTAAAAAAAAAAAAAAAAAAACCACTGGACGGTGGTGTTACACACATTTAATCCCAGGATCTCTGAGTTCAAGGCCAGTCTGGTCTAAGTGAGTTCCAAGAGAGACAGATATGATACACAAAGAAACCCTGTCTCAAAAAAACAAAACAAAATACAGTGGCACAGGTCTATCAGCCTAACATTCAAGGGGTGGAGGCAGAGAATTAGATCATCCTTGGCCACTTAGGCTATGTGAGACCCTGGGGGATATGGGGGCTGCTGTTAAAAAGAAGCACATGCTTTTAGCCCCAGCAATCAGGAGGCAGAGGTGGATCTCTGTGAGTTTGATGCCAACCTGGTCTACATAGAGTTCTAGGACAGCCAGGGCTACATAGACCCTTGTCTCCAAAAAAGTTTCTGTGAGTAATCCAAATTAGATTGTGTGGCCATATTTGTGCATGAGAGAGAGAGAGCACATGTATATGGCCCAGTGTGACCATGGATATCCATATACTGGTGTGTTCCGTGAATTGTAAATCACCAGCAGCACTGTAGACTGAAGCAGTGATCTGCAGATGCGGAATACATCTTCCCAGCCGTGAACTGGACCCAGAGCTGGGTAGGCAACACCCATTTATCTCCGAGCACTTACCAGCTGTGTTTGGTCCTCCCCAGTCCATAGCCACCAAAGGGCTGGGAAGCCTTTTGTGGGGTTCAGAGTCACCAGCAGGCTCAGCAATGACAGGCTGTGTCTTCTATTACTTTCAGGCCCAACCCACAAGCCACCATCCCAGTTTCAATGGGGACGGACTAGAGGGATGCTTGGCCCTAGCCAAAGCACCAGGGACCCAAGGGAGCATGCTGCTGTCTGGCACAGGACCTGAGTACATAGAGCGACCCGAGGTGGCCCGCTGGAACAGTACCACTGCTGAGAGCCGGTCAACCAAGAGTGATGTGCCCATCCAGCTGCTCAGTGCCACCAACCAGATTCAGAGGCAGACAGCTGTGCAGCAGCAGATCCCCACCAAGCTGGCTGCCTCCACCAAGGGTGGCAAGGATAAAAGCAGCAAGAGCAGGGGTTCCCAGCGTTGGGAGAGCTCAGGTGAGTTGCACCCCACCCCCAAAGTTCACGGACCCCTGTAGAAGGTCCACTGTGGAGCTCATGTTGCTTGAGCCTCTCTGGAAGCCCCAAATCGGGTTCCCTGTACCATCCAGAGAAGCAGCACACCCCTGCCACTGGAGTTCTCTGTCTCAGCAGCAGAACTGAAATGACAGACCTCAGACAGTGAGACAGCCGGGCAAGTAGCATGGCAAGAAAGCAATGTCCGTTGTTCCACTTACATGTCTGACAAAAAGCACCTTAGAGAAGTGGTTTATTTTAGCTCGCAGGTCAGTCCATCATTGGGGGCAGTCAAGGCGGCAAGAGCTTGAGACAGCCTAAGTAACATCCACAGTCAGGAGCACAGACAATGAAGGCATGTTTGACTAGTGCCCAGCTAACTTTCTCAATTATCCAGACCAGGACCTAAATCTAAGGAATGGTGGAGCCCACTTTCAGGCTGGGTTGTCCACACTGATTAAGGCAAACAAGACAATCCCTCACAGATATGCCCACCAGTCAGCCTGATGTAGACAATCCTTCACCAAGACCTTTGTCCCAAGTTGTGCCGTTGACAAAACTAATCATCATGCCCATTTACTTAGAACCTCCCATCTGGGGCACAGGTCAGGCACTAGGGGCTGTACCCAGCATCTTTGTCCCCTCCCCATAGAGATTCCCTGTCCAGTTGACACAGGGTGTCATGACCTTTCCCATAAGCAGAGTCCGTGTCCTAATGGAAAAGGATGTTTGCTTGGAAGCCACACCCTTCCCCCATCCCACCATTGAGTGACTCTGTGCCACCTTTCAAAGTGCTTCTCTGGATGCCCATGAGGAAGTAAAAGGTAGGGGAGGCCCACTTGCCACGCAGATGACCACATCTGGCTCAAGCACCTTCTCTCTTCCAGCGTCCTTCGACCTGAAGCAGCAGCTGCTTCTCAACAAGTTAATAAGCAAGGATGACAATTCGTCACGAAACCGCCGGTCACTGAGTCCCATCCTGACTACTACCCATGGATCTGCACCTGCCCCAGGTGAGCCCAGCCACTGGGCATTAGGGCCACCCACTGATTGTGGCAGCTTCTAACACCAGTATGCCCCATCTCTCTTGCAGATCCCTGCTTCCCAGCCCCAATCCCAATCCCAAGCCCAGCCCCAGCTGCCACGCCCTCTGAGGTCTTCAAGTCTGGAGGCATGCCTCTGTCACCTGCATCCCCAGCTTCCTCACTGCCAACCACACCACTCACCGCCAAAGATGAAGTTGGCAAGGAAGATGTCATCTTCTTCTGAGGGGACCATGACCCCAAGAGCAGACCCTTTTCTGTCCTGATAACCCTTTGTCTCTGGGGACCCCATGGGTGACTGTTACTGTCTGGCCATCCCCTTCCCCTGCCTGAGCACACACCAGGCACTTGCTCACCTGTTGGTGTCTTGGGTCTCACAGCTCTCTGTAGAATTAGTGGTAAAGCCTGGGTAGCCTCTTAAACCTTTTTATATATGCATGTGCAAACAAAGTTTTTTAAATTGAAGGTCAAACTCCAGCTAAACCACAGAGCTGCTTAAACCAGAGGTAGACAGCACAAAGGGGGGGGGCAGGAGAAAAGAACAGGTGGGTCTAAGACGACACTGGCTCCAGAGGCAGGTTCTATAACACCCAGAAATCTCTGGATTGAGCTGTCATTAGGCACCAGAAGGCACTAGAATCACCCAGAGTCCAGTGAATCGCCCTTTCCAAAGCAGCAGTTGATGCTGGCCACAGAGACTTGATCAGTAAGTGAACTGGGCAACGGCAGAGGGCCACATGATTGGGGAAGTTTGGGCAGCCCATGGGTCTGTGGGTTCACAAATCAGTCTGAAGAGGGCTACTGTCACTCCTTGTAGTAGTTGGTGTTTTTCCCAACTCTGCCTCTGGAGGAGCACCCACCCATCTGAGACACACAACCCTGGGTTCAGCAGAACAACATATATCTCAGACAGTGTTTGGTCCCTGTGAAATGAGCAGATTTTCCCTGGTTCTCCAGTGTCCTGCCACAGAGGCAGGAGTCTGGTCAGCGGCTAGTCTGGTCTGTTCTTCTTCCCAGGGCTGGGCACCCACAGGCTCAGGAGGTGACTGGGTGTGGTGACCAAGAATCCTACAGCTGGTGGACAACAGGGTGCTGAAAGTGGTAGTGTCTAATGACTTCAGCGCTCCAGGAGTGGTGTGGGGCCCCCTTGTCCGTCTCTGTCTTGTATCCAGAGTGTATCTCCATTTACCAGACCTCATCCGTGCCATGTTGCTAATCAGTGTTTTGTGGGTTTTGTGTGTGTGTGTGTGTGTGTGTGTGTGTTTGTGTGTGTGTGTGTGTTTGTACGTGTTTGTACTGAGGTATCAGAGCACTTTAGGAAAGCTGACCTTTAAGCTCCCAATCTCTGAAGAGAACATTCCAGGACCCCACCAAGTTGCGTGGGCTCACCATCAGTTCATATGCCTGATCCCACCCCAGACACCATGATGTTTTGGACTTAGAAGTTCAAATGCTTTCCACTTGGCCCTGAGTAAGATTTCCACAACCCTGCCAGGTGGCCAGGTGTTACCTCACTGTGTTCTGCACACCGTAGAGCAGTGGCACCAGTGTATCTGTCACCAGCAGCTGTGGGTTCCTCCTTAGTAGGTCTCATTGGTAAAGCTCGTGAGCCAGCAGCATTCCCAGCTCTGAGACTGAGTGGCATCCCTTGTCAATTGTGACCATGATCTTCATCTACCCTATGATTATTTCCACAGTGATAACAGAGCATCCTGGCCACAGGGTATTCTGGAATCACCCTAGAACTTATGACCAGATTCTAGCAATAAAAGCATCCAAAGGACCTCAGGCTGAAGCAGACCTTCTTTGGGGTTGGGAGGGGGAGAAGGGAGCTGTCTCCTGCTGAGATTTTGGTGACGGGGAGCATGAATGTTGAAGAGGGAGCAGATGCTGTGGGTGTAGGCATGTGGATGTGATTCAGTTGATAGAGTGCTTACTTTGCATACATGAAGTCCTAAATTCTGTCTCCAATTTGACATGGTATTGCACACTTGTAATCTCAGCACTCAGGAGGTGGATATAAAGGACCAGAAGTTTGAGGTGGGGCTGGGAAGATGGCCCAGTGAGTCCATGCAAGTGTGAGGGCCTGAACCCTGGTCAAAAGTCCAATACAGAAGCATGTCTCTGTAATCCCAACACTATCCTAGAATGGGAAGCAGAAGCGAGAAATCCCTGGAAATGCACTGGCATTTCCACAGCTGCTGGTTCCTAATGTACACAGCAGTGGACAAGCAGCTGGAACCTGAGGTTATCCTCTGACCCCTCCACACATGCCTGTATTCACACATGTTCTTTTTGTTTAAGGGCTTGGAGCTGGACAGATGGCTCAGTGTTTAAGAGCACTGACTGCTCTTAGGGCCTGGATTTGGTTCCCATGGTGGCTCCAAACCATCTGTAACTCCAGTTCTATGGGAATCCAACGTCTTTCCTCCATGGGCACCAGGCATGCATATGGTACACATATACTGGGGCACATATACATGTAGTCTTTTTTTGAAAACTAAAAGTTTAGCTGGTTATGGTGATGCACACCTTTAATGCAATGCCAGCACTCAGGAGGTAGAAGCAGGCAGACCTCTGTGAGTATGAGGCCAGCCAAGGCTACATAGTAAGCTCTGTCTCAAAAAAAAAAAGTTTCAGACATTTTTGACAACATAGTAAATTCAAGGTGACCTGGCTCACATGAAGCCTTGTCTCAAGCACAGAATAAATAAGCAATGGTGGGAGCTGGAGCTCGGGGGTGGAGGAATTGGCTAGTACATGCGAGATCATAGGTCCATCTCCATCCAGAACCACTGGACAGCTCAGGTGAGCCTTTTCTGGAAATGTCTGTCCTTTTGTTCTGTGTCTGCACCATATGTGATTAATGTCAAGGGCCTTCCCACCCTAGGCTTGGGCCTCAGAACAAACTCTGTCCTCCTGGTACTTGGACTAGGTGAGGGCATGGGCTCAGACTTCAGGGAACAGGTAACAGGACACCAATATGATGTCCTTGAGAGCTGGAGCAGGTGTGCCCACCCCAGGGTCAGGAGCCTGATGCTGGCCTACAGGTACTCCACAAGTGAAAGGCCGGAGTGCTCGGCTGGGCTCACTCTTGTGCCACACTACCCCAAGTGGTGCCAGCATACCAGTGGCTCATGAACACCTGTCTTCTTTGTAAAACCAGAATTCTTGGACTTCTGGCCAACACCAAAAGGGTGGGGGGTAGGGGTCATTGTATCTCGACAGTAGAATACTTGGCTCATCCATCCTTTGTACCAGAAATTGGGGGAGGGTCAGGGAAGCAACCTGACCTATGTAGCAGGGCTGTCTGAAAACAGGCACACAAAAGATTGGTTTCATGTAAAGTTCAAAGGTCGCAGTATCTAGTCTACCAGGCTGGGCCCAGTGCTTCCCAAACATCATTCTTGACTTTCAGATTAAAAATCATACCTGCGATCAGGTGAGATGGCTCCATGGGTAAAGGTGCTTGCCACCAAGCCAATCCCCAGAACTCACATGGTGGAAATAGTGACACATACACTAAAATGTAATAAAAACTTAAACTGATTTTTAAAAGCCCACCTACTATAGTCTCTTTGATATAGAACACAAATCCAGAGGCCAGCAAGCATGGCCTGGCCCCAGCTTAAACAGATCCTCCATGGCCCTTGATACAGTGAGATGCCATGACTGGCATGATTGTTCTCTCATTTAGGTGTGGCCTTCCTGGAAGCAGCAACCTACAGTTTTCCTCCCAGGACTGCAGAAAATGGAGAACATTCTCCCAGGCCCCCGCTCAATGGGCAGAGGTAGTCAGATATTGAGAGGCCAGTAGGCTGAGGGAGTCCTGAAGGGTGGAATGTTCCATGCACCTGTATAACCAAACCGTACCATGTGACTGCTCTAATCACCTCACATACAGACTGGCACCATACCAAGATGTTTAATAGGCATTCCAGTATTCCAGCTTCCCCAGTGCCCGACCCGAGGCATGGCATGTCTCTCCCACTCACCTTCAGGTAAGCCAGCAAGTGGGGGGTTCTAGAAGAGTACTCCTGGGACTTTGCAAGCCTGGCTTTGGCTCTGAGAGTCCTGGGGTCCTCCTCATGTGCCGCCCACCACTCCCCAAAGGAGCAGATTTCCCATGAAGCCCTACTGGGACCTGAGATCTATCAGCCCTTTTCCTTCCCATGCAGGGACAGTTACTGGAGTACACGATTGTGGATGCACCCCTGGCCAGTGGTTCCTACTCTGGGAATCTGAGCCCTCTGTTGAGCCCCCCACAGTGTCCTCCACCTGCCACTCCAGGGCCTCATCAAGAGCTGTCTGCCTCAGCTGTGCTGCTAGCCCTGGCAACCTGATACATGCTGAGGAGGGAGGAGATGGTACCCATGAGGCCCACCAGCCAAGGAGGGAAGCGGCCAGCCCACAAGACACCTGGGGGCAGCCAGTGCACAGCGTTGGTCAGGTCAGCCAGGTTGCTGAGTAGAGTTAAAAGCTCTGACCACATCTTTGCCTCCATGGCCCTCCGCTTGCTCCTGGGCAGCTGGCTGTGGAAGAGAAGGGGAAGGGAGTCACTTACTGCCTGCCCTTCCCATATCCCCCAGAAAGGAGCAAGCACAGAGTGGCCCACAGCCTCAATTCCACACCTGATTTCCAGGATCCCTGGGCATGGAGTGTAGGGGCTGTGACCATTGTCCTCGACTTCACATCACCCACCCACCCTGCTGTGGGATGCAGCCATGAAGGCTCAGCCTGTAGTCCTCATTCTAGCAAGCCTGTTCCCCTACCTGGAAAAGGCACTACTTCCCACCCAGAGGCTAAAGCAATGCTCTTTAACCACGCACACACACACCCCCTTTTGTTGTTTGTGATCTATCTCCAGAACCACACACATCAACACTGCATGCACACCCTTTTGTAATGTAGTGTTCTAATCCCTGAACACACACACACA
>JAQHUG010000433.1:1006497-1023544 GCA_028555095.1 Dicrostonyx torquatus | reverse complement strand
ACTGGACCCTCATCTGACATTCTAGTCACTTCCCTCCTGACCTCACAGCCCTGGTGTATGCAGTTCTGCCCTGATTGCATGGAGATGCTGTGCCGCTGTGGGGAAGTTGTCATCCATGCTAGGGGGAGACTTTCCAATGATACAGCTATCTGGGGGCCACCCACACCTGCTCTGTTTGGTTCCACAAGCTGGAATTTGACTAAACCAAACTTTAGTTTGTCACTGATTTCCGATGAAGCATGGCAGCCATCTATGTACAGCTTTCGAGGAAAGGGTTCCCACATTAGCCCTGCAAAGGTCAGCAGGGGCATGGCTCAGAGAGGTGGCCACTCTGTACAGCTTGCAGGAGAGGAGAGGTTAGGATGCGGTAAGACACAGTACCTGGTGAAGGTGCCTGTGGGGCTCCGCAGCTTCTGTCTTAGCTTCAATGACGTCCACAGAGACCTGCAACACAGGAGACCATGGGGATGCCCTGCCACAGCAGCATGGCATGCTGGGAGAGGAAGGGGTCAGCTCTCCTTGGCAGCTGAGGCCTCAAGATCCTCTACTGCCTTTAGCCTAGGGAACTCTGAGACCTGCCACCCTCCATATTTGGCCAGCAGTGGTCCTGCTTGCAACCTCCTGCACAGAACTGCAAACTATCTGCACCTTGGAAGAGAGACTTGTCCCTTTTAGGGGTAAAGGCTGGGGTTCTGTCCTAGTTAGCTTTAATTGTCAAACTGAGTCAGCCTAGAGTCACCTGAAAGCCTTGACCGAGGATCAGATTAGCCTGTGGGCATACATGGCAGTAGGGCCTGTTATTAACTAGGGAGCAGAGGACTCCCGAGTAAATACGTAGTGTAGACTCCGGCAAGGCCATATCAAGGACTCCAGTGCCTTAGCCCCATGTGAGTGGCAAAGCTCTCCAAAGAGTGAGGTGGTAGTCATGGGGATGCTGGTGCAGGTAGGGATGGGTTGCTGGTGCTAGTGGGGATGGGGTGGTTTTTGGTTTTGAGACAGGCTCTCACTATGTCACCCTGGCTTCCCTGAAACTCACTATATAGACCAAAGCCCCAGCTTTTCTGTATATGTACCCAAGTCTGTCTCTTCTTTAGGATCACTGTCCCTTCTTCATTCCCTTGACCTTCCTGGTCAGGGATTCAGATCCAAACTGTGCAGGTCAGCAAGCAGTGTTCCTCCATGGTTCTCTGCCTTAAGTTCCTGCTCTGACTTCCCTCGGTGATGGACTGTGACCTAGAAGTGTAAGCCACATCAACCCTCTCCTCCCCGAGTTGCTCTCAGAGCGTTTTGTCGCAGCAACAGAATGAAATTAGAACAAGTTCTCATGTAGCCCAAGCTGGCCTTGGACTTGCTGTATAATAGTATGATCTCGAACCCTGATCTTCCTGCCTCCACCTGAGTGCTGGGATGACAAACAGGTGCCACCGCATCTAGTTTATGCAATGTTGAGGTTGGAAAGCAGGGGCTGTACATGCCAGGCAAGCATTTCACCAACTGAACCACACAGATCCCACTCGAGTCGGCCACACTGTGGACCCACCCAGTGCTGGGAGACAGCCTACAGTGTGCATGGGAACAAAGACAGCAAACTTGATGGGACCTCAGAGGTCAGCAAAAAAACATAGTCATGAAAGGACATCAGGACGCTGTCCAAACATGTCGGGAGCACACATCTAAAGGCTGGGAAGGAGCTTCCAGGGCCAGGCATGGTGGTGGCACAGGCCTGTCATCCCAGCTTCTTGGGAGGTTGAAGCAGGAGGATCCAAATTCAAGACCTGCCTGGAATACTTAATGACGTTCTACCTCAAAATAAAAAGTAAAATGGGGCTGGAGAGATGGCTCAGAGGTGAAGAGCATTGCCTGCTCTTCCAAAGGTCCTGAGTTCAATTTCCAGCAACCACGTGGTAGCTCACAACCATCTGTAATGGGGTCTGGTGCCCTCTTCTGGCCTGCAGGCATATACACAGACAGAATATTGTATACATAATAAATATTTTTTAAAAAGTAAAATGAAGCTGGGTGGTGGTGGTACACACGTCTAATCCCAGCACTCAGAAGGCAGAGGCAGGCATCTCTGTTAGTTTAAGGTCAGTCTGGTCTACAGCTCCAGGATAGTCAGGGCTAAAACAGAGAAACCTTGACTAAAAAAAAAAGAGGGCTAGAGATATAACCTTTAGAAATAAAAGTCAGTGCTGAGGGTACCTGGTGCTCACTGGGCAACAAACTTAGTTGAGTTAGTAAGGCCCAGACCAGTAGAAAATAAAATAAAATGGTGGAGGGCCAGCAAGATGGCTCCACAGGGAAGAGGTGCTTGCCACCAAACCTAAGGATCTGAGTTCAATCCCCAGGACCCAAGTGGTTTCCTTACAGGAAAGAACCTGTAAGTTATCCTCTGAACTCCACATGTGCACTACACATGCCCCCACACACAAATAATCAAAAGAAAAATTTAATTAAATAACAAAAAATTAAAATAAAGGGGAATGACTAAGTAATGATATCTGAAGTTGACTTCTGGTCTCCACATGCTCACACATGCCCTCACACACATACAGGCATACAAGAAAAAGCAAGGAGAAATAAAAAAAAGTAAATAGAAATTAAAAAGAAAAAAGTCAAGGAAGAGCAAGGGAGATGGCTCTGTGGTTAAGAGCACTTGCTAACAACTGCTAGGACTTTAGTTCAGATCCCAGCACCCACATGGCAAGCTGGGCATGGTCCTGCACACTCCAGTAACCCCAGCGCTGAGAGACAGGAGGGTCACTGAAGCTTGCTGGCTACCTAACGAGCCAAAACACAAGCTCTGGGTTCAGGCCAACATGCCCCCTCAAAGGAAAAGGCAAAAAGAGTAACAGAAGACATTCTATGTCCCTACTGCACAGGTACACACCTGCCACATGCACATACGCAAATAATAAACTCATTTTGTATGGGACTGGAGAAGGGACTCGGTAGTCAGGAGCAAGCTCTTGTACTGCTCTTGCAGCACTGGTGTTGGACAGCTCACAGCTGCAGCTAACTCCAGCCCCAGAGACCCCAACACCTTCTTCTGGCACAGGCACTATGCTAATATGTATGAAATCATGAACATAATTAAGAACAAAATCTCTTTAAAAGCTTTCGAAATAAATACATCTTTTAAGCGAGAGAAGGGCCGAGGGGCAGGGATTGGAATCAGAGGGAAGATTCTTTAAGACTTTGCAGTGCTAGCTTTGAAGAAGGAAAAGGCCACTAGCAAAAGGTTGCGGACCCTCTAGAACCTGGAAAAGTGCAGTGGTGGAAAGCTGGTGGAGCCTCCAGGAAGGGAGCAGCCTTGCCCCACCTGGACTTTATCCAGGAAATTGATCTCAGGTTTCTGACCTCCAGCACTGGGAGTAACACATCTGTGTTGTTTTAAACCGCACATTTATGTCCAACTGTTACAGAAGTTACCTTACCAGAAACGAACACAGGGTCAAACAGCAAGGGGAGGGGCTGAAGACACCGCTCAGCAGCTAAGACACTGGCTGCTTTAGCAAAGGACCTGGGTTTGGTTCCCACTACCCACACAGCAGCTCACAACTGCCTGTAACTACAATTCCAGAGGCTCTGCCATCCTTTTCTAACTTCTGTGGCCACTGCACACACAGGGTGCACAGAAATATATGTAGGCCAAAGAACCATACACATAAAAATTTTAAAAAAAAAGTGAGGCGGTGGTGGCACACGCTTTTAATTCCAGCACTCCTGCTGACCTCTGTGAGTTTGAGGACAGCCTGGTCTACAGAGCTAGTTTCAGGACAGCCAAAGATACACAGAGAAACCCTGTCTCAAAAAAAAAAAAAAGATTAAGGAAACGCCAATATGTGAAGACTCGCCCCTCCCTTGAACCTCCTAACAAATATGGAAGGTCTGGAACCTCTACATCTCTGCTGAGGTAACACCACTTGGGAACCTCAGGTGTTCCCTCTGGCAGATGGCACATACCTGAGAGCTCCAAGGAGCAGAGAGAGAATCCAGAGGGCTGTGCTCAGTGTCCACCACCCAGCAGAGTCCACCTGGAGGACCTTGGCATCGGCAGCCCAGGCGACATGCTCACATGGATAGTACAGCTGGTCAGCCACGTTACTCAGGACAGACAACCATCGGACGAAGATGTCCTCCTCCTGTGAAACCAAGTCACAACTGCCTACTGTCTGATTTAGGATGGGGCCATTCTGGGCCACAAGACTTCTCCATGACCACAGTCTGTGCCCTGGTGTCTGGGCAGGACAGCCCAACAGCTGTATAAGAGGAGAGCTAGGGGCCTGGCTTCCTCTGCTCATGCTCATTGGACAGCTCAATGGGTCTCAACTCAGGCTATGGAATTCCCTATCTAAACCCCAAGTCCTACACCAGCCCTGAGCATTGCCTCAGAAGGACTTGGATAGATACTAAAGGTTTACTTTGCTGTCATTTCATTTTTATTTATTTATATGGGGTATGTTTGTGTGTGTGTGTGTGCACACGCGTATACGTGTATAAGCATGTATAAACACCCGTGTGTATGCAGTACCCTCCGAGGCCAGAGAGCATAGGATCCTTTGAAGCTGGAGGTAGAGGCATTGATAAGCACCGTACATGGGTGATGGGAACCCCACTCTGATCCTCGTGATTAAGCAGCAAGCATTAACTACTGAGTCATCTGTCTGACCCCAGGAATTCTGTTTTGAAAACAGGGTGTCATGTATCCCAAGTGGTCTCAAACTCATTATGTAGCTGAGGATGATCTTGAACTCTGTGTGGTGTGGTGTGGTGTGGTGTGGTGTGGTGTGGTGTGTGTGTGTGTGTGTGTGTGTGTGTGTGTGTGTGTGTGATACACATGAGTATAAGTGCCTTTGAGGCCTTTTAAAAGAGAGTATGGGATTCTCTAGAGATGTCATGACAATTGTGAGCTCTAATGTGGGGGCTGAGCATCAAACTCCGTTTTTAACTACCAGTCCATTCCAACACATTTTTTGTCTTTGTTTTTTAATCCTTGGTGTGTGTGTGTGTGTGTGTGTGTGTGTGTGTGTACATTCTTGTATGTGAGTATGGGTGCACGCTTGCCACAGCACTTGTGTGGCAGCTGGAAGACAACCTTAACATCATTTCGTGCCTTCTATTTTGATTGAGGCAGAGGCTCCTTTCCCCGCTCTGCTCACCAAGCTAGCTGTCCTTCACACTTCTAGGGAAACTCTAGTCTCCACCTCCCACCTCCCTGTAGAAATGCTAGGATCACAGACTGGCACATTACCTCATCCAGATTTATGTGGGTTCTAGAGATTTGAACTCAGGCCCTTACAAGCACTTTAACCTGCTGAGCCATCTCCATAGCCTGCACTGTTCTTTGAGACTGTGTCTCTCAGGTCCTGCAGTTCACTATACAGGCTGGGTTGACTGGCCAGTGAATCCCAAAGATCCTCCTGTCTCTGCTTCCTGGAACTCTGGAATTACAAGCTTGAGCCACTATACCCAATTTACCTTACAGGGGTTTTGGGAATCACACTCAGATTCTCAGGATTGCACAACATTTCACAGACTAACCATCTCCCCAGCCCAGATCTTAAACCTCAGATCCACTTGCCTCTGCCTCGCAAGTGCTAGGATTACTAATGGTGGTCCCCCACCCCTGGTCCAGGGAATTTTAAAAAGTGTGTGTGTGTGTGTGTGTGTGAGATGTGAGTGTGGGCATGCATGAAGAGGTCAAAGAACAACTTTCAGGAGTGGGTTTTCAGGGACTTAAGCTAATGTGATCAAGTTTGTATTGCGAACAGTTTTACTTGCTGAGGTTGTGGGATGGGGCTTAGCAGCAGAGCCCCTGCCTAGAATCCCCCACTGAGGGGCAGTGTCCGTGGCTTAGCAGTAAAGTGCTTACGTAACATGTACAAGGACCTGGTTTAATGGTCAGTACTGCTACTAAATAAATAAATAAATAAAATCACCCAATAAGAAGTGCTTTGGAGCAAGCTCTTAAAACACCCACGGAGGCCCTTGCTCCTGGCTCCTTGGAAAGGTCTAGTCACCCTCCCTACAGTCCCATTAACCCTGTTACCTCTCTCCCCAGGCCATATTGCTTAGTGTAGACAAACATGGCTGGGTCATCAAAGAGTCGCAAGACAGTTCTGCAATGGCTGAGCTGAGCTGACACCACCAGCAAGCGCCTTCCCAGTTCAGACCTGCTGGGGCATTGTTCCACTAGGACCCCACCGATGAGCTGGCAACAATACCCCAGTGTCCGGATCTGTGGGAGACCAGAAGCAATTACCACAGTCCGCATTGTGGATTGAGCTGCAATCCCCACCACACACCCAGTCATAGGCCCTTTAGGATGGAACCTGGAAAGGGATCTAAGAGTTGGCAGGCATAGTGGCTAACGGAAACTGAGGCGGGGGAATCACCCTCAAGTTTAAGGCCAGCATAGGCTATTGAGTGAGACCCTGTCTCAAAAAAGCAAAGTTCTAAGAGTCAACAAACTTCCAATCCAAACTGAAAGGTTTTGTTTGTATCTTTTGTTTTTCTTTTAGTTGCTGAGGCTGGCTCTCACTCTCACCTCACTCACCACATAGCCTAGCAAGTCACTGTAACCCCCCTGCCTCAGCATCCCCAGTGCTATAATAACAGACATGAAGCACTTTACCAGGCTAAAAACCTGAAAACTTTCAGTTTCTCTCTCTCTCCCTCCCTATTTCTCTGATGTACCTTTATTGTAGTTGTCGATTTAAGACAAGGTCTCACGTAGCCCAGGCTAACCAGACACTATGGTCATAACTAGAGTTCCTAATCATCCTGGCTTCCACCTCCCAAGTGCTGGAATGAGAGGTGTGCAACATCTGGAAGTCACAGTGCTGGGGACAGAACCCGAGGCCTCCCGCATGCTAGACAAGCACTCTACCAATAGCCCAGGCTCTGAAGAGGTTCTTTTAGATGAGAGCTTGACATCAAAGTCCAAAAGATGCCACACAGCACATCTGTCATCCCAGTGCCAGGGGAGCTGAGGCAGGAAGACAAGAAAGCTCAAGGCCAGCCTGGGCTACGTGGTAAGTTAGAGGCCAGTCTAACATAACAAGACCCTGTCTCAGCAAATAGAGAAGTGTGGAGGGAAAGGGAGGGGAGAAGAGAAAAGTTGCCATGGAGAGTTCCACAGGAGTGCTAGCTTGTGTCACCAACGACTGGAATGACAGGGACACAGAAAACCAAACTATTTCTGTTGCCCGGGTTCTCCTTTGCCCATAGGCAGGGTCACGAGTCTGAAAGGGAACTTCTGTTTGCCCTTCCTGGCCTAGCCAAAGCCCTTAGCTGGACAGAAAGAGTGGTTTAAGAGACAAAATAGTAACTTGCTTCAAATACTTTAGAGAAAAGACAGGCATTCAATGATAGACTTAGATAAATGAGATTCAGCAGGCTCACCACCCTTATATCTTTGTTTCTTTTGTTTCTGAGACAGGGTGTCGCGTAGCCCAAGCTGGCCTTGAACTCCTAATCTTCCCGACGTGAGTGCTGAGATCACAGGCTTGTGTCAATACGTCTGGTTTATGTGGCGTTGAGGATGGACCTCAAGGCTTCATCTATGCCAAGAAAGCACCGGGCTACAGACCCAGCTCTATTATTTCATTTGCTTGTCAGAAATTGCTGGTCTCATCTGTGTGTGGTGACACACACCTGTAATCCCAGCAACTTGGGAGGCTGAGGTAGGAGGAACTCAGGTAAGGTGCCAGCCTGGTTCACACAGTGAGTTCCAGTGAGGCCTTCTTCCTGTTGTTTCATACATTGTTTTGATTATAACTTCTTTTCGGCCTGACTGTAATGGTGAACACTGTAATGCAGATGTCCAACTTAGGAGAAATGGGTTGAACTTAAATGTGGAGCCACCAGTAATGTCTGCCTGTAAAGAACTGGTCAGGAAAGCTACGTCTAACCTCAGGAAGCCAAGTGGATCAATGCTCAAGTGGAGCGAATTTTACTGTTAGCAAAATATTGTAGATACAACACCAGCTTTCAAACAGTCAAAATCCCCATGTGAGGTGTCTACGGCAACTCAGACATATATAACGGCCTGGCAGGTACTAAATGTCCAAATGCAGGGATCTCATTGGTATGACTGTAGCTAAATGACCAGATATAGTGGATTTAATTCAGAGTCGCCATGGCTAGGTTCTGGAAGTCTGACCATATTTGCCTGAAATAATGCAAGTGCCTAACTGGAGGGGATTCTGTCATCACCTACATGTTCGGCTACAGGACAATGTAACGTGCTAACCCCCATTTGAGGTTGTTCAGAATAATCCAAGAACACTGGTGGCCTGGTGAGATCTTGGTCATTATTTGATTCTGCAGGGCTGGGTTGGCAGGTTTGACCCCAAATGTCCAATGTCCAACACTAGATGACAGTGTTTGTGACCGATCGGGGATCCAGAGGGCAAAGCGCTAGCTGGGAAACCTCTGCCTTGCTAAAAAAATCACTAGATTATATTTCTAAAGCTAACCCCCAAGGTCTGTTCCCTTATTTGGCCACTTCTCCTGAGCCTTACTAGCAAGGTCCTGCTACCAAAGTATTGCAGTCCAGCAATCTAAAGCCCTCTTTGGCTACTCTAATTAACATGCTCACTCAAAATTAAATACCTCATCCTAACGCGGGGTTTCCCCTTTTACCCTAATAAACTGCCATTTGCCAATGGGTCACATCCGTCTCCTCTCTATCCAGTCTTTTGTCGTCCCCCTCCACCCCAGGACAAATAACTTTCCTTGTTCCCTTCCCCTTCTACCTAGACCTCTGTCCTGTCTTTGTCTCTTATTCCCTGCCCTTTGTCCTCCTGGGGCAAATCTTTGTGCTGGGAACTTGGTTGTGTGGTGTCTTGTACCGATACCGGTCCCTTTAGAAACCCCTCTATGGCCTCAGTTTCCCCAACTCTGAGTTCTGACCAAACTCCAGGTCACTCCGGCGCAGGGCGGACCCAACCTCTTCTCACCAGGCGGTCCCGGCCCCGGTGGGACTCCAGCGAGGAAGCCAGACTGTTCAGCAGCGCCATGGCAACTCGATCGTGATGTCACCCTGGGCGGGGTCAAAACTCCTTCCGGAAAGGGTTGAAGGCTGGCGCAGGCGCAGCTGCGGCCCTTTGTTCCAGTGCTGGCGTGATGTAGGCATGCTAACCTGAACTCTGGGTGCAAATGTATTGCTGCTACGTGTGTACTCCCTGCCCCGGCACCCAGAATGATCTTCCAAGCCTGTTGCAAGGCTCCACGGCTTCTTAGGCAACTCCCACAAGCAAAGTGTTTCAAAATTAACTCATTGTCCGCATTAAAAAAGAAAATCCAAGCAAAAGCATGTGTCAGACCCACAGAAAAGGAATTTCTCCTTAAAAGTGGGCTGCACTTGTGGCCTGCTTTATCAGCTTGTCTATAGCGAGCATGTGTGACCAGTGTACTCTCACAACAAGGCATCTTAATTTTCATTTTCTTCTAGGAGGAATCAGATTGGTTGTTCAGTTCTTTTTTTTTTTTTTTTTTTTTTTTAGAACCTCACGTTGCTCAGACTATCCTCAAACTCAAATTCACCGTGTACTCAGGCTGGCCTTAAATTCCTGACGCAGTCTCCCAAGTGTTGGAATGATGGAATGGCAGGCATGTGGCACAAGGCTGCAAGGCCTTCTAGACGTTAGCAGACTATAAGGTACCTTTAGAAGAAAAAGCCAGGCATGGTGACATGTGCCTTTAGTGCACTCAGGAGGCACAGGATCTCAGTGAGTTCTAGGCCAGCCAGATCTACATAAGGAGCTCCAAGACAGCCAGGGGGTACGTAGACCCTGTCTCAAAAAACAACAAAAAAACAAACAAACAAAAAAAAAAACTAACAAAAACCAAAAAGAAAAGGCCTTTATAGGGCCAGCAGGGTGGCCAAATGGGTAGAGCCATTTGTGGGCCAATGTGAGTTCCTTCCCTGGAGCTAATGTGGTGCAAGGGAAAAGCTGACTCCCAGCAAGCTGTCCTCTCTTAAAGAGACAGAACAGATCATTACACTCTGGCCTCCACAATTAGACTTTGGCATGTGGGGTGTGTGTGTGTGTGTGTGTGTGTGTGTGTGTGTGTGTGTGTGTGTAAACAGCAATAAAATGTACAAAGTTCTCTCTTCCAAGAAGGACAAAGGTTGATAGCTTAAAGGTGTTTGATCCATATCCACTTAGAGATGGCAACAGAGGATTCAATTTGGGGGGGAAGGAGGGGATGGAGTGGGGATGACAGGTATTTTGAGTGTTTGTTACTAAACAGGATCTTATGCAATCTAGCCTGGCCTCCAACTCTATTTGTAGCCAAAACTGACTTTGGATTCCTGGTCCTCCTGCCTCTACCTCCAAAGCTTTGGGATGACAGGTATGTGCCACCAAGTCTGTTTGTGCAGTACTGGGGATGTAATCAGGGCTTTGTGCTTGCCAGACACATGTTCTACCTGCTGACTAAGCCATAGTCACAGCCCCCAGAACAGTCGTGTCCCCCTTTCCCCTCCCCACCCCCACCCCATCCCCGCCCCGCCAAGATAGGGTTTCTCTGTGTAACAGTCCTGGCTGTCCTGGAACTCACTTTGTAGACCAGGTTGGCCTGGAACTCACTGAGATTCAATTGCCTCTGCCTCCCAAGTGCTGGGATTAAAGCCCCCCCCGCCCCGCCCCATGGCCCCGGCAAGAACGGTATTTTTTTTTCTTTCTTTTATTTTATTTTGGTTTTTCGAGACAGGGTTTCTCTGTAGCTTTGGAGCCTGTCCTGGAAACTAGCTCTTTTTTTTTTTTCAGCACTGAAGTTTTTATTCATGTGAATTGTTAAAAATGGGCATCTATACCAGTGTCAAATGAGGATGGGAGAGGAAGGCAGGTAGGCAAGGAGAAGGAATTCCCGTCTATTGGTAATAAAGCTCCAGGTTCATCCCATCATGGATTTCATAATCCCCCAGAGACACATGGTCCTGGGCCATCTCTTCAGCCCTCCTTTGTTTCTATAACAATGATTCTCAACCTTCCTAATGCTGTGACCCTTTAATACAGTTCCTCATGTGGTGGCCCCCAACCATAAAACATTTTTGTTGCCACTTCACCACTGTTATTTTTTTCTACTGTTAATGAATTGCAATGTAACTATCTGATGGGCGACACGTGTGGGTGACACCCGCGTATGGGTGACACCCATGTCAGTTTGAGAGCCACTGCTTTAGAAGGTGAAGTAGTGAAAGGAGGTTAGATCTTTGGGAATGCTGTTGGCATCCAGGCCTGTTTCTGTCTGCCTCTGCTTCCCGGAATCCATGGAGACTCTGGCCATGGTGTGCTGATTCCCACAAGCCCAAATCAGTAAAGCCGAGAGACTGAAGCCTCTATGATCATAACGTAAGCTAACTCTTTCCCTCTAATAAGTTGTATAATGCCATCCAGACATATATGTCTCTTTTACTGATCTTAGCTTTTTTTTTTTTTAGGTTTGTCAACATGATAACATGTATCAGAACATGTAAAAGAGAATTATTCTCTTTTCTGGAAGTGAATAATTTTCCACTTGATAGACATGCCACAATGTGTTTACCTAGTCACACCCCTTGTTGGACTTTTGGGCTACCTTTTATCTCTTATGTATAAAGATGCTATGAGAACACACACAGATATGCACTTGTTCAGGTCCCTGGTTTCAACACCAGAGGTGGAATTACTGACTCGTGTGATTATTTCTTCTCTCCTCTTCATTTTTGGTGGGTGGGGTGGTTGGTGGTGGTGGTAGTGGGGTATGTGAGTATGCCTGTGTGTGTTGCTGGGGGTAGAACCTAGGGCCTTGCACTTGGTAGGCAACACTCTATCGTTGAGCTACACCCTAAGCCCTGTGTGTTTAACTTTCTTTTTTTGGTGTTTGTTTGTTTGTTTGTTTGTTTTGTTTTGTTTTTCGAGACGGTTTCTCTGTGGCTTTGGAACCTGCGCTGGAACTAGGTGTTTAACTTTCAAAAACCTGTTTTACATTGTGTTTATTTAATGTACATGTGGATGTGCACACACATGAGTATGCCATCAAACATGAGTGACAGGCAGAGGACAACTTTCGAGAGTCAGCTGGGTCTCGACTCAGGCCTTCCCCGGGCTCCTCTCTGTGCTGAGCCATCTCCCTGGCTCCAGGTTTCTGAGGGATTGCCGTTTGTTTTCCAGGGCAGCTGTGCTCTTTCTTTCACATCTCCACTCACGATGCGGCAGGGCTGGAGCCCCGCCAGTGTCTTTGCAACATCCTTTTTATTCTGATAGCCAGCCTAGTGGATGGGAAGTGGTCTCCATGTTGCATTTCCCTACCTGGATAATTGACTCATTTTTAAAAGATATCTCCTGTCCATTTCAACCTCTTACTCTCTCCCCTTCCCTCCCCTGCTCCTAACCACATCTTTTTCCTCCTGTCCCTTCAAATGAAGCATCTCCCTGCCCCAGGACCTTTGTACAGTTGTTCCTTCTGCCTGGAATGTTTTCCCTCTATATACCTACGTGGCTTCTGCCTTCACCTTCTGTCCATATTTTCTTAAATTTCTTATTCACTTTCATGTTTGAAAAACAGGGTCTCGGGCTGGAGAGATGGCTCAGCCATTAAGAGCACTGCCTGCTGTTCTAGAGGTCCTGAGTTCAATTCCCAGCAACCACATGGTGGCTCACAACCATCTGTAGTAACATCTGGTGCCCTCTTCTGGCCTGTAGAACACTGTATACATAATGAATAAATAAATCTTTAAAAAAAAAAAAAAAAACAAAAACAGGGTCTCATTCTATATAGCCTATGATCACCTTGCATAAAAGATTCTTGAGCTTCTGCCTAGATGTCATCATCTTATGGGACCTTACTGACACACCTTCTGAACATTCCTTGCACCTTTATTTGGGTTGAGCTCCAATGAGGGGGATACACATGTGCACACACATGTAGAGCCTAGACATCCATGTCTTCCACTTTATTTTTGAGATAGGTTCTCTCACTGGCCTGGAACTCACTCATTAATTAGGTTAGGCCAGCTAGACCCCGAGTCCCAAGGATCCCTTTGTCTCTGTCTTTCTGGTGCTGGAATTAGAAGTATGCCACACCCTGCTTTTTAAACTACAAGCACAAGGGATTGAACTTGGGTCCTTATACTTGCATAGCTAGCCCTCTATCAACTGATATTAGCCACTTCCCCAACCCCTGGAGACAGGCTGTCCTGAACTGTAGCTGAGGGTGACCTTGAGCTCTACAGTGTCTTGTCCCTACTTCCTAAGAACAGGGATGACAGGTAAGTACAACCACAACTGACTCTGGGATTATTATTTTTTTTTTGGTTGTTTATTTATTTGAGACAGGGTCTCACTCTGTAGCTCTGGATGGCCTGAAACTCACTATATGTTCCAGGGTGGCCTCACTTGCAGCTATCCTCCTGTCTCCACTTCACAAATGCTGAGATTCTAGGTGAGCACAGACATGTCTAGAAAGATCCCTTGAATATGGGCTCTCCCTAATGGCCTGTGTCTGCATGATGCTTTTCTCTGAACGCCCTGCATGCTGCCAGGCTCTCTGCAGAACCACCACCACATCCCCACACACACCCACCATTGCCATTCTTCACCCTGAAACACAGCTTTGAACTTTGCAGACCATGCTCTCCCAGCACCTACCAGCTGGTGAATCGAGCTTGATGGACCTTTGAGAAAAATACTTACTGCCCTGGCCTTCCTAGCTGGCCTTGGAGTTGCCAGGCACGATCTGGCAACCACCGCTGGTTCCCAGCCAATGTCCTCCTTCCCAACACAGAATACCCATATGAGACAAGGCCACTCTGTTGTCCTGTCTCTAAACACAGGCAGCACGCACAGCTGAGCACAGATGGGAGGCGCCAGCCCTCCGTTCTTTTTGCGTTTATTTATCGTGTGTGTAGGTGGGTGGCCATGAGGTGCTGTGGTGTGCTGGTGGCTGTCCGACAACATTCAGGTGGTTCTCTCCTTCCACCACAGGAGTTCCAGGGATCTAACTCAGTCAGCAGTCTTGGCAAGCACCTTTATCCCGAGCCATCTCTCCAACCCCCTACCTCTGTTCCTAGTTTATGAGAGTAACTAATGTCCTCTGCCCGTCACAGCTTCATCCCTGCTTCGTTTCTTTGTGGTATTTCCTTAAAATGATTCAGAGACTCAAGAAACAGAGCTTCATTCATGCTAGGCAAGCACTCTGCTGATGTGCTGCGCCCCCAACTCGCCTACCCCCACCCTGGGCCCCGAGAGCTGCCCTCCAAAGCCTGCATTTCCAGCAAGCGAGAGAATGAGGAGGAAATGCTTGTGTCTGGCTGGCTGTCTTGCTGGACCAAAGCCCTGGGATGGGTTGGAGGTTGGGAGTAGAACTAGCCTCAACCCAGAGGATAAAAAGCCACAATTGGCTGGAATGGCTTTTTGAGAAGAAAGTCATCCAAATTGCTTTGGTGTTCATTATAACTTTCAACATTGACCTTTATAGACAGGGTCTCAGCAAGTAGCTCTGGCTAGCCTGAAGCCCTCTTTGTAGACAAGGCTGTCTCGGACTCACAGAGAGCCACCTACTTCTGCTTCCTGCATTCTCGGGTTAGAGACCTGTGCCACAGGCCTGGCCTTCAGTTCATTTTTGTTTTTTGTTTTTTTTTAAATATGTTTTCTCTCTCTCTCTCTCTCTCTCTCTCTCTCTCTCTCTCTCTCTCTCTCTGTGTGTGTGTGTGTGTGTGTGTGTAGCCATTTTTTCTAACAGGCATTATTGAAGCATAATTTACATACAATAAAATTCATTTTTAAAACATTTGTTTGGGGGATAGGAATGTATGTGTGCATTCCATGATGTATTTGTGGAGGGCCAGACAACTTTCAGGATTCAGTTCTCTCCTTCTACCACGTGTGACTCTGGGATCAAACTCAGGTCATCAGACTCTGTGGCAAGAGCTCTTACCTGCTGATCCATCTTGCCCCACCCATCACTTTTTTGTTGTTGTTGTTTTAAGACAAGGTGTCACTATGTAGACCAGGCTGACTCGAACTTGTGGTGACTCCTCCTGACTCTGCTGAGATTACAGTGCTGGGATTACAGGTGCATTTACCACCATGCCTAGTTTACTAGCAGAGCACTTGCCTACCCATGTGGGAGAACCTGAGTTCCATCCACAGCAATGCCAAAAAGGAAAATCGAAAAGAAACTAGGCAAATTTTGGTGTTGCACCTTCATAACCAAGATGAGCTTCAGCCCCAGCCAGAAAGCCCCATTCCCTTCTTTCCACCAAGCTCATGCAAAACAAATCCTCTACAGACTTTCTAAAACACCCAACAACCCCCCCCACACACAGAGTGACAAGTTGAATTCATCAGAATTCATTTAACCAAGAGTGTGTTTCCAAGCAACCTTTGGGTAGTAGGGAAACATCCACTTAGAAAGTAGCTTGAGGGAGGGACTTGGACTGTAGCTCAGTTGGTGGAGTGTTTGTTAGCATGCATCAAGCCCTGGGTCCCATCCCTAGCACCATATAACGTGGACATGGTGGTGCACATCCATCCTCCTTGACTATATCGCAAGCTGGAGAACAGCCTGGGCTACAAGATAATCAGGAGCTAGCAAGATGGTTCAGTGGGTGAATGCACTTGCCACCAGCCTGGTGACCCCCATGATGACCTAATCCCCAGGACCCAAGGAGAGAAATGACTCCCAAAAGTTGTTCCCTGATATCCACAGGCCATCATGGAGCACACCCAAAATATACAAACAAGTGTGTTCTAGTTCTATTTATATCGCTGTGGTTTGAATTCTCTGAAAAAGAGCAACTTAGGGGAGAAATGGGGTATTTCAGCTCACTGTCCATCACTGTGAAGGTAAGGTTGGAACTTGAGTTACTACCAACACATCTGCAGTTGACAGCAAAGATCATTAAATGCATGGGTGCTCATTTTCTTGCTCAATGTGCTCATTAGTTTCTCCACACTATATTATACATTCCAGGACCCCGTCTAGGGAATGTTGCCACCTGCAGTGGACTGGGTCTTTCCACATCGATACTTAAGACAATCTCGTACAGATAAATCCACAAGTCAACTGGATCTACACAGCTCCTCACTGAGACTCTTCACGAGTGATTATAGGTTGTTTCAGTTGACAGTTAAAGCTAACCTCAGAAAATTTAATTTTTAAACAGTTAAAGCCAGGCAGTGGTGGTGCACACCTTTAATTTCAGCACTGGAAAAGCAGAGGCAGGTGTATCTCTGAGTTCAAGGCCAGTCTGGCCTAAAGAGTGAATTCCAGGACAGTCAGGGATACACAGAGAATCCCTGTCTCAAAATATATAAATAAATAAACAAATTTTTAAAAGGAATTAAATTATAAAAAGTTTCTTTGGCAACCTATGAGCCCTGGAATGGTAAGAAGGAGCCAGTGACAGAAGGGCATTAGTCCCCACGCACCATGGTCAAGATAAAGATGAACAGAAAAACTGTAAAAATAATAGCCCCAGCACACTGCTGCTTCTAAAGTCATCACTATTACCCATCCTGTTTCCAAGATCACAAAACTGAGGCTCTGAAAACCCAAATGGTATGCATGGGTCTCTGACAGAACTCAAGTCCAGGTCCTCTAGGCTGCCTTCTAAGGTAGCAGGGTACCTTTGTGACAACATCATCTGGGGGAACTCTTGGGGCCACAATGTCACAATGAGCAGGGCTAGATCACCTTGGGTTAACCTCTAGAAAGGATCAGAAGACCAGCCCCTGGCATGACCAGGGACCAGAGGGAGTCTGAGGGACCAGACGTGTGCTAAGTTCAAGATTCATTAACCCAGTGAGGTAGGTCTGTGTTCTTGTCCCTGACCCCCTCAGTGTTAGGGACTGGACCAAGGATCTCACATATGCTAAGCGCAAATTCAACCCCTAAGCTGAAGCTTTAGCCTGAGATGGGTTGCACGTAGCCTAGGCTGGCCTCCAGATTGCTATGAAGTCAAGGGTGACCTTGAATTTCTGATCTTCCTGCACCTCCTAACCTGGGGATTATAGGATTATCATGATTGGTTTATGCCATGCTGGGGGCA
>JAQHUG010000433.1:935649-991571 GCA_028555095.1 Dicrostonyx torquatus | reverse complement strand
GCCAGGAATTGAACTCTGGTCCTCTGTAAAAGTAGCAAACGCATTTAACTCCTAAGCCATTTCTTCAGGGGCCACCACCCCTTATTTTTGGAGACAATATTTCACTATGTAGCCCTGACTGGCTTGGAATTATCTATGTAGACCAGGATGTTCTCAAATTCATAGAGATCTGCCTTCTTCTGCTTCCTGAGTGCTGGAATTAAAGGTGGGTATCAGGATGTCAGGCTTTTAAAAGTTTCAATGGTTTGGGTTTTTGTTCATTTGTTTAAGATTCATTTACTTAGGGCAGATTGTTGTGGGGCACAGGTGTTGTGTTGCTTGGGTAGAGATCAGAAGACAGCTTGTAGGAGTTGGTTTTCTCCTTCCACAATGTGGGTAAGGGGGCAGATTAAACTCAGGCTTGGCAGCAAGCACCCTTTACCCACTAAGCCATCCTTCTGGCTCTCACCACAATGTTTTTTTTTTGTTGTTGTTTTGTTTTGTTTTTGTTTGTTTATTTGGAGACAGGATTTCACTCTATAGCCTTGGTTGGCCTAGAGTAGACCAGGCCAGTCTTGAACTCATAAAGATCTGCCTGCTTCTGCCTTCTGAGTGTTGGGGCTAAAGGTATACACCACATGCTTGGCTACACCACAGTCTTTTCCACATAGGGCCTAATATTGTTGGTCCTCATTTCCTAGCAATAGACCTACATTTGCCCAGACATCTATCTAGTTAAAAGTCGTAACCTAATGAGGGTAAATAAAAGCCTGTAGTGAGCTCTGACTGCTGAAAGGAATATTTAGGTTCTGTGGACATGGAGTATAAGGGGCAGCTAAAATCTCCCTCGATTATCTCTGGTAATGCCAGTTTTTTTTTTTTTTGAGTAAAGTTAAACAGGGCTGGAGAGATGGCTCAGAGGTTAAGAGCACTGCCTGCTCTTCCAGAGGTCCTGAGTTCGATTCCCAGCAACCACATGGTGGCTCACAACCATCTGTAATGAGATCTGGTGCCCTCTTCTGGCCTTCAGGCATACATGGAAGGAAGGCTGTATACATAATAAATAAATAAATATTTTTAAAAAAAGTTAAACATTTATTAGGTGGGTAATGGGGGGGAAGGGAGAAGGGGAGAAGAAGAGAAGAAACAGAGAGAGGGAGAAAGAGGGGAGAGAAGAAGAAGCACAGCTGCCTCTCCAGAGAGAAGGAACAGAAGCTGATAATGCCAGTCTTGTGTCTACCTCATTACCTTCATCATTCGATGTGGACAGAGAATTCAGCTCACCGGTTTCACGTGGAGTAGAAACAATCTCTTCTTTGTCAAAGAATGTGTGCAAGAATCTTATATGTGCTTTAAGACATAAGATTGAAAGGGCCTGTGAGTTGGCCCAGCAGGTCCAATTTGTGGCCCACTGGGGAGACTTGAGCTCCACCCTACGATCCCACATGGTGGAGGGAGAGAGGTCCACATTTCAATGTCCTTTTCTTTCCAAGGGGGGATTCCTGTTATTTTGGTTTTGTTTTGGGGGCATTTTGTTTTTAGTTTCCTTTTGTCTGTCTTGTTTTGTTTCTATATTTTTGAAAAAAGGGTCTCATTTAGCCCAGGGTAGCCTTCCTCAACCATATAGTGAGTTTGAGGTCAGCCTGAGCTACATGAGACCTTGTAGAGGAAGGGAGGGAGAAAAGCAGGGAGGGACACTAGCTTCTGTGTTCAGTGAGAAAGATCCCAAGCTGAGAAAGCACTCTTTTTAGCAGAGGGTGTTGGAAGACTTCTGGGGAAGGGAAATGAACCTGCGCCACGTGGCTTTAGGGGAAATTGAAGCAGTTATGGTTGGTACAGTCTGTGGCTGGGATTCCAGCAACTTTTATCTCAGCGATGTGGGAGGATTGAAAATGGAGTGTGGGCCATGGCCGGCAGACAGGGGCAGTCGTTTGTGTTATGGGGAAAAGAAGGGATGTGTGGTCATTGTTTTGGTTGCAGCCTATTCTTAAGTCTGTCTTAGTTTAGATATGGTCAGAGGGTGGCTTTGCTGTACCATCTTTTTTTCACCCTGTGACCATTGTTTATGCTTAGGTCTGTGTCCCGCTGCCAGCCACCCAGGGCTTGTTTTCATTCTCTATGGTGGAGGGGAGGTATAAGCCTAAGTCATAAAATTTACCCTATAGCCTTCTTTAATCCTGGCTAACAGATGATGTCAGTGTTCCCAAAATCAACATTTGCTCCAGCTTCTTGACCTACCATTAAACTAGGAGGCTGAGAAGATGGAAGTTTCAGACATTACTACTGGGGACAGGGAACGAAAAGATTTCCTAAAGATAGTGAAGGATTCTATGAACAAACAACTCTGTGTGTGTGGAGGCTGCACACATACATGTGTGTGGAGTGCAGTGCTTGACTCTAGGTGTCGTCCTCAATTGTTCACCTCTGTATTTATCTGAATTTATTACTTATATTTGGCTTTTTGTTTCTTTGAGACAACGGTTCTCTGTGTAGCCCTGTCTGTCCTGGAACTAGCTCTGTAGACCAGGTCAGCCTCAAATTCAGAGATCAGCCTCCCAAGTGCTGGGATTAAAGGAGTGTACCACCACAGCTAGGCTATCTTGATTTTTTTTTTTTAGATCACATTTATTTATTTACTTATTTATGTGGTGGGGTATTATAGTTTGTATGTGGAGGACAGAGGACAAGAGACAGTTCTCTCCTTCTACCATGTGGAAATTAGGGAATCAAACTCAGGTCTAAGGGCCCTTCAGCCAATACCTTTACCTACTGAACCGCCTTGTTGGCCCTCTGACTTTACTTTTTGAGACAGAGTTCCTCAACGAACCCGGAACCACTAATTCAGCTAGACTGACTGGCCCGTGAGTCCCTGGATCTTCTTGCCTCTGCCACCTCAAATCTAGGATTGTGGTTGCCCACCACTGCGGATGTCTTTCCACATCATTGCCAGAGGTTTGAAGTCCCTAAGTTTCTGCAGCACGCAGTTTACAGACTGGGTCATCTCTCTTAACCTCATCCGTCTCACCACAGACCTTCACCCACTGAGCTGTTTTGACAGCCCTAAACTTTTTGAGATAACACCGGGTGAAGCAACGACATACATTTTTTAAATTGCAGAGCTTCTCAAAGCCTCCCTTTGCCTATGTGGTTCGATATCATGATAGCTGTTGTTCGAACCAAGATAGAGAAATGGGCAAAAAGCCAAGACACAGGGCGGCAGAAACAAAAGAGGGCAAAGGCACGGAAAATGACCGGGCCAGAGGCAAAGAAATTGAAAGATGAAAACGAGAGATCCTGGTAGGAACAGAGAAAGAAAATAAGAAAGAATTGTTTCACCACGTACAGGTACACAGCCAAGCATGGTCAACCATGGTTCCATCCCTGGGACCTATACGGTGGAAGGAGAGAGTCGACTCCTGCAAGTTGTCCTCCGACTTCCTTTCCCGTGAGCAACACTGCATGAATACACACTAAATCAATTTTTTTTTAAGGGAGAAGGCAAAAAGAGACGGAGAGGAGCGGACAGAATAGAAGAGAGATGTACAGATGGAGACAGAGACAGGAATACAGATGGAGAGCGTCAAGATCAGAGTCGGAGAAGGGGCAGAAAGAGGCACATGGGTGAATAGAGAGACCGTGCCAGGGTGGCGCGGGCTGGTAGGACGCAGACAAAGACTGGACGCGCGCCGGCCAGGGTGGCCCGGGCCGGGACAAAGACTTGGCCTGGGGGGCGGGGGCAGCGATGGCGCCGGCCGCCAAGGGCGCGGGCGAACTACAAGTCCCAGCAGCTCCCGCAGCGGCCCTCGGCCGGCCCCTCTCGCTCCCCGGGAGCGCCTGGCGGGGCCGCTGGGCCGAGGGGGCCGCCGGCGGGGCTGGCGGGTGGTGGGGTTTCCTGCAATCCTGGGGCGGGGAGACGCCGGCTGGCCAGCGCGGGTGCAGCTGGGCCGGGCAGGGGCGAGGGGCATCGGGTGAGTGACCCCGAGAGCGGTTCGGGCGGATTGGGGAAGAGTCGGCAAAAGGGGGAGGTGGCTGGGAGGAGGCCCCCACACTAAGAGCAGGGTGCGGGGCGCGGCTCTGGGCTACTTATATGCACCCCTCGCCGAGTGCGTGGTGCCTGCTCTCGAGCTAGGTCGTCAAGGTGGCAAACGCTGTGGAAGCGGGGGGGGGGGTCCCAAGAAGCTCAGGCCTAGTGCGTTTAAACCGCCACCCCCGGGACCACCCGCAACCCCCCAACAGTGAGACTGAGATTGGGATGGGTGGAGGCGCCCGCTAGCTCTGAGGTCCTGCAGAGCAGGACGCCTCCTTGCTTCAGGAGGTGATGGTGGGTGGGTGGAGGTGCTTTCTTTCTGTAAACCAAGAAAAGCCTGGGGTATTGTTCTTCCGATGTGGGACTTAAAGAAAGGCCTTTTACTCCGTAGTGTGTGTGTGCAGCAGGGAGGTGTAGTATTACCTCAAGGGTCCCAGGAAAAAAATCCCAATTGTTATCTCCCACCTCCCAGTCTTGGGAGTTCTTTGAAGCCCGTTTTCCCAAGAGGTGATCCGGGTGCACCTGCCTTCTCCCTCGTCTAAGAGATGGGAGTTCCATCCAAGATGGGAGTTCATGAAACTGCTTCCTTCGAAACAATCTAAAAGTCCCTTGTTTACCAGAAATCTGGGAGGACTCCCGGGAGTATTGCCCGCTAATACAACAGTGGGGTCTGGGTAGAGAAGTTGTTAGGGGAACTCAGCACCCCTCTGTCTCCTGGCTATGAGGCTGGGGCTGGGTAGATCTCCCTAAACCCCAGGAACCCAGCCCAACAAACAAAGAGTTTCCTCAGCCCCAAGGTCGAACTCTATTACTTTCTCCCAATCTGCCCCCCTAGCCTTTCCCCTAACACGGTCCTTATACCTAATCATTGAGTCTGGGGCTCAGGCATTCCGTTTCCTGAAGACATTCCTCCTCTCCCTTCTCCCTTCCCCGCCGCCCCAGTTCTCTCCATCACCCCACAGTGTCCAGCTATTGTTTTCACCAAGGGGTTAAAATTCACAATCTTCTAGCCAATTGGAAAATAGATCTATTAACTGTTCTCTCCTCCCTTCTGGCTGTGGAGTTCTTAGTGCCCCCCCCGCACTCCCTTCCCCAGGAAAGATCCATGTATTCACTCTCCTTTAATTTTGAAAACTGTTACTTTGTAGCCCAGGTTGTCCTTGAATTGTGCAGATCTTCCAGCCTTAGTGTCACAAAGGCTGGGATTACAGGTGTGTACTGAGCAGCTAGCTCAGGTCTCCTCTCCCATGTCCTCTAGTTTAGGGAATAGACATCAAAGATCTGTCTAGGAGATAAAATATCCCACCCAAGCTGGGAGGTCTAGAATTCTTCACTGTGACACAAAGGGGTATCAGCTGTCATTAAGTTCTCAGCGTTACCACCACCCATTCTGCTTCTGCAGGACAACCCACACAAGTTCCCCTCTCTATCAGGAACATCCTGATCTACCACTTTCCAAGGTGGGGCAAGAATTCAGACCATGACCTCATGAGGAACAAAGAACCCTAACACCCCTTTCCCCAGATTAAGGGTTTCAGACCTTAGAACTGTCTTCTATAAGACCCAAGCTCCCTTCCTACAAGAGCTCAGGAGGGGCTGGAGATGTTCACCTACCATGCAGGAAACCCTGGGTTTGAATTCCAGTACTACCTAAGCCAAAAGTGCTTGTGCACAGCCTGCAATTCTGTACTCAGGAGGTTGAGGCAGGAAGATAAGAAATTTAAGGACATCCTTGATTACGTATGAATTGAAAGACAACTCAGGCTACACAAGACCTTGCTTAAAAAACAAAATCCCAAGATGGCCTCTTATCCCCTCCAGGTTTAAGCTGAAAAAGGAGGCTATCAGCATGTCCCACTAGGGTCCCTCTCCTCCAAATCCTAGGTAGGACACCAGTTAGAACTCTTCCTGTGGTTAAAGACAAGGACAAAATCTATATGTAGTTAGCAGGGATTTTTGTGTGGCATGGCCAGTCACCTCCCCCTTCCCCAGCACCTCCCTCCACCAATCTCCTGTGCTCATACTGCAGATTCTGTGCCAGAAGCCGCAAGCAGTTGCACTTCTAGGATGAGGCGCTCAGTCCTGGTTAGGAATCCGGGCCACAAGAGCCTTAGGCCAATTTATGGAGACTTCCATTCAGACCCAGAAGACCTGGACCCCAATCCCAAAGATCCAGACCCTATTTCTGAAAGCCCCGAGCCGGAGCCGGAAGACCTCAACACTGTCTCAGAAGATGGGGACGCCAGCTTTGAAGATGTGGACCCTGAGGCAGAAGAAGCTCAGCAATCCATTTTGGGGAAGCCAGACTCGGATTCCCAAGATTTGGATCCCACGTCTTCAAGTTTTGACCTTGATCCTGATGTTATTGGCCCGGTGCCCCTGATTCTGGACCCAAGCAGTGACACCCTCAGCCCCGCTGCTCCAGATGTGGATTCCCTTCCCTCTGGCCTCACTGCCACCCCTGAAATCTTGGCCACAAACCCAGCAGTGCTTCCCGCCCCCGCAAGTCCACCTCGTCCCTTCTCCTGTCCCGATTGTGGGCGAGCCTTTCGTCGCAGCTCTGGGTTGAGCCAGCACCGGCGCACTCACAGTGGAGAGAAGCCTTATCGCTGTCCCGACTGTGGCAAGTCATTCAGCCACGGCGCCACACTGGCCCAGCATCGAGGCATCCACACGGGCGCGAGACCCTACCAGTGTGCTGCCTGCGGCAAGGCCTTCGGCTGGCGGTCCACACTGCTCAAGCATCGCAGCAGCCACAGCGGGGAGAAGCCACACCACTGCCCGGTGTGTGGCAAGGCCTTTGGTCATGGCTCGTTGCTGGCCCAACACCTACGCACACACGGTGGCCCTCGTCCCCACAAGTGCCCGGTGTGTGCCAAGGGCTTTGGGCAGGGTTCTGCGCTGCTTAAACACCTGCGCACCCACACTGGCGAGCGTCCTTACCCATGCCCGCAGTGCGGCAAGGCCTTTGGGCAAAGCTCAGCCTTGCTCCAGCATCAGCGCACGCACACGGCTGAGCGTCCCTACCGCTGTCCCCACTGTGGCAAGGCCTTTGGGCAGAGCTCCAACTTGCAGCACCACCTCCGCATCCACACTGGTGAGCGACCTTATGCCTGCCCACACTGCTCCAAGGCCTTTGGGCAGAGTTCGGCGCTCCTGCAACACCTCCACGTGCATTCTGGCGAGCGCCCCTACCGTTGTCAGCTCTGTGGCAAGGCCTTTGGCCAAGCCTCCAGCCTCACCAAGCATAAGCGGGTGCACGAAGGAGCTGCAGCTGCAGCTGCCGCAGCAGCAGCTGCCGCAGCGGCAACAGCTGGGCTAGGCCTCGGGCCTGGCTTGAGCCCAGTTTCTATGATGAGGCCAGGGCAGATCTCTTTCCTAGGTCCTGATGCTGTTTCTGTGCTGGAATCTGGCCTGGACCTCAGCTCTGGTGCCAGCTCTGCTCCAAGTCCTGACCCTACTTCTGTGCTGGGTTCACTCCGAAATCCCATCCTCCAGACCCACTCAGCATCTGTCTCCAGTCCCGATCTTGTTCTGTCTTCTGACCCTAAGCCAGGCCATGATGCTGACCCTGATGTGGTACCCAGTCCTGACCAAGAATCTGATCCCAGCCCAACCCCCGATCTTGTCCCCAGTCCTGATCCCAACCGCAAGTCCCAAATGGATCCCTGCTCTCCTACTCATGACAGTCCCAGTCTAGCCCTTCCAACTGGAGAGAGTCCCAAATGGGTAAAGGAGGAAGGGGCACTGCTGGGGCCTGATGGATAAAGGGGGCACTGGCATCTATGGGGTTTGGGAAAAGTGTCTGTTATATTCATAGTAAAATCCTCCTGCCTCCTGACTCTGTGTGTTGCTTGCCTTTTGCACTTTCTCCTACTGCAGGTATGGGTGGAGGGTGTGGTCAGAGCCCAGATCTGTGGAGGCACACCCTCTAGGCTTCCTAGCTTCACATTCAAGGCCCCACACAATCTTTCCCACTCATTATGCCACTGTTCTCCTGGGTCTGGCCACTGTGATCAGTCACTCAACGTCTGTTGGTGTTTTCCAGTGCTGGAATTTCAGGCATGCTGATGTTCTAGTGGGCTGACTGTGGAGGCTACTAAAGGATCCTCGGATCCTTGAGCTAACCTTGCCCTTGAAAAGCCACTGGAGGAGCAGAGGTTGCTCTTCCTTATGTGCTTAACAAACGTGTTAGCCTGTGTAGTGGTGAGGGGCTGTCACCCCAGTACTCTGGAGGTAGTAGCAGGACGATTGAGCTATGTAGTGAGACTCTGTCCCAAAAGGCTATCACTTGGTGATTACTGCTTTATTCTATAGTAAAATATCTATTTTTATTTGATGCATATAAATGTTTTGCCTGTATGTGTATCTGTGTACCATGTGCATGGAATGCCCACATAGGCTAGAAGAGAACACTGGATCCCCTGGAACTGGAGTTACAGATGGTTATGAACCATGATCTTGGTGCTGGGAATTGAACCCAGGTCCTCTGTAAGAGCAGTAGTGCTCTTAACCACTGAACCATCATATATATTCATTTTGTGTGGAGGCAAGATAACTTTCAGGAGTTAGTTCTCCTACCATGAAGATTCTGGGGGACTAAACTCATCAGGCTTGGCAGCCTTCTTTATTTTATTTAAAAGTTTTATTTTTATTTCATGTGTATGAGTGTTTTGCCTACATACAAACTGCATCAAGTGTATCCCTGGTGCCCAGAGAGGCCAGAGTGGTGCTGGATGCCCTGGACTGCAGCTATGGGCAGTTGTGAACTGCCATGTGGGTCCTGGGTCCTGACTCAGGATTAATATTGAAAAATCTCTTCCCTTGATTTGTTTGTTTATTGAGATAGGGTCTCATTTTGTACCCTGGGCTGGCCTGGAACTTGATGTAGTCCAGGCTTGCCTCCATTTCCTGAGTGCTCTTATTATAGCTGTAAACCATCATGCCTCAATCAACACCTAATGCTCATTGAGGTCTCAGCAGGAAGCAAGCCCAGCACAGTTTGGACACTTATAATTTAGAACTGTTTCAAAGCTAAGTACGGAGGGTGCAACATTCTGAAGCACAGCAAGATTTCTGATTTAGGTGGAGAGATCACTTGTCCTGAGGAAGAGTTTTATGTTCTGTTTTGTTTTAGGGTTAGGATATCACTATACAGACCTAGCTATGGTTTCAAAAACCATCCTCTACATGGCTCAACATGCCTGACTGTGAATGTGTGAGTGTGTGTGTGTGTTGTAATTGTGGGTGTGGATGTGAGTGCCTGTGTGTGTATGTGTGTGTACACATGGAAGTAAGGGATCCAGGTTGGTGTCTTCCTTAATTACTCTTCATTTTTTAAATTTTTGTTATAGATCTATGAGTGTTTTGCTTCCAGGTAAGTGTTCAATGTGACTGATAACTTTGGAGGTCAGTATATACTGGAAATGGAGTTAGGGATGGTTGTGAGCTGCCACGCTGGGAATTGAACTCTAGTCCCCTGCAAGACTTGGTGCTCCTAACTGCTATGCCATCTCTCCAGCCCCTTATGGGTTTTTTCCTGGAGCTCACAGATTTACTAGACTGCCTGGCACCGGATCCCAGGCCCCAGGGATCCTCTCATCTCTGCCTCCTCAATGCTGGGATAGCAGGTAACAGGCCATGGTTTTTATATGAATTCTAGGGGCCTGAATTCAGGTCCCTAGAACTCATATAAACAAGCACTTGGGCACTAAGTTATCTCACCAGCCTCCATGCCTGGCTTTGAGAGAGTCTTTCTATATTTACCAATATTATTGACTGCACTGGCCATCATACCTTGTTTTTGCAGTGCTGGGGCCTGATCCCCAGTTTGTGCATCCTGAACAGTTGGGTTACAGCCTCAACACTGGAAAAATGGTCTTAAATTTTTTTCATTTAATCCTTGTACAGCTCTGAGAGGCAGGTAACTGTAGGTGATTCCCATTTTACAAAGGAGAAGAAATTCTTGTTTTTTTTTCAAGACAGGTTTCTCTTTGTAGCCCTGGCTAACCTTGAACTCAGATCCACCTGCCTGGATTAAAGGCATAAACCACCTGCCCAGCAAGATTTTAATTGGTTATTATTAATAATAAAAAGAAATAGATCGCATAGTTTAAGACACTCTGGAAAGTTTTGAAGTGATAGTTAGAAGTGCTTGGATTCAAACTCATACTTAAACTACTTGTCTTACACAGAACCTATCTTTACTACCACACAAGACCGCAAATGTCCTGAGGCCGTAAAGGTGGAGTCTCCATTTGAGCGGGAAGTTTTCAGGTCATTGCAAAGCCATGGGAAACCACTAGGAGGTTCTAGTAGAGACAAATTCTTTGGAGGTCCTTCAGGCTGCTCGTAGGCGCAGGTTGGTAGTAAATGGCAGGATTGAGGCTGCTACAGTAGTGCAGAAAGGCTGATGTGTTTGGGCTGGTAGAAAATGGTTTTATTTGGCTTAGAAAGTACAGTTTGCTTGTAACCTGGATGGGAGACCGGAAAGGTTTCTGGGAGTTGAAGGGAGGGCATTTTCGGCTTAGGACATAGGGTCATCCACCGGACACCATGAAGGGTAACAGGGCAAGCTGTAAACATAGAAGTCACGAGGCTGACACGGAGCCAGATCGGAACAAGTCCCTGCCACACACTAGAAATCAGCATGTTTCCCAGACCTTTCTGCTAGCCTTGCTGGTCGGTGCTAGGACCGCGCTGCTGCCCTTAGCCCGCACGTCGTCAGCGAGGAAGCGCGTGCGCACGGCGGGGAGGAGGGGGAACCACTGCCCTGGCATCCTAGGCTGGGTCAGAATTCATCACGTGTTCAGCGCTGGCGTCCTGCTCACGTGACCGCGGCGCCTGTCAGCTGATGTGAGAGGGTTTGAAGCGACGCCGGGAGGGAGCGAGGCCGCAGTGACCGCGGCGTGCGCTCGGACCCGCCCGCGTCCCGCGCTCACCGTGCGGCCATGGCCACCGCGGCGGGCCGGCGCGGCTCAGGTGAGCGCGGGCGGCGGGAGGGCGCGTCCGGCTCCTTGATCTCGGACGGCGAGCGCCCAGCCCTCTGCTCAAGTCCAGTGCGGAGAAATGGGCTTTCGGCTTCTGGAACCTGGGCGGCGGGTGGGCACTAGCATCTCCGACCTCAGGCGGGGAGCTTCCACAGATCCTAGAATATGGGTGTCGGGTGGGTATCAACATACCTGACCTTGGACGGCGAGCATCGAGCTTAACGTTCTGAAGTTCAAGTGAGGTCTTCTCTGCATTCCTTTGGGAGAGAGATTGACAGATGCCTCCTAGAACCTGGGCAGCGTGTGCGCATCGATATCCCCGACCTTGGGCGGTGTGCGCTCAGCTTCCCGTTCAAGTCTAGTGCGGATTTTCTCTGCTGCTCCGTTGGGGAGGGAAGGGCAGAAGGCTCATAGAACCTGGGCGATGAGCTCCCAGTTTCCAGCTCTGAAGTTCCCCCAGATTCCCCATGGAGACCTGGGTGGCGGGTGGATTATCAACATTTCTAATTTAGGTGGAGAGCTTGCATAGTACCCAGAACCTAGGTTGTGGAAGGGTACCAGCATCGCTTGGACTCAAGCAGTGAGCTTCCACAGCTCCTAGAACTGGGTGGTGGGTGACCACCGTCTGTCCCAACCGCTGACACTAAGCTTTCAGTTTTCCATCTAAAGTCTGGTGCGGACTTCTTACCTGCCTTATGGAGGAGACATGGGCCGATGGTTCCTAGAACCGGTGAATGGGCACTGGCCTTTCAAACCTCTGGCAGAGAGCTTTTTGTTCATCCTGAAGGCCAGTACAAATTGCCTTATGAGAGAGAGGCAGACAGTACCAAGAACTCTGACTGTGGGTGGGCATAAACTTCTCCAACTTCAAAGGGCAGGATTCCTGATAACCCCAGCCTCCACCTCCCTTGTGCTGGTTTTATAAGCATGGGTCACCATGGGTGGCTTTATTATTGTTATTCTGGAGCATTTCTTTCCAGGTAGTATTGACTTAGGAGAGTGTTACCTTCAGCACCTAGTCTCTGCTCAGTTTGTGAACACAGGCAGCAGCCAGCTTCCCCTATTAGGACAGTAGTTGAAACTCAGGGACTTTGTCAGTGATGGCTTTGTTTTGTTTGAGATCACTGTTTTATTCTGTAGGCAAGACTTCAACCTGCTTTGCTTTTGTTTTTGGTTGTTTTGAGACAGTCTTTCTGTGTATCCCTGGCAGTCCTGGAACTCTTGAGATCTTCCTCCACAGTGCTGGAATTACATGTGTGCACCATCACACCAGATTTGAATATGCGATCCTCCTTCCTCGGCCTCTGAGCACTGGGATTACAGGCCTAGACAAGTCTTCCTTTGCCTCCTCTCCTCTCTCTGGATTGAACCTAGGGACATGCTTACTAAGCAAGCACACTACCATTGAGCTATGTCCCCAGCTATAAAGTGTCAGTTGCTCAGTTACTGGAACTCAGTAACTTTCACATGAGTCTCAAGGCTTCGCTTCTGGCAGTCAATGTTCAAATGCTGAGCTTCCCTAAATGCAGGCAGGAAGAGAGCTAGAGGGATGGCCTTCATGAATCTAGGGGACTAATTCAATTACAACACATGCAGTCTTGCCTTCCTAAACTGAGATTGTATGTTCCCAGCGTCCAGGCCTGTCATGGGGAAATCTGGGGTGAAATCTCATGTTGATCCCCACTGTATTCTGACTCCAGACACTCCTGTGGGAGTCCTGGCCAGGAGTGCCTGGGATGGATTAGCTGTGATTTTAGCTGGGGAATAACAGCCTACCTCTGGTTTTCCCCTACTAGCTTGTAAACAAGCTCACCTAGATTAAATAGGGAGGGGCCAGGTTCAGACCTGAAGAACCACAGGTAGTGACATGGGCCAGCTTCATCCTGGCAGGCTTAGTGCTGGAAGAATGGCTCACAGATAGAACACTTGTGTTGCATGTTCAAGAAGTTCTGTCTCCAGCACCATAAATGAATCTACTCCAGGCCTGGTTGTGTGTGCCTTTAATCCCAGCACTCGGCCCAAGAGGCAAAGGCAGGTGGATCCCTGTGAGTTCAAGCCAGCCAGTGACACCCTGTCTTAAAGGAGGGAAATCTACATAGCTTTGTCAGGTAGAGTGAAAGCCAAGAGCAGAGGCATGCCTGCAATCCCAGCATCCAGCATTTGGGTGGTGGAGGCAGGAGAATCAGGAGTTTAAGGCCATCTTCAATTCTAATGAGTTTGAAGCCACCTGGGACTACATCTGTTTGTTGTTGTTGTTTGTTTGTTTTGTTCCTTAGAGACAGAGAGAGAGAGCATGAGAAAGACCAACTGAGACCTGAAAGGTCTTGAGTGGAGGTCACTAGGCTGTTAGAGACAAGTCTAGGCTACCAAGTACCAGGACTGGCGGGGACTCCAATAGTTGCTGCCACCTGGGAACTTTGTTCTTGTGCTCCTAGTTGACTCTCCCACACTGGCCTACGACTAATAGCTCTCCTGCCTCTAACTCTCAAGTGTTTGCCTGGCAGGTGTGAGCCCCATGCTGTGCCCTGGCTACGCACTGAACAATGGGCTCTTCCCTGCGGGATCTAGCAGGATTCTCAAAGCAGTTTCAGGATCTCCGCCTTAGGGGGAGATGGCTTTAATTTCCAGTTTCTGGAAGAGTTGGAGGAGGTAGGTGAACCGAGGCTGGAATTTGGCTCTTGGCTGTGTGGTCCCCTGAAGGATGATAAATTAGTTGGTTGCACAGGGCAACCTGTCTCCTTCCACCATGTGGGTTCCAGGGATTGAACTCAGGTTGGCAGACTTGGCAGCAAGCATCTTCACCTACTTAATAAGTCACTTACTTTACCTACTTAATAAGCCAGCCCCTGTTTTGGGGTTCTTCTGGGTCAGGTTCTAACCCAGACTGGCCTGTGTTTCGATATGTAGTTCAGGCAAACCTTGAACTTTTACCTCTGAGTGCTGGGTTTACAGACATGAATCATTATGCCAGCCTTTATTATTGTTTGGCCCAGACCTGTGATCTGGGATGGGCTGGTTTCTAATGGATTCAAAGGTTATTCTTGGGGGATTTGTCCTGAGAACTCATTAGCTCTGCTATGTGCTAATTACCTATAGACCACAGTTGGGATAAGCACAGGGATTTTGCCAAGATCTCCAAGGAGCCAGCCCAGCCCAAGCTGGGCTTCTTCCCCTCCGAGCCCACAAGAAAACTGGTAGAATTTTCTGGCTAGCCTCAATCCAGGCTTTGAGATAAAGGCTTTATAAGTATCGAGTACTCCATTTATGGAGGATGTGGCTACTTCTTTTGGAAGATGAGGCTGAGGCTCAGGGAAGAGATTAAATTTAGACTGTCAAGCTTGGTAGCAAACATCTTTACTCTCTGAGCCATCACCCCACCCCCACCTTCTCCTTGAGACAGAATCCCAGGCTGGCCACAGACTTGCTACTTAGCTGAGGATGACCTTGAACTCCTGATTCTTCCACTTCTACTTCTCAAGTGCTAGTATAGGCACGTGCCATGCCAGGTTCTTTTTTTCTTTCACTGCGTGGCCCAATGCTGGCCTAGAATTTGTAATCCTCCTGCCTCAACTTTCCAGCGTTCAGATTACATTTGTGCCTTCTCCCCTTCCTACCTCCATCCTCGCCTCTTGCCTTTCCTTTCTCACCAGGGACTCATGTAGCTCAACCTGGCTTTAGACTTACTGGATAGCCAAAGATGTACTTGTTCTCCTGATCCTCCTGCTTCTAACTCCTGAGAGCTAGGAGTTCAGGTGTGCACCACCATGCTCACTTTGTCTTATGCTGGGATCAGACTCAGAGCTCTGTGCTTCCTAGACAAACACTCTGCCAGCTGAGCTACATCCCAGCCCTGGTTTTTTTTTTTTTTTATAAAATACTTTTTATTACATTTACTTATTGTGTATGTGTGCATGGGTTTGTGGGTTCTCTCCTACCATGTTGGTTCAGAAGATCAAAGTCAGGTTGTCAGGCTCGGTGGTAAACCCTTTACCTACTGAGCTATTTTACAGGCTCTCACTCTAGTTTTTCTTCTGCATTCGCCCTTGCCTGTAGGATTGGTGGGACTTTATGGGGAAGGAAGCAAAGGGCATTGTCCATTCCTGATCTTCTACTATCTTTTCCCATTCTTTTAGAAACTGAGCGACTGCTGACCCCCAATCCTGGGTATGGAACCCAGGTGGGGACTTCACCAGTCCCAACAACGCCCCCAGAAGAGGAAGACCTCCGCCGCCGCCTCAAGTACTTCTTTATGAGTCCCTGTGACAAGTTCCGAGCCAAAGGCCGTAAGCCCTGCAAGCTGATGCTGCAGGTGGTCAAGATCTTGGTGGTCACTGTGCAGGTGAGACCCGTCAGGCAGGCAGTGCTTCTGCCAAATGTCACCAAAACCACCACAGCCATTGTTCTTATCTTAGAGGGGCCCCTTGCTGCCTCATAACAACAATGACAGTGCTTACCAGTTAGGAAGGAGTCTGAGATTTGTGCTCAGTAATTCCTTGTAGCTTCCCAGAATAACTGGCCATACTCTTCCCTCCATTGTATACCTAAATGCCCTTGAGGCTCACACAGGTTAAGAGTCATGACTGAGCACTGGTAGATGGCATTTGAATCCAGTTAATCTGATGCTATCCTGATCTCCTCTCAGCAAAAGTAGACCTAAAGTACTTATCCTGGAGGCTTGGGTTTAGCACACCACCTGTCAATCAGTAAACATATTGACCATACTCCACTGCTATGAGGTTTACTAGTATTCATCTTTTGCTTTGTATTGGGGATGCTTTTATGGGTGTAGCATGGAACTTAAGGAGTGAGAAGTGAAGAGCACCATATTACTCAAGGCAAAAGAAGAAGTACAAGGAACTGGTGTGTAAGCTAATTTTTATATGCTGACACAAGCTAAAGTCATCGGACAGGAGGGAACCTCAATTGAGAAAATGCCTCCATAAGATCTGGTGGTAAATAAGCCTGTTGGGTATTTTCCTAACTCATGATGGATGAGAGCGGGCCCAGCCCATTGTGGATGGGGCTACCCCCCTGGGCTGGTGGTCCTGGGTTCTATAAGAAAGCAGGCTGAGCAAGCCAGTAAGTAGCACTCCTCCATGGTCTCTGCATCAGCTCCTGCCTCCAGGTTCCTGCCCTGTTTGAGTTCCTGTCCTTACTTCTTTCAGTGATGTACTGAGATGTGAAAGTATAAGCCAAATAAAGCCTTTCCTCCCCAATTTGCTTTTGGTCATGTTGTTTCATCACAGTAGTAACCCCAAGACAGCTGGGGCTATAGCTCAGCTGGTAGAGCACTTGCCTGGCATGCATGAAGCCCTAGGTTTCATCCCCGGTACTGCATAAACCAGGTATAGTGGTGTACATCTATTATCCCAGCACTTGGGAGGTAGACTCAAGGTTATCTTTGACTGAATAACAAATTACAGGCTACCCTCTACAGTGCCAGTAGGGCCTTGTCTCGCCCCAGGGAACATCTCTTGGATTCTCTTTTTCTTCCTCCACCTGTGCCTTGCTGAGTTGTACTATCAGGGCCAACCTCTGGCTCCTTCTTGGCAGCTCATTCTCTTTGGGCTCAGCAATCAGCTGGTGGTGACATTCCGGGAAGAGAACACCATTGCCTTCCGACATCTCTTCCTGCTGGGCTACTCTGATGGCGCTGATGACACCCTTGCTGCCTACACACGGGAACAGCTCTACCAAGCCATCTTCTATGCTGTGGACCAGGTAGAGGGAGCAGGTATGAGAGGGTTGGGGGAGTACTGTGCAAAACAGGTGGGGCTGACAGGTGGCGCCTCTTCTCTCTATTCACAGTACCTGATCCTGCCTGACGTATCCCTGGGCCGGTATGCCTATGTCCGTGGTGGGGGTGGCCCTTGGGCCAATGGCTCTGCTCTGGCTCTCTGCCAGCAGTACTACCAACATGGCCATGTGGACCCAGCCAATGATACCTTTGACATTGACCCAAGGGTAGTCACTGGTGAGTAGCCAGGGCAGGCTATTCTGGGGAGTTTAGGTTTCCAGGATTAAAATCCTGACCTAGGGGCTACAGATATGTCTCAGCACTAGAGAGCTTGCCTAGAATCCCCCAGTGAGAGGCTAAAGGTGAGGCTGTAGAAAAAAAGGAAATAGAGAAAAAGAAAAAAGTATGTAAAATCCTGCCCTTGTCAGTTGTCTGTATGTGTGATCAGATTGTATAAACATGAACAATTTGACATGTGCTGCATGCTTACTGGAATGCACGCCACAGGAAGAGCCAGGCATTGTTTTCAATGCCATCCACTCATTGAGCTTTCGGAGAGCCCGTGGGACGCTGTGGTCTCTGTAGAGCATAAGGTAGATCATAACTCTGGCTTGGGTGGAGGCAGCAAAAGGTCAAGTGTGAAGGGAGGGCTGAAGGTATAGCTGTGATGGACTCTGGCCTAGCACACAAATTCTAGGCTTGATCCTTAGTGCTGGAAAAAAGCAATAAACCATAAAGTGGGAGTTGAAACAGTGAAGAAGACCTGACAGAACTGTGGGAGACTGACCTGGGCCTCCCCTGCTCCCTGAGTTCTTTCCATGACTACCTGTCTTCAGACTGTATCCAGGTGGATCCTCCTGACAGACCCCCCGACATCCCCAATGAGGACTTGGAGCTCTTGGATAGCAGCACCAGTTACAAGAACCTCACACTGAAATTCCACAAGTATTACCATTTTCTCTTGAGGGGATGATTCCTTGGGGGGCTCAAGGGCCCAGCTGAGGATGGGGTGGGTGGAGGTGGCAAGAGTCCAGACATCTGGATCTGAAGCCACTTTCATGGAGTTGGTCGGGGGCTAGAGCCACCACAGCTGTTTCCTCTGCTAGCTGCAGAGTCAGCACAGAATAGGAGCGACTGACATTGGGCCCCTGACCCTCACCTAAACCTCCCCCAATAGGCTGATCAACGTCACCATCCACTTCCAGCTGAAGACAATTAACCTGCAGAGCCTCATCAACAATGAGATCCCAGACTGTTACACCTTCAGTGTCCTGGTGAGCAAATGGGTGACTCCCAAGCACCCTCTGCCTGGTTAAGGGGCATCAGAGAGCTTTCTCCAAGATGGTATGAGAGTGATGGGGTAGACGCTAGGACCTGGACCATCTGTCATTGGGGTTGGGGGCTCGTGCTTGGGCTGCCTAGCCTTACTCTGCTCTTACCCCTTCAGATCACGTTTGACAATAAAGCACACAGTGGACGAATCCCTATCCGCCTGGAGACCCAGACCCACATCCAGGAGTGTAAACACCCCAGCGTCTCCAGACATGGTAAAACCCTCCTACCCTCAGACCCCCCACAGTGGCCCCCAAGACAGTCATAACTCCCAGGTGTTTCCTGGGCCTCCTATAGTACTATCCAGCGTCCTTACCTTCCATGACTTATTTGTGAGCCCCAGACCACTGTCAGTCATGCGCCTTCTGAGAGTGTCCTGGACCCAGTCAAGTCCACCACAAGTAGCCAGGCCTATAATCCCAACTCTTTAGGAGGTTGATGTAGGATGATCACAAAGTCAAAATCTGCCTGGCCTACAGGACTTCAGACTGAACTCAGAGACAGCTGGGCAATTTAGAGACCTTAAAACAGAAAGTAAAAAGTTGACTAGGGATGTAGTCCAGTGGTACAATTGTTACCTAGCATGCTCAAGGTTTAGGTTTAGTCACTAGTACTACAAATAAATACATAAGTAAATAAATATTTTCCTATACTCTCAGCACAAGGATTAGGAGTTCAAGGTCATCTTGACTACATACCCTGGGCTGTGCGAGACCCTGTCTCAAAATAACAAAACAAAATGGACAGGAGATGTAGCTCAGTAGCAGAGTTAATTTCTAGCAGATATGAGGCCATATCTTCAATTCTCAGTACTTTGAAATTTTTTTTAAAAAAATTAGTTTTCCTGTAATCCTAGTACTCTGGAGGCTGCCTGTAATCCTAGTACACTGAAGGCTGAATTCAAGACCAAGTTTGGTTACATAGTAATTTTGAGATCAGCCTGGGATGTATGAGATTCTGTCTTTGAGACAAGCAACCAAACAAAACAGGGTGGGATGTATTTTAGTGGTAGAGTGCTTGGCTTACCACTACAAAAGAATTATGCTCCATATCAATGCTCATCAGGGATTTTGACACTTTCCATGCTAGGGAATCCCTAAATCTATGGTGGCCCTAAACCAGCCATATATATATATATATATATATACACACACACGCACGCACGCGCACACGCGCGCACACACACGCACACACACACACACACACACACACACACACACACACACACACCCCTCTCCTCTAGGACTCCTTCCTAGGCCCAACCCCTAGCCCCAACCTCTTATGGCCCCATGTGAGTTTTGATGGGACCCACCCTCCTTCCTATAGGAGACAACAGCTTCCGGCTTCTATTTGATGTGGTGGTCATCCTCACCTGCTCCTTGTCTTTCTTGCTGTGTGCCCGCTCACTGCTACGTGGCTTCCTGCTGCAGAACGTGAGGCCCTGGTGTCACGAGCGCTGGTGCCCGCCTTGCCCAGCCCTGGGGCCATGGTGGGGTAATGGCCTAGTAGTTTCTAGATAGACCCTCACCTGGGCTCTTCCCATAGGAGTTTGTTGCATTCATGTGGCGGCGACGGGGTCGGGAAATCAGTCTGTGGGAACGGCTTGAGTTCGTCAATGGCTGGTACATCCTTTTGGTTACCAGTGACGTGCTTACCATCTCGGGCACTGTCATGAAGATTGGCATTGAGGCAAAGGTATGAGTCCTTCCAATGCCCTACTCTCGGGACCCTGTGTCTCTGTCTTCAGGTCTTTGCCTATTTGGGAACCGCCTCCCCTCCTCCCTGTAGAGTATGCCTATGAGTTGATCCCTCACTCCTGCCCACAGAACCTAGCTAGCTATGATGTCTGCAGCATCCTCTTGGGTACCTCCACGCTGCTCGTCTGGGTTGGTGTCATCCGCTACCTGACTTTTTTCCACAAGTACAATGTAAGTCTCCTTCCCTGAGCTGGCCCTGGGTATCATCTGCCCCAAACCTCTCAAACAAACCCAAGCACACAAAGCCGTCACTAATTCCTGCCAATCTGTGACCCATCACAAGCCCCTTTTTTTCTTCCTTTATTTTCGTATTTATTTTCAAGTTTTTGAGACAGGGTTTCTCTGTGTAGCCCTGGCTGTCCTGGAACTTGCTCTGTAGAACAGGCTAGCCTCAAACTCACAGATATCTGCCTGCCTCTGTCTTTTGAGTGCTGGAATTAAAGATGTACACCACCACATCTTTATTTTTTAATTTTAGTTTTAGGTTTTGGTTTTGTTGAGATGTGGTTTCTCTGTGTAGTCCTGACCATGTTGGCCTTGAATTTAGAGATTTTCCTGCTCTGCCTCCCTGAGTGCTGGGATTAAAGGCATGCACTTTGTATTTTATTTTGTTTAAAGGCAAGGTCTTGTGTAGCTTTGTATTTTATTTCTTTTAAAGGCAAGGTCTTGTGTAGCCCAGGCTGGCCTTACTACACAGTTGAAGATAACCTTGGGTTCCTGATCTTTCAGTTTCTACCTCCCAAGTGCTGGAATGATAGCTATATGCCATCATGCTTGGTTTTAGGTAGCGCCAGGGATCACACTCAAGGCCCTGTGCATACTAGGCACTCTAAAACTGAGCTCCATTTCCAAACCATAAATCTCTTTCTTATACCCACCTACCACAGACACACGCGTCTTTGTACCCGGGCAGGACCACGGGAGCCTGTCCCTACCTGCCCATCCAGCTGAATCCAGCTGTGGTATGTCCTAGGCTCCTCCCAGGTGGGTCCTGCCCTATCTAAACTCTCAGCAGCTCCTCTGGTCACATTGGTGAGGTCCTCCCTGACATTTGAGAGCTAGTTGGGTTGTGGTCATTGCCTTCACTGTGGTTCCGTTTCCCCTCTGCAGATCCTGATTGCCACGCTGCGTGTGGCACTGCCCAGTGTCATGCGTTTCTGCTGCTGTGTAGCTGTTATCTACCTGGGCTATTGCTTCTGTGGCTGGATTGTCCTGGGACCCTACCATGTGAAGGTATGGGCTACTGGGGGCTGTGGGTATTTGTGAACTACTGCCAAAGGGCCCCAGGCTCCCACCCCTCTCCCAGACTCTGGTCTCTTAGTTGTTGATCTGATGACCTGAAAGACCCACCTTGACCTCTGTTACCATACCTGAAGACTTGTAGGTTTTGTTTTATCATCTGTGTAAGTAAATTGTGCATGTGTGTAAGTGCATGTGTACATGTACAATGTATGCACATGTATTTGGAAGTCAGAGGTCAGCCTTTGCTGTCATTTCTAAAAAAACTATTCACCCAAATAGCTTTGTTTTAAGACAGGGTCTCACAGTGTAGTCCTGACTATCCTGGAACTCACCATATAAACAGGCTAGCCTCAAACTCACAGGCATGCACACTTCTGCCTCCAGAATGCTGGGAGTGTCGTCATGTCTAGCCATATCTTGGTTTTTCTTTTGAGATAGGGTCTAATTGGCCTGTAACCCATGATAAGGATCAATTATCTGGCCTCTGAGCCCCAAGGGATCCCCCTGTCTTTACCTCTTCAGTTCTGGGATTGCAGGCACACTTCCACACCCAATTTTTTATGTAGATGCTGGGGTTCAAACTTGGGATCTCATGCTTTACCAGCTGAGCCACATCCTCTGCACCTTGTAGCAGTTTTATATTCTGCCCCCTCTGACCCCCAGTGATCCTGACATTGACCCTGTGACTTGGTCATTCTTGTGGTCACTGATGACTGTCTTGACTTGGGTTATTCCACCTATCAGCCCCTCTGACTCTTGAGGAACCAGTCCTTGGGTTCCTGTGACCTTTCTGTTAACTCCCTGACCTCGCCATTGATATGATGTCCCTCAGATGGGCCCAGTTGCCAGTCATTCTGATGCTGACCCCTGGTGAGCCTGACAACCCCCAGCCATACCTATCCTCTTACCCCACCTCACTGTCTACAGTTCCGCTCGCTGTCCATGGTTTCTGAGTGTCTGTTTTCGCTCATCAACGGGGACGACATGTTTGTGACATTCGCAGCCATGCAGGCCCAGCAGGGTCGCAGTAGCCTGGTGTGGCTCTTCTCCCAGCTCTACCTCTACTCCTTCATCAGCCTCTTCATCTACATGGTGCTGAGTCTCTTCATCGCGTTAATCACGGGCGCCTATGACACCATCAAGGTCAGCCATCTTTACCCTCCTCCCTTCCTTGGAATCCTTTTTCCTTCTGCCCTCCTCTGATCATTTTCAGCCCTGAATTAGTTCCAAGGGCTGCCTGACTTCACAGAGTTGTCCTGGGGTCACAGTAGGTAAAGCAGAGAAGACAGTCTGAGGAGAGAGCAGGCTGGAACTGGATTTGTGGGTAGTTGGGGTTGGCGCGCGGGGGGGGGGGGGGTCATCCTGAAAAAGAAGCCTAGGGACTATCATAGCTGCATTCAGTTGGATGGGCAGGAAAGGACAGATTTCTGTAGTCCTGTTGGGGTACAAAAACGTGTATTTTATTTACTCTCTCTCTCTCTCGTGTGTGTGTGTGTGTGGTGTGTATACACCCTTACACACACAGCTCAATCACATGTGTGGAGGTCAGAGAACAATCTGCCGGAATTGGGTCTCTCCTTTCACCACACGAGTCATAGATCAGAACTCAAGACCTGCTTAGCCATCTCACTGGCCTCCTCCCTCTCCCATATGATCTTTTTTAAACGTTTACTTATTTGGGAGTGGGAGAGGGTTGTGCACAGCATAGTATTGTTTGCGGAAGTCAGTTCTCTTTCAATGATGTGGAATCACCAGGGTTGGTGTCAAACACTTTTATTTACCCTCTGAACCATCTTATAGGCCTGTTAATATTTGCCGTTGGAGGATAGCCTTGAACTTCTGCCCTCCTGCTTCCCCCACCTGAGTACTGGGCTTATAGATGCTTACCACCACATCAAGTGTATGTGGTGCCGGGAATGGCACCCAGGGCTTCCCAAACACTACGCGATTGTTCTCCAGCTGAGCCACGTTTCCAGCTTAGAAGCTTTTCCAGCCCTACCCTAGTACCCACTGTATCAGGGTCCTTCTGTAATGCTTCTTTTATACCTCTTGCTAGTGGCTATCAATCCATGTACTATTCATATTTCCCACTAGCACTAGATGGACGGTGACCACTTGATGCCCAGTGTACTCCACACTCTTTAGGACATGTTTGCTGAGTGTGAATCCTGCCTCCCTGATACCCCTCTGTCCTCTCATTCAGCCTCCCACAGCCTGCAGGAAAACAACATTTTCTTAGCACCCAAGAAGACACAGGAGCTAAACACACACGCATACAAACTAAGCAAGTATACATAAGTATTCAAAAGCCATTGTGGCAGTTGGCTGCTTAGAATATTCCCCCCTTCTCCTAAGAATTCTGGATTGGAGAGATGGAATCCCCAGGGAGAGCATACTTGTAGACAGGAAGATTCAAGACTTGGTATCCAGAAAGGGCTTGGAGAAACAGTGGTGGCCCCAGGAAGTCATGAGAAGATTTTCCTGGGACCCTGCCTCCTTCTATGTCATTGATAGCAGATGTGTGCACTCATTCCCACATGGATGATCTGTAGCCATCCCAGATTACTGTCACCCAAGCCCCAAGCAGCCACCTTGAGTCTTGCTGGAGCACACCTTTGGATGTAGGCGTTCAGGCCTTACATTCATAGCTGTGAGTTACCTCATTTCAACTCCGAAAATAGATTGCTAAAATCTAAAGTCTAGGCTCCTGGCCTACAGCAGAGGGCACTAAACCAATAAAATTGAGTCCTGTAGCCACATCCAGGGATGGGAAAGGTTTCTACAATGAAGCAAGCTACAAGGCAAAGATCCAGAAGTGAGACCAAGATGGTCTCATCAGAGAAACAGTGGGACACCCAGTTGACTGCATCTTAAGAGCTCTAGAGGTCAGGACCAACTCTCATGCTATGTTTTGGGGCATCATCTCTCCCCAGCACCCGGGAGGTACTGGCGCAGAGAAGAGTGAGCTCCAGGCTTATATAGAACAGTGCCAGGATAGTCCCACATCTGGCAAGTTCCGTCGTGGAAGTGGCTCAGCTTGCAGCCTGCTCTGCTGCTGTGGAAGGTTGGAGCCCCAGGTGTGGGTTATGGGTTGATAGAGCCTAGGGGAAGGTGTGTGTGCCAGAGAGATCCAAAGCCCCTTCTTTCCACTTCTCTTTTACAGGGACTCTCCGGAGGACCATTCGCTGCTGGTGAACTGATTCCAGGATCATCGCCACTAGACTTTATCCCCTGTACTGCTGGAACCCCAGCTTATTTATTTTTCGAATTTGCTTTTAAAGATCTGCTTTTGACAGGCCTTATGAACTTGTCGAATCGGACACTGGGAGAGGGAGGGCATGTAGGGTTGCTGTTAAATAAAACGGAACATAAACGTGATGATCTAATTTGTAGCTGGGGTGGGAGGGCAGCCCTTTCACCACAAGTCAGCTCCTTTAAGAGGCCGCCACACTCGGCTGGCTGGCGCAGTGCTACCTTCCAAGCGTGGCGGGAGGCGGAGCTAGGGCGTGCCTTGCAGTGGAATAATTTAAAGGTGCCGCGGCTGCGGACGGAAAGCTAGGGGTGTTGGCCAACGCTGGGTGAACACCAGTTGCAGCTCCTGGGTGATCCGAGTTTCCATCGACCGAGCAAGGGTGTCCCTTCGAGGACCGTTAGCAAGCTTCAGCTTTGTCCCGAATCGATTTGTCCTCTGATTCCGGGTAGGTCCCGACTTTCTGATGCTCCCACCCCCATTCCTGAGTTCCTTGCACCGGTGTTTCCGTTTTGATAGTCAGGTGCGTCCTGGAGTACAGAAGGGGAGTAGTTATGTTAACGATGTATCAGGTAGCAGCATCTCAGGGCTCTGCGATCCCTCTAAATTCGCATTAATAGTCCAAGGTATCAAAAATATCTCCAGCGTCCCAGAAGAGTCCCGGTAGCATTCCATCTTCCCTCAGTACCTTCCAGGAAGCTCAGGTGCTCTCCAAACACCTAGACTTTTAGATAGTAGTTATGTATATGTATATCTCCGGATCTCTCAGTAATTTTCCAGTGCGCCGCCCCTCCTACCCTCCCCCAATTCCAGCGTTCCTGGTTATACCGCCTGAATCATTCCTATGATCCCAGGGATGCTCCGCACCGGAACTTTCCTGTTTCATGACAGTTCAATCTGCAAGCGTAAATCTATAACACTTTGGGAGCTCATCGCACCCCTAGGGCCTTAGGGTCCCATTTCCAAGAGAGTCCACGGCAGTGCTCAACGCCCCAGCTCCCAGACTTCTCGATGGGACAGGCTTGGGTGAGGAGCCCAGAGTCCTGTTGTCGCCTCAGCTTCCTGGCTTACGGGTCCTAGCTTTTCCTGGAGTGGAACATCAGGTCTTAACAGGATGTAGGAGGGCGTCCAGCCTGAGGGTTTGTTAGTCAAGACTAGTCAGGCCTACGAAAAGCCAAGGCTAACAAAGGAACCACTTTCAGAAGAGACCATGGCCTAAGGACACCTGCCAGGGTGCTGTTAACTGGACCACTACCCGTTGGCCATTGGGTGCTGATGAATATGGTGGAGTGTCTGGTCTGCCTTATGTATAAGTGAGGGAGTCAGACAAGGAGCTTGGGGTTGATCTCACCCCTAGATCCGGGCTGGGAGGTCAATTTGCCCGCATCCCTCTGTCCAGCAGCAACCCCTCTAGCCGCTCCCACCCAAACCCCGGCGAATGGAGAAGTCATCCAGGCCAAAGGTATCTAGGGGGTGTGGGTTGTGAGTAGAGATGGGGTAAGATCCTGTGATCCGGACTGGGTAGGCTTGATTGACGTCTTGCCCTGCTCCCTTCTGCTCCTCGATTTCCAGGACTGCAGGCTATCAGACCTGCTACCTAGTCTGAAACAACCTATGGAGGCTCCACTGCAAACCGGAATGGTAAGGGTTGGGGAATTTGTGCACCGGACTACAACTCCCGGCGGGCTTGCTGTGCGCCGCGGTATTCTCTCTTCGAGAATGATGTATGTGCAGGCGAAACTACGTTTCCCGGCATGCATCGCTGGATACTTAGCCTCAGGGAAGAGTCGGTCGCTTCCCCGCCGTGGGGGTGGGAAGGGAACCGGCATTGACCCATTCTGCAGATGGGGACACCAAGTCACGAGCTGAATACGACCTCCTCTGGGTCAGAGGTGATTCGAAAGGCCTTGGAGGAGGGCTTGGCGAGACGGATATGCGGTGCCCAGCCTGTGCCGTTCGTTCCGCAGGTGCTGGGCGTGATGATCGGGGCCGGAGTGGCGGTGCTGGTCACCGCTGTGCTCATCCTCTTGGTGGTGCGGAGGCTACGGGTGCAAAGTGAGGATTCAAAGGGCCCCTCTGGGGGAAGACTGTAGGGATGGACGGGGAGCTTCAATACCCGGAGAGCCCAAGCGGCAGGGGTGGGGTATTTGCTGGAGCCTTCGTGGAGCTCAAAGCACCCTCCCTTCTCTCCCACCTATCCCCAGAAACTCCAGCCCCGGAAGGCCCCCGGTATCGGTTCCGGAAGCGGGACAAAGTGCTTTTCTATGGCCGGAAGATTATGCGGAAGGTGAGTTCCAGAACCTCCTGCTGGCCTGGCTGACCATAGGAACTCAGCCCTTTTCCTATTTACACTTATTAGTGCACACCTCTGCCCTTATTTAAGGTCCCCTTGGATCTGCCCTTCCTCTTTCTTCAGGTGATCTCATATTCTTAATTCCCCCAGGTATCACAGTCCACTTCTTCCCTGGTGGACACATCAGTCTCCACCACTTCCCGGCCCCGCATGAAGAAGAAACTGAAGATGCTTAACATTGCCAAGAAGTAAGGCTGACACCGGGTATAATATCAAGTGGTGGACAGGGGTCAACTCACATCTGTACCTCAGAGTTATTTAAACCTATGGACTGTGTTGGGAGGTCCCACATCAGAGGGCCATCTCAAGGCTTTTGCTTGACAGGGGCTATCTCAGAGTTCTGCTTTCCCAGACATGATGCTTATGGTGTAGCCATGCCTGTAGTTTAAGACTTGTCTCGATAATGTTCCCCTGTCCCAAAGACTATCTACTATGTATTTAGGTACCTACACCTGGTGTTTCGCCATATTGGAGAGATTATTCAAGGCGACTTACTGCTGTTTTCTCAGTGTTTGTATGGCTAGCTACAGGGGCTGTTTCACAGTTCTATTCTCCAGGGCCATCACTCTTTCCATACAGGAGAGCATCTCTCTTGAGTTGTCTGTGTTGTTCACTTGGGGTAGTTCTTTTTCCCTGGGAGATAAGATGTGTATGTGTGCATGTTGTTGTTTGCCTGGGTTTGTTTTGGTTTTTGAGACAAGGCCTCATTTAGCCCAGGCTGACCTGGAACTTTCTATATAGTCAAGACTAACATTGACTCCCGGTTCTCCTTTGTGTTGGGATTATAGGTATATGTCACCATGCCTAGTCTATATGGTCCAGGGGATTAAACTCAAGACATTGTGCCTGCCAGGCAAGCACTCTACCAACTGAGCCACATCCCCGTTCATTCATTCATTCGTTTATTTTTGCGCAAACATTCATTTGTTTATTTTTACAGCAAGCATTCTGCTACTGAGCTATATCCCTAGCCCCTACTTTACTTAAAATTTATTTATTTGTTGCATAAGTGTTTATATGTAGAGGTGCACATGGCATAGCATGTGCATGGCAACTGGTTGTCTCCTTCCACTGTGTGAATCCCAGGGATTAAATTCAGGTTTAAGACTTGGCAGAAAGTACCTTTACCCAAGAGCCATCTTGCTGGCCCTACTTTTCTGTTTTACTGAGCATATTTAATTTGGTGCACAGTATCAAATTATTATTACATAGTATCAAACTCAGAGACCTGGCCATGCTAGTCAAGCAGTTTTACCAGTGAGCCAAACTCAAATGCTATTTTTTTTTTCTTTTTGATACCAGGTCTTTCTAAGTTATCCAGGTTGGTCTTGAATTTTCTCTGTAGCCCAGGCAGGCCTTGAATGAGTGACCCCTCTGTCTCAGCCTCCTGAGTAACTGGCATAACAGGCCTGTGCCCATCATGTTTGCCATCTTTAAGAATTTCTTTGTTGGCCAGTAAGATAGCACAGGGGGTAAAGGCATTTGCTGCTGAGTCTGAAGACATGAGTTCCATTCCTGGAACCCACATGGGGGAAGGAGAGAACTGACTCTTGCAAGTCATCCTCTGACCTATACATACACAAATAAATAAACAAATATAAGTTAAAAATTTTTAGGAAAATAATTCCTTTGAGTTAGAAACATAGGAAGAAGGTGGGTGGTGGTGGCACACACCTTTAACCCCAGCATTTGGGAGGCAGAGGCAAGCAGATATCTGTGAGTTTGAGGCCAGCCTGGTCTACAGAGTGAGTTCTAGGACAGCTAGGGCTGTTACACAGAGAAACTCTGCCTCAGAAAGCCAGAAAGAGAAAAGGAAGGAAAAAAGGGAGAGAGGGAAGAAGGAAGAGAAAAGAAAAGAAACAGGAAGGTTGTCTCAGGTGTTTGTTGGTGTCTTTGAGAAGGCTCTTACAGGAATCTCTAAATTAAGAAATGTTTCTGGGATCTTCTTGCAGCAGGAGATCTACCCGAAGGTCTTTCTCAAGGCTGTATTATTTAACTCCAGGGGCCATCCTTGACTCTGTGGCAAACCATGGTAGAAGGGTCATTTGTTTCTAGTTTGTTCTGATCAGGTTGGGAATATGGCTCATGTTGGTAAAGCACATGGGTGGGGGGGGATTAAACTCAAGTCCTCATGCTTGTACGACAGATGCTCTCCACTGAGCCATTGTCCTGGCCCCTGCTTCCTGAAAACAAAACAAAAACCCAGAAAGGTCTTTCCAGAGAACATAAGTCTGTACTTGGGGTCTTCTTCAGAGCACGCTCATGTCTGAGGCTCTCTCAGGACTCTGTGAGCTGGAATGACTTTCAGGTATCCTGTGACAAATACAAGTGCTCTTTCTGCATACAGCCTGAATCTCAGATTGCTATCAGGAGTCAGTCATTGACGCTGCAGAGTCCAGGCGGTGGGGTTCATGAGGCTCTACCCCTTCCTGAGGAAGTATGGACAACAGTGATGCTTTGAGCCATAGTCCTCAATGCTGTAGCCACCGGGAAGTTACCCTTGCTCAAGTAAATAGCCTCCAACCCATACTCCTACAGGCACCCCTAGTTAAATGCAGTGGGCCACAAAAATAAAAAGACACCCCACAAAAGTAGGAAGGGAACTTCCCCAAAAGAAGGAAGTTGGCAAAAAGAGGAGGGGGTTAGAGAGGATGATGGAGGGTATGATTAAAGTCCATTAGATAGATGTGTGAAATTGTGAATGAATAAACCCCTGAGAAACTAGAGGATCCATTCCAGAGCCCTGTGACTGGGGAAACAAGTCTCTGAAATTTGCACCATGAATTTTCTCTGTAAAAGGTCATATAGTAAACATTTTAGGCTTTGTGGGGCATACATATACAGTCTCTGTGTGGCTATTCAGCTCTAAAAGTAGAGGGCCTGATCTAGACAATGGGCCAGAATTTGCTCTGTATAAACCAGAGGGAAGGGGTAAATGGGTGCCTGAGCTTTCTGTCATTCCTCTAACCCAGCAGTTCTCAAACTGTTGCTTGAGACCCCTTTCGGGGAGTCAAATGAGTCTTTCACCTAAGACCATCAGAAAGCACAGATATTACATTATAATTCATAACAGTAGCAGAATTACAGTTATGAAGTAGCAATGAAAATTTTTTCGTTGGGGTCGCTACAACATGAGGAACTATATTAAAGGGTTGTAGTGTTCGGTTGAGAACCACTGATCCAACCCCTCCTCCCATCAGGATCTTGCGTATCCAGAAGGAGACTCCCACCCTACAGCGGAAGGAGCCCCCACCTTCAGTACTAGAGGCTGACCTCACAGAAGGCGACCTAGCCAATTCCCACCTACCCTCTGAGGTACTCTACATGCTCAAGAATGTTCGGTAAGCATCAGGGTCTGGATGTTTTGAGGTTCCTACACAGCCTGGGGCTGCTTTGACCCCCTCCATCCCTCTCTCACTGCCCATTCTATAGGGTGCTGGGTCACTTTGAGAAGCCACTCTTCCTGGAGCTCTGCCGGCACATGGTTTTCCAGCGTCTTGGCCAGGGCGACTATGTCTTTCGGCCTGGTCAGCCAGATGCCAGCATCTACGTGGTTCAAGACGGGCTACTGGAGCTCTGTCTGCCAGGGCCTGTGAGTGAACCTCTCGGAGCCACTGTGGGAGGGTGGGCACTGCACATTTCTCCTGGACTTAGACACTACTTTTCGAGTTGAGCGGTCAGAAGTCAGGTTAACGATGACTTTGTGTGGAGCTCAATGGGAGACCCTTTGCCCAGTGAGGGACAGCAGGTATGGTAGGACTCCTACCTAGAATCTTCCAGGGATGTGCTTGCTGGTGAGCGCTTACCCGGTATGTGCAGGGTCTCTAGGTTCTAATTCTAGTGCTATAAAAATATCAGAGGTCTGAGTGACCATTTGGGGAGGTCCACACAAATGGGCAAGGATTGATGGGCAGAAAACAACAGCCAGTTAGAAGGTTGGTGAATTCGGTTATTACTGGAGTGAGTTGGAGGTGAGATCCAGTGCCAGCCACTAGGAGGAGGCTGGCACTGATCAGCGGCCCCTGTTTCTCAGGACGGGAAGGAGTGTGTGGTGAAGGAAGTGGTCCCTGGAGACAGCGTCAACAGCCTTCTGAGCATCCTTGATGTCATCACCGTGAGTGACAGGACGGTTCCATGCTGGGTAGAGAGGTGGGAGGCCCCATTTCATCACTCTGATGCTGCTAGTGGTCACCAGGAAGGCTGCAAGGAACAGTGAGTGCTCTCACAGATCTTATCTCTTCTTCCCACCCATCTCCTAGGGTCACCAACATCCCCAGCGGACTGTGTCAGCTAGGGCTGCCCGGGACTCTACAGTACTGAGACTCCCAGTAGAAGCCTTCTCGGCTGTCTTCACCAAGTACCCTGAGAGCTTGGTGCGAGTGGTGCAGGTCAGCTGGCCTTTCACCTCCTCCGTGGGCGGCAGAACACCCCACCCTTGTACCCACCCCACCTATCCCAGGCATCAGTGCGGTGGTGGATAGGCAGTACGTATTGCTTATCACTCCTGAGCAGCAGACCTCCGTGGAGGCTGCTGATGCTGGCTGCTGATCCTGCCCCCCACCCCTGCAGATCATCATGGTGAGGCTGCAGAGAGTGACCTTCCTGGCACTTCACAATTACCTGGGTCTGACAAATGAACTCTTCAGCCACGTGAGTTGGATACAAGCACAAGAGGATGTGGGGACACAATAGGGGGACACTTAGACATAAATTATTCTCTGCTCCCCTACTCCAGGAGATCCAGCCCCTACGCCTGTTCCCCAGCCCTGGCCTCCCAACCCGCACCAGCCCTGTTCGTGGTTCTAAACGGGTAGTCAGCACCTCAGGTGCCGAGGAAGCCTCAAAGGAGACCTCTGGCCGCCCCCCTGACCCCACTGGAGCCCCACTGCCTGGACCTGCAGGTACCTGAGCAACTCCTTCCTCCTCTTTGCAGCTAGGGACTTGAGCCCATTCACCCTGTGTCCACCTCTGTGCTCTCTGGTCCCTCAGTTTTGTGTGCTTTGTTTTTTACTTGTGTTTATTTGGGGAGAGGGGGTTACACACATGCCGTAGCAAGCAGTCAGAGGACAACTTGCAGGAGTCAGTGCTCTCTTTCTACCGTGTGAGTCCAGGGACCAGAACTCTTGATGCCCCAAGCCCTTACACACTGAACCTAGTTTTACAGGTTTAAATCGATCCTGCCCCAGGCCCCTTCTGTTTCTCACACCCTAGTCCTAGCTTGAGGCCTATGGGTCTGAGTGCAGGATACTGAGCATTTTCTCCCCAGGGGATCCTGTGAAGCCCACATCTCTAGAAGCCCCCTCAGCCCCTCTGCTGAGTCGCTGCATCTCCATGCCAGTAGACATCTCAGGTTTGCAGCCCTTGAGGGTGGGAAGTAAGGGGTGGGTGGTATGGAAAGGACCGTCAAGGGTCTAGATTTGAATCCAGGACATGCTGCTTGTCAGTCCTGATTTTGTTTTCTTACCTACAACATGGACATATAGATCTATTTCCTTGCTTCTTATTTTTGGTGGGTATGCTCTGAGATCATTCTCCCAACTGTGTTAAGAAAGATGCAGAGGTAAAGTGTGGTCATCAATTAGTCATGTCTGCCGTGGTTGCAGGGCTAGTGTGGAATTAAGATTGGTTATAGCTTATAGCTTCGGGCACTAACGTATTTGTTTACTTATTTACTTTGGACCTGGGGGTGGAACATTCTAGGCAAATACTTCATCGTTGAGTTCCACCCCAGCTCCATCTTTATTGGCTTTATTGCCTCTCCACCATGCACAGGCTTACAAGGCGGCCCTCGTTCCGACTTTGACATGGCCTATGAGCGTGGCCGAATATCTGTTTCCCTTCAAGAAGAGGCATCTGGAGGAGCTCAGACAGCATCCGCTAGGGTGAGGACCTCTCTTTTCTCTCATCTCCCCCCCGCCTCAGACCTCTGGTCTTGGTGAGTCACTTGACAAGGTCAATTGGGAGGTCCGCAGGAAGTCACACACCCCTGCCTTACACAGACCCCCACTCAGGAGCTCCGGGAGCAGCCAGCAGGTGCCTGTGAATACAGCTACTGTGAAGATGAATCAGCTACAGGTGGCTGTCCCTTTGGGCCCTACCAGGGCCGCCAGACAAGCAGCATCTTTGAGGCTGCGAAGAGAGAGCTAGCCAAGCTGATGCGGATTGAGGTGGGCAGACGGTGGAGGGAGGCAGGGTATGAGGGAGGCAGGCTAAAGGCCTGGTTGGGTCCATCTCAACTCTCCTCCCTTCCCAGGACCCCTCTCTACTGAACAGCAGAGTCTATCTACATCATGCCAAAGCTGGCACCATCATAGCCCGCCAGGGGGACCAGGTAAGGCTGACTTCTGACCTGTGACTAGATCTCTTCCTCTGACCTCTGACCCCTGGCCTTTAAGTAGTGATTACTGCTCTCCTTCTCTGGGGGTCAACTGCTTATACTTGTAGCTTTTAGCCTTTTATGCTGGGAGCTTGTGTTGTGCTGTGCTGTTTAGAGACAATATCTCACTGTGTAGCCCTGGCTAGCCTGGATCTCTGTGTAGACCAGGCTGGCCTCAAACTCACAGAGATCTACCTCTACCCCCTGACTGCTGAGATGTAAGGTGTGTGTCGACATGTATGACCTATCCTTGGGTTATATGATCTCCACCTTCTACTTTCACCTCAAGTCCCATTGATCTACCAAACCTTTATCCTTAGTCCCTGAACTTTTCCTCCTGGAATTCCCAACCTCTAGCTCTCTCCTCTTGTGGCCTTGGTTCTGTGATGTACCTCCATGTTCTGGCCTCTTTCCAGCCTTGGTGCCTGCCTGATAGGATAGGTGCTCATTAAATAAGCAGGAATAGGGCTGGGGATATGACTCAGATTAGTAGAAATGCTCTCCTTGCATGCATGAAGTTTGGGTTTCACCCCAGCACAACATAAACTGGCATAAACAAACATGCTTGTCATCCTACTACTTGGGAGGTAGAGGCAGGAGAGTCAGAAGCTCAGGGTCATCCTCAACTACGTAATGAGTTCAACTTAGTCTGAGTTACGTAAGACCTGGTCTCTAAAATCCAAGAAATGTGTGTTTTTGTGTGTATGTAAAATTGATCCAGAGACCATACATTCTCACCTGTGTTGAGAAGGATGCAGAGGAAGAGTTCAGTCATCAGTTGTGTCTGCCGTGGTTGTGGTAGTTGGCATGGAGCTAGGTTGGTCTTTCATTCTTCTTCATATTATTGCTGATACTTATAGTCATTTTGGCACTGGGGATGGATCCCAGCACTCTACACAAGCTAGGCAAATGCTTTGCCATTGAGCAACACCCCAACTCTGTCTGCATTGCTTCTGTTGCCTCCATCCATTCACACGCTTGTAGAGTGGCTCCTGTGCAAGCCTGAGGCACTGTTTTAGAGCCTCCTGCTAGCATCGGGTGTGATGGTATCTCCCTGTCTCCCCTTCCCTCTGTCCTCTGTGTGGGGAGTTGGGAATAAGCTGTGAGACTAGGATCTTATATTGAGATGTGGAGATGGGAATCTGGGGTGAATGGTTGAGACTTGAAATCTACTTTCCTTTTGTGTTTGTTTGGTTTTTTTTTTGTGTGTGTGTATATATATACATGTGCATACTTTTTTCATTTGTGTGGATGCATGTATGAATGCATGCATGTACACATGGATGCATGAATTTACAGGTTCATGGCTGATGTCAGGAATTATCCTCCATCAGCATCTCTCATCCCAACCTAGAGTTTGTCAATACACCAAATCTCTGGCTAGCTTGTGTTGGGGATCCAGTCTCCTCCTGAGACTGGAATTATAGGTGGTCTGCCATACCACCTGACATTTATGTAGGTTCGGGAGATTATTATTAGCAGCAAGTGTTTTAACAGCTGAGCCAGTTCCCAACTCCTGAGTTGAAATCTACCCTTTGTCTCCAATTCCTTGTGTGACTCTAGGCAAAGACCCTAGGAAGTCCTTGACTTCCTCAGTCTGTGGGCGTGGAGATAATAAGCAGAGCCCATCAGCTTTTTGCATCAATCCAAAGGCAACGGCCCAGAAAAGGCTTTCCAGGGACTTGTAGCTCAGTGTGTCTCTAGTGACGGTTGAAGCCAGCAATGGGATAGAGGCACTGAGAACCTGGAATGGAGGTTGGGGTTCAGGTGGAGTGTTCTGTCAGTGATGGGGGTGTTCTACCATCCCCTTGGCTGCTCATAGCAGGTGCAGATGAGGCTCATGTTAATCTAGTGTGGCCCCAGGTGGATGAGCTGAGGAAGTGCAGTCACACAGCCCCCCCACTCCAAGGCCTTGCTGATCAGGAAGATGCTTGAGTTGAACCCAGCTCTGGCCTGCAGAAAGGCCTGACTGGTCTGTAGCGCCTGCAGGAGGCTTGCTCTGTCGTTGGGAATGGCTGTGATGTTCTGCCTATCTCTAACATTTCATACCAGTGCTTTTTTTAAAAAATATTTATTTATTTATTATGTACACAATATTCTGTCTGTGTGTCTGCCTGCGGCCAGAAGAGGGCATTAGATCTCATTTCAGATGGTTGTGAGCCACCATGTGGTAGCTGGGAATTGAACTCAGGACCTTTGGAAGGCAATGCTCTTAACCGCTGAGCCACCTCTCCAGCCCTTTTTTTTTTAATATTTATTTATTTATTATGTACACAATTTTTTTTGGTTTTTCGAGACAGGGTTTCTCCGTAGCTTTTTTGCAGCCTGTCCTGGAACAAGCTCTTGTAGACCAGGCTGGTCTCGAACTCACAGAGATCCACCTGCCTCTGCCTCCCGAGTGCTGGGATTAAAGGCGTGCACCACCACCACCCGGCATCATACCAGTGCTTTTTTAAAAAGGATTTGTTTATTTGTTTGTTTTTGTTTTTTTGAGACAGGGTTTCTCTGTGTAGCCCTAGTCATCCTAGAACTCACTCTGTAGACCAGGCTGGACTCAGAGATCCAATTGTCTCTGCCTCTTAAGGGCTGGGATTTAAGGTGTGCACCACCACCTACTTAGCTTTGTTTATTTTTATGTGTATGAGTGTTTTGCCTGTGTGTATATATACACACCATTTGTGTGCAGTGCCTGTGAAGGCCAGAAGAGGGCATTAGAGCCCCTGGATCTAGAGTTGTAGATGGTTGTGAGCTACCTAAATGGGTGTTGAGAACTGAACCCAGGTCTTCTGCAAGAGCAGCCAGCGCTTTTAACCATTCACTTATTCTCTAGGTCTCAGTGCTTATTTAAAAAAAAATGATAAGTGTGGGGGGGGGGCGTGTGGTGGTGGAGCATGCCTTTAATCCTAGCACTTGGGAGGCAGAGGCAGGCAGAGCTCAGTGAGCTCGAAGTCAGCCTGGTATTCAAAGCAAGTTCTAGGACAGCCAGGACTGTCCACACAGAAACCCTATCTTGAAAAACCAAAAAAAAAAAAAAAAAAAGAAGAGGAGGAGGAGGAGGAAGAAGAGAAGAAGAAGAAGAAGAAGAAGAAGAAGAAGAAGAAGAAGAAGAAGAAGAAGAAGAAGAAGAAAAGCATGTGTGTGTGTTTGTGTGATGGATATGTAAGTATGTAAGTCAGGGCCTTTGCACATGCTAAGCAAGTGCTCTACTACTAAGCCACCCCTCCCCCCTCCAGCATTTTAAAAATAGGTATATTTGTTTTAACTGGGTGTTAGTGGAACACACCTTTAGTTCAGCACTCGGGAGGCAAAAGCAGATGGATTTCCATGAGTGTGAGACCAGCATGATCTATCTGTCCTACTATGTAGGATTTCTATTGCTCTGTCTTCAGAGACATGTCTTCAGACACCATGACCCCAGCAACTCTTATAAAAGAGAACACTTAATTGGGGTGGCTTACAGATTCAGAGGTTTAGTCCATTATCATTACGGCAGCATGCAGGCAGACATGGTGATGAAGAAGGAGCTGAAAGTTCTGCATCTTGATCCACAGGCATCAGGAAGTGAACTTAAGCATAGGAGACTCCATAGCCCACCCCTACAGTGACATACTTTCTCCAACAAGACCATATCTCCTAATAGTGCCACTCCCTTTGGGGTCCATTTTCTTTCAAATCACCACACCCTGTGTCAAATTTTTTTTTTTTTTTTACTTTTTAAAATTATATGTGTTGGTATTTGCATGTGAGTACAGGTGCTTGTGGAGCCCAGAGGCATCAGATCCCTTGGCGCTAGAGTTATGGGCAGTTGTGGTTGTACTTGTACGCTGGGAAGCAAACATGGGTCCTCTACGATAGCAATAGGCGTTCTTAGCCACTGAGCCATCTTGCTAGTGCCCCCCCAACTGTCACATTTTTATTGTTATGACTTGGGAAATGTGTGTATGCCCCCTAGACCAGGATACTAGAATTCCCAGGCAGTGCAAGGACTCATCCAGACTAAACAATAGCGTCAACACTGAAAAACCCTGATGTACCAAGCATCTTCCCAAGTGAGTTTTCTGCATCATATCTAAGGCATAGTCAGCATCTATCATGGAAAATTTCAAATCCACAGTGCTCCCAAATCTAAAAGCTTGTATCAACATATATAAATACTGACCTGGGACAGATTATAGTCAAATAAGAAGCAGTAAAAATAGTGTATAAAATTACCTCTCAGGGGTGTGGAAGGGTGGCTCAGCTGGTAGGGTGTGTGCTCTGCAAGCACAAGGACATGAGTGTGCTCCCCAGACCCCACATTAGAATGCAGGGTTTAGTGTCGTGGTATTTGCCTGTAATCCCAGCATCGTGGAAGTAGAGGCAGAAGAACTGGAAGAGTTCAAGGCCCTCCTCAACTACATAGCAAGTTTGAGGCCAGCTTAGACTATGTAAAACCACGTCTTAAAAAAAAAACACACACACACACACACAAAAACTAAACTAGCTGGTTGCTGGTGGTACACGACTTTAATCCCAGCACTGGGGAGGCAGAGCCAGGCAGATCTCTGTGAGTTCGAGGCCAGCCTGGTCTACAGAATGAGTTTCAGGACAGGCTCCAAAGCTACACAGAAACCCTGTCTCAAAAAACAATTGAAAAAAATTTAAAAACTAACCTAAAAAGAATTATACTTAGGTTGTGCATGTAGAATGTATATGAGACAAAAGTGGCACCTGTTTAGACCTGTATCATTTTGTTATTGTGGGTTTTTATATATTTTTTTAAGATTTATTCATTTAGTATGTATACAACATTCCTTCCATGTATGCCTGCAGGCCAGAAGAGGGCACCAGACCTCTTTACAGACGGTTGTGAGCCACCATGTGGTTGCTGGGAATTGAACCCAGAACCTCTGGAAGAGCAGGCAATGCTCTCAACCTCTGAGCCATCTCTCCAGCCCGGGTTTTTATATTTTTAAGATGCCTCATTTTACTTCTGCAAATATTCCAAAATCCAAGTGGTAGAATTCCAAAACACCAAACACTTCTAGTCCCAAGCACTATGAATAAGGGATACTCAGCCCATATTATAACAAGGGACCTGGTGAAACAACGTTTTGAGAAATGCTCTTTTATTCTTTCTTGGGAATTCTGAGTGAATTCAGTAGCATACTGACAGCCTTGAGAATTCCTGCACCAAAAGTTTCCTAATCTTGTCAGTGTTGGTGGCCAGCTCCTGTAATCCCAGCACTTGCAGGCAGAGGCAGGTGCGTCTTGGTGAGCCCAGCCTGGTCTACAGAGCAAGTTCCAGGATAGCCAGGGCTACACAGAGACAGAGAAACCCTGTCTGGAAAAACTGGCCAAAAAAGAAGTTTCTAATCTAGAGCTGGCAATCATGACAGCTCAGTTGGTAGAAGTACTTGCTATGCAAGCCTAAAATCCAGAGGTCAAATCCCCCAGCACTCACATGAAAAGAACAGGTTTGTAACCTTTGTAGAGGTAAGGCCAAGACAGGAGGAGACCTGGGGCTTGCTAGCCACTTAGTCTAGGCTGAGCAAGCTCTGGGTCCCAATTTAAACCTTGTCTTAAAAAACAACTGAGCCACTGGGCAGTGGTAGCACACACCTTTAATTCCAGCACTCATATCACAGCAGAAAGATGGACAGCACCTGAGGAACAATATAGTAAGAGATTGCTTATTCATTCCTGGACACCCAGACCCAAAACACATTGGGCGTCATTCTGTAGTATGAACCTGCTTGTTCATTCCCGACTGCCCAAACCCTAAATAATCACACAGAAACTATATTAATTACAATACTGTTTGGCCAATAGCTTAGGCTTCTTGTTAACTAACTCTTACATCTTAAATTAATTCCATTCCTATTATTTTATATTTTACCATGAGGCTTGTGGTTTACCAGTAAGGTTTTAGGGTGTCTGTCTCCTTTGGCAGCTACATGGTGTCTCCCTGACTCCACCTTCTTTTCTCCTCTATCTCTGCTTGGAATTCCTACCTTGCTCTGTTCTGCCTTGCCATAGGCCCAAAGCAGATTCTTTATTAACCAATGGTAACAAAGCACATTCGCAGCATACAGGGGGGGAGTCTCACATCAGAACAACACCTGAACTAGCCCCTCTGGCTTTCATATGCACACATATACCTGTGTGCACACACACTCCCAATCTAGTAACAAGCAATAGCATGATTTTAATAATGCCTGTATGTAATCCAAACACTACCTGGAAATTGTCTTAGGAGGTCCTAGCATATATGCATGGCATCAGACAGGTTGGTATGTTGGACAGAGAAAGATCTTCCCATCTGGTTTCAATTCCTCTTTTGTAAAGAGGTGGGGTAGGATGTGTCTGGCTGGTCAGGCTAACCACAAAAGAGAGAAACATCCCTTTACTGAGCCTTTGCCACGTCCAGGACCTGTCCTGCTTGCTAGACAGGTGGCAAAAAAAAAAAAAAAAGAAAAAAATCTGTATGCCTTTGGTGAGTCAGCAGTTCTGATGAATCAACGTCACTCAGAGGACCATATAAATCCTTGTAAACTCAGAGGGTTAGCGCTACAAAGGTCACATTCTTGACACTACAAAGATTGGCTTAAACAGGGCAGTGCCTCTAAGGATGTGACCACCAGCAAAGGAGGAAGGGTGGGTCAATGAGTTAGGTGGAGGTGGAGGAAAGGCCAGTCTAGATAGAGAGCAAGTTGTGCAAAAGTCCTAGGGTGTCACCGCCTAGCTTTTGAATGGCCGGGAATATCTTTTTCTTTTTATTACGTTTATTTATTTATGTGTGTTTGTATGTGTGTGTGTACGTGAAAGGTGCACGTGTGGAGGTCAGAGGACAGCTTGGGAGAGCCCGTTCTTTCCTACACCATATGAAACTGGGACTGAACTCAAGTTGTCAGGCTTGGCAATAAGTACATTTACCAGCTGAGATATCTTGCCTGCCTGTTTTTTTTTTTTTTTTTCTCTCTCTCTCTCTCTGAGGTCTCAAGTAGCCCAGACTAGCCTGGAATTCACTGTGTAGTCCAGGGGGCCCTAACCTGGAGCCCCTTTTGCCTGTGCCTCGTGAGTGCTGACCTCAGCACCACACCTGGCTGAAGACCAGTTTGATCCCTAGCACTTGTGGGTGTGGGGCTGTGAGTGAAAAAAAGACAAATGCTTTAGAATACCTTGGAAAGAACATGCTCGGTGGAGGAAACAAAAGCAGTTGGGGAACAAATGGAATAGCTACATGGGCACAAAGGGGGTTTATTACTTTAAAGTTTTTTTAATCCCAGGGTGGTCCCAGACATGCTTCCTCCTGCCTCCTGCCGTACTTCTGCCCTGCTTCTGTAGTGTGGATTGTAGGTGTGCACCACCACGTCTGTGTGTGTGGCGCTGGGAATGGAAGCCAGGGCTTCCCGTGTGCTAGACCAGTCCTTTACCACAGGAATGCTATCCCAGCCTTTTCTTCTTAACTGTTCTTTAAGCTTTCCTGTGAGGTGCACTACCTGAGTTTAGGGGAGAGGTGCTGTGGCCGACTCACATCATGGCCCAACCTCTGTCCTAACAGGACGTGAGCCTGCACTTTGTGCTCTGGGGCTGCCTGCACGTGTACCAACGCATGATTGACAAGGCTGAGGAAGTGTGCCTGTTTGTGGCACAGCCAGGAGAGCTGGTAGGGCAGCTGGCTGTGCTTACTGGGGAACCTCTCATCTTCACACTACGTGCCCAGAGAGATTGTACCTTCCTGCGGATCTCCAAATCTGACTTCTATGAGTAAGGCTGGGATTGGGGTGGGCGTGGCACCCGGATGACCACAGTCTAATTATTTTTTCCCAAGGGAGGGGGAGACCAGGACAGTACCTCACTACCCCATTTCTAGAAGGACATGAAAGATCCCCTAGTTAGCACCTCCCAACACCACCTAGGGCAGATTCGAGTCCTTCCTGTTTCACTCCCAAGCCGACACCCATTTCCTTTGTTCCTTTTAACATGTTCCAAGAATGCCTGGTTCCACAATCCCTTCTTTTTGCTTGCAGGATCATGCGTGCACAGCCCAGTGTGGTGCTGAGCGCAGCGCACACAGTGGCTGCGAGGATGTCCCCCTTTGTGCGCCAGATGGACTTTGCCATCGACTGGACGGCTGTGGAGGCCGGTCGTGCACTCTACAGGTACCACCCTGATCCCACCTCACTGTTCAGACCCTACCTACAGTTTCCCCTGACTCGCCACTCTTCATCCACCCTAGGCAGGGCGACCGCTCAGATTGCACCTACATTGTACTCAATGGGCGTCTCCGCAGTGTCATCCAACGAGGCAGCGGCAAGAAGGAGCTAGTGGGGGAGTATGGCCGCGGGGATCTCATTGGTGTGGTAAGGGCAGCTCCCATCTCTCTCCTAGCATAGCCAGCCTCCATGGTCATCATCCGGGTAATCTGATGGAAGTGGAGGCTGCATGCCCAACTTCAGTCCCGACCCAGGCCGCTTCCCTGGCTCTTGCGAGTCAAAAGCAATCAGTCCTGGTGGGGGAGGAGTCTGGACTCCACCTTCAGTATGTCTCCTCAGGTCCCCATTATCACCTGTGGTGAATTCTTATTTTTGTATCCCAGGTGGAGGCTCTGACCCGGCAGCCACGAGCCACCACTGTGCACGCTGTGCGAGACACCGAGCTGGCCAAGCTCCCGGAGGGCACCTTAGGCCACATCAAACGTCGGTACCCACAGGTACGTCTAGTTGGGGAGGTGGAGGACAGGGAGCAGAGCCTCCCTGTGCCAGGCTGCCCTAATCAACGTGCAGACCGAGTAACAGGATTTCTAGCCCCCCCAGGTGAAGGAAGCTAAGGTGGGGCCCTTCTGTCTCACTGAACACAATTCTCACCCTCTCCCAACCCCCTGCCTCAGGTTGTGACCCGCCTTATTCATCTGCTGAGCCAGAAAATTCTAGGCAATCTGCAGCAGTTGCAAGGACCCTTTCCAGGTGAGTTTGCCAGCCACGGGGCATAGTGGAGGATTTAGACTGCTGTGCTCATAGCGATAGGAAACCACATCTGACTGTAGATCTTGCTGGAAGCAGGATTGAGAGCGGTAGTTGTCCCATTGGGGGCTGCCCTTATCACACATGCATCTATATGTATCCCTTGTTTCCAGGCAGCTTGTTGAATGGTCTGAAGTGTGCTAGTGGGCAGATTCTTTTTTGAATAAGGGCAACACTTTTATTACACTTATTTATCGTGTGTGTGTGTGTGTGTGTGTGTGTCCCCGTCTGAACAGGTGTGAGGGTCAGAGGAATCAGTTTTCTACCTTCCACCGAATGGGGCCGGGGGATCAACTCAGGCAGTGAGACTTTGAGGCAACCTGCTAGCCATCTTTTAGGTCCGTGGTGTGGAGTCTTCAGCAGGAAAGTTGGTTCCTGGTCCCAACAGAATGCAGTCTGAGTGTCTTGGGAAAGAATCAAAATGTAATAACAAGAGAGCTTGTGGCACACGGCACTAGGGCACATTGGTAAATGGCTTTTGAAGGTAAACTGACCTGCTAGGAAGTGTGGTTCTATATACTGAAGTGTGGTTTCTGTGAGCTAGAATAGATCACAGGGCAGTGTGTTTAAGTTATGCCACTGAATGGGCCTGAGGGTCTACATTTTTGCTAACCTTTCCCCAACATGAACGTTGACATTCAGAAAATAAAGGTCAAGGTCATGTAGGTACTAAAGATGTAATTTAAGAAACACACATAAAGCCGGGCGGTGGTGGCGCACGCCTTTAATCCTAGCACTCGTGAGGCAGAGGCAGGCGGATCTTTGTGAGTTCGAGACCAGCCTGGTCTACAAGAGCTAGCTAGTTCCAGAACAGGCTCCAAAGCCACAGGGAAACCCTGTCTCAAAAAACCAAAAAAACAAACAAACAAACAAACAAAAAAACCCACACATAAAGATCCCAATGCCAGGAGGTGGTGAGTACCAAGAAGGAAACAAGGTAAGGTTTGCACAGGGCTGCAGGCAGAAAGCGGGAGAGAAAGAAGGGTGGACAGGGCTTTTCTGAGGCCTGTGGGCTGAGCCTTGACAGTTGACCTAAAGCGAGATGTGAGAAAGAGGTAGGTCCACACAAGGTTTTTGGGTTTTGTTTGTTTGTTCTGTTTTGAGACAGGGTCTCATGTTGCCCAGACTGGGTTTGAACTCACCATATAGCCCAGGATGACCTTGAATTTATGATGCTCTTGCCTCCACCTCCTGAGTGCTTAGATGACAGACATACGCTCCCACATCTGGTTTATGTGATGCTGTGGCTGGAACTCAAGAGTGTTGCGCATGCTAAGCCAAACACGCCAACTGACCAATAGCCCCAGGCCAGGCCTGGTAATTTGAACCACTGCAAGGAGTAACTTGGGAGGGAAAGATGGGGTCAGGAGTAAAGGGCCTTGGGAAGTGTTTGAGCTCATTAAGTTTGTCCTGTGGGAGAGAAGACCCAACCAGGAGGTGACGTATGAAGCAGGGCCTGGGTAAGAGATGAGAGTGACATCTGCATCTAGGCTGTTAGCTGAGAAGTGACTGATGAGTCAGAAGTAGATTCTTGTCTAGCTTGATAGTGGGACTCAGTAGCCCAAGTCAGAATGGAATGAGTCTGAATGGTTCTAACATTGCATAATGGGTATAGTAGCACATGTCTGTTATCCCAGCTCTCGGGGTTTGGATGCAGGAGGCAAGATTTCTGGGTCATTCTCAGCTGCATGAGACCATGTCTCAGGGAAAAAAAAAATAATAACAGCTACAACAGAATTGCATAACGGGTCTCACTGAGATTAAGGTCAAAAGTGAAGAGTGCTGGCCACATCTTAATAGGAAACACCCAAGGATAGAATCGAATGTTGGGTACTACAGCCATGGCCTCAGTGTGGTGTTATTATAGCTGAGAGCAGTGCGGGGCCATAGGCAGGGGACAAAGAGCACACATAGAGGAGGAAGTAGAGGAGGTGGAGGGGAGTAGGAAAGGAGATGGAGAAGGGAGATAAGATAGGAGGGGTAGAAGAGAGGGTGGAGGATGAAGAGGAAGTAGAGGAGCTGGGGGGTGGAAAAGGAGATGGAGAAGGCAGATAAGGAAGTAGGGATAGAAGAGGAGGTGTGTGTGGGGGGGGGACATCTACTGCTTCAAACACAGAGTTGCTCAGCCAGTCTGCTACTGGTGTTTCAACAGGCTCTGGGCTCAGTGTTCCACAACACTCAGAACTGACCAACCCAGCCAGCAATCTGTCCACTGTAGCCATCCTCCCCGTGTGTGCGGAGGTGCCCATGATGGCCTTTACCCTGGAGCTGCAGCATGCTTTGCAAGCTATTGGTGAGTGGGAAGTCTGTCCAGTACATACACCCGTCATCCCTAGTAAGTGGTGTACCCTGGTTGGTGAGTGGGTGGTAAGTGGGATGGAAGAAGATCCTAAGCCACAGCGATGAGTGACAAGTCTGTTCTAGGAGAGGCCTCCCAAATGTTGATTTCCATTCCTCAACTACCACTAGGTCCCACGCTCCTCCTTAACAGCGACATCATTCGTGCACGCCTGGGGGCTTCAGCACTGGATAGGTGTGTGGGGTCTGGGGAGTGGGGCTGTAAGGGTGGAAGGCATATATTGGAGATTCTTTCTGATGGGGTTGGAATGCTAGACCTATGAACAAGGTGTCCCATCTGTGGCATCAGTAGGGAGACAATGTGGGCTAATCTCTTTTCGTAGCGGGGTGTCCAACCAGAAACCCAGGGGCCATATGCAGCTCTCATAGCTATAGTGGGGTTGAAAACATACTTAATTATGAGTGGTTTATTATTATTACTATTATTTATTTTTATTTGTAACTTGATTACATGATTCTTGACATTTTTGTAGATGATGTCACATAACAAAGTAATGCAAAACAAAAATGTGAAAATAAACATATGGATGCCCTTGCAACATCTGAGTCCCGATTTTGATAACCCCCCTCCCCATTTTGGCATTAATTTTAATTGCTGGGACCTTGGATTATCTGACTCTTCCCAGCAGTAGGATTACACTATCTGTTTATTGGGAGAGGCTATGGGTCCCCAGACCAGGTCCAAGATGACACTCATCTCATCCCAGCATTCAAGAATTCCGGCTGTCAGGGTGGCTGGCCCAGCAGGAAGACGCCCATCGCATTGTGCTCTACCAAACTGACACATCACTGACTCCCTGGACTGTGCGTTGCCTACGCCAGGCCGACTGCATCCTCATTGTGGGCCTGGGTGACCAGGAACCCACCGTTGGTCAGGTCTGGCAACTATGTTTAGTAATACGCACTCCCTGCCCCATCCTTCCCTCAGGATCCCATCCCTTCCCCTTCTGTGCCTGTATAAGTCCATGTACACTCTCACAGTGTTGTTCTGTGATGGAACTGAGTTTAGCCAAGTGAGGGTAGAGAAGGAATCAGTGACCTCCACTTGTCTCTGTCTTCCACAGCTGGAGCAGATGCTGGAGAACACTGCCGTGCGTGCCTTGAAGCAGTTGGTTTTGCTGCACCGGGAGGAAGGCCCGGGTCCCACGCGCACAGTGGAGTGGCTCAATATGCGCAGCTGGTGCTCAGGGCACCTGCACCTGCGCTGCCCTCGCCGCCTCTTCTCACGCCGAAGCCCAGCTAAACTGGTGAGGGCTGGAACCTGAAAAAGGACTGCATCTTACCTAAGGGGTGGGGCTTGGGAGTGGCGTGAATAAGAGCCTTAAGAGGTACACCTTCTTCTTGCAGGTATAGTTTGGGGGCTACTTCCCTTTCCAGTGTGGCTAGGGCTTGAGGGTAACTGCTCTTCTATTTGGGGTTGAGGTTTGGGCATGGCTTAGAGAAGGGCCCTTAATGGTATGCCCCCTGCTGCTTCGGTTTGAGGTTTGAGGACACACCCCTTCGCCTGTGGGCTAGCTTGATGTCATGCCCTCTTCTGCTTATGGGTGAAGTTTGGGGTCAAGTCCCATCTGCCTAAGGTTGAAATTGAGGGGTACAGCCTGCTTCACAGTAGATCAGGGCTATAGCAGGGTGAGGGCGTGGGCAGGGCCTTGAGAGGGCCCTAGGAGGCACACCCCCCTCTGTCTAGAAGCAGGACTTAGGGAGCTAAGACAGAATCTGGACCAAGGGGGGATGGATAGCAATGATCAGCACATCCCCTAGACCTGGTCACTATTACCCAAATCTAATGCATCTTTATTTTCTCTTGGATCGCAGCATGAGCTGTATGAGAAAGTTTTCTCCAGACGTGCTGACCGTCACAGCGACTTCTCCCGCTTAGCACGGGTGCTCACAGGAAACACTATTGCCCTGGTGCTGGGTGGGGGCGGAGCCAGGTAAGGGACAGGGTCTTATTCAAAAACACAACTTCCTTACTGGGGAATTCTAAGGGGCAGGGCCAGGATTCCCAATGGGTAGAGCTTATTACCTGGGAGAGACCCCATAGCCCGGTAGCTGGTCATAGTTTTCTTTGCCAGGAGGGGAAGTGGGAGCAGAATTCCTTGGGACAGGTTCTAGCAGATCCCCAGTTTGTCACTGGGTTCCCTCCATTCTGCAGAGGCTGCTCACATATTGGGGTGCTGAAGGCATTAGAGGAAGCAGGGGTACCAGTCGACCTTGTGGGTGGCACATCTATCGGCTCATTCATCGGAGCCCTGTATGCAGAGGAACGCAGTGCCAGCCGTACTAAACAACGAGCCCGGGAATGGGCTAAGGTGTGTTTTATGGGTATAAGGAGATGGGGTTTCGGTGCCCCAAGGGCAGGGAGACCTTTGATGATGCCGTAGCCTGATCTGGTAGTGTGGGCAGGTTTCCATGCTCTGGAGACTCTGGCTAGATCCTTTCATATGACTGGGACCTCGGATGACCCTTCTGTGACTTCTTAGCCAATGACTCTAATCCCCATACTCTAGCTAGAGCCATCATGGTACCAAGTGACACTCATAATCCCTGTGTGTACCTGACTGTTCCTGGAGCAATAATGTCTCTATGATTCTAAGCAAGTAGTTCTGACCATTTGTTCCATAGAGCATGACTTCTGTAATGGAGCCTGTATTGGACCTTACATATCCTGTCACTTCCATGTTTACTGGCTCAGCCTTTAATCGAAGTATCCACCGTGTTTTCCAGGATAAGCAGATTGAGGTATGTCCATCCCCCACACCTGCCCCTGCGTGTCTCTTCCCTTGGGTTTTCTACCTGCTTCTACCTTGGTTATTGCTCCTTCCTAGGACCTGTGGCTGCCTTACTTCAATGTGACCACAGACATCACTGCCTCGGCCATGCGTGTCCACAAAGATGGTGGGTGCCATCCTGCCTGGCCCTGCTATAACCATGCTGGCCAGCTGTGTGGGGGTGGGCTGTAGGGGAGGGGCAGCTGAGCGTCTGGGACGTTGTTAACACAAGTGACCGTCCACCTGGGCCTGTCCACGACCACTAACCATCACCCACTAATGTCCCGAAGGCCCCAGGTATGTCCATTTCCAGGGGTGGGGAGATGGGAGATTTGTCGGGCACCTCACCCCCTCCCGCCATCCCCCACAGGCTGCGTGTGGCGTTACATCCGGGCCAGTGCCTCCTACTGTCCCTACCTGCCCCCGCTGTGCGACCCCAAGGATGGGCACCTGCTGGTGGACGGGTGTTACGTTAACAACGTTCCAGGTCAGCGAGCCCATGGGCTGGCCGGGCCTCCAAGTGTGTCTGAGTGTGTCTGTGCGTGTCTGTGTCTGTGTATCCCACCGGGCAGGCTCCCTGTGGCGGTATGTGCGTGCCAGCATGACGCTCTCGGGCTACCTGCCCCCGCTGTGCGACCCGAAGGATGGGCACCTGCTCATGGATGGTGGCTACATCAACAACCTGCCAGGCAAGTGGCTGCCCACTCACATCTGCATGGATGTTTGTCACCAGGCACATGCCCACACTGACTCCTACACATGCAGACTTGAAGGGGCTGATACATGTGGATGGACAAGCTCAGGAGGACACACACAGCCTGCACAGAGATACAGACTGACACACATCCATGCATATACTCATACATACAAACAGATATGTGAGTGTATGTGGGCAGGAACATGGACATTTGAAAAGTACACACATCAGGCATGTTAGAACACACCTGTGATCCCAACACTTGGCAAGTGGAGGCAGGGTGATAGAAGTTCAAGGACACCTAGCAACGGTGGCACACTCAGAAGGCAGAGGCAGGTGAATCTCTGAGTTCGAAGCCAGCCTGATCTACAAAGCGAGTTCCAAGACAACCAGGGCTACACAGAAAAACCCTGTCTGGAAAAACAAACAAACAAAACAAAAAAAGAAATTCAAGGCCATCCTTAGCTATATAGTGAATTTGAGGCCATCCTGGGCTACAGGAGACCCACTCTCAATATATGCACATATTGTTAAAAGTTGGTAGAGGACTTGCCTCGTGTAAGGAAAGCTCTACATTCTACCCCCCCGCTCACACAAACCAGGAGTGATGCTGCACATCTATCATCCCAGGACTCAGGAGCATCAGGAATCAGAGGCTGTTTTCACCTACAAAGCAAGTTCCAGACACGCCTGTGTGTAAATAAATAAACAAATGAAGTGCCTCTCCATTCTCAGGTACTATAGTGGACACAGAGAGGTATGCCCATAAGGAACAAGGACTGGTGCACAGTTACACATGCAAATATGTATAGAATGCACTTCTACATATGCACACCAGCTCCCCACACACGCCTGCTCTCTCAGGCGCTTACATAGGTAGAACACGTGCACATATATGAATAAACATGCTTGAGATGTCATTTATCCACACTGACCAGTACATTCATTCACACCTGTCTTGCACACTCTATGGAATATGTGTGTATAGACATGCAGATAGAGTAAGGTGCCTATGTGACCAAGCAAGAATTTTTCATATCCACCAACTTAATTTTTTTCTTTTTTAGACAGGTCTCAAACTTAATAGGTAATCAAGGATGATCTTGAACTTCTGATCTTCCTGCCTCCACCTCTGGGCTACTGGGATGCCAAATGTACTTTACCATGCCCAGGTTACATGGTGCTAGGGATGGAACCCAGGGTTTCCTTTGTGCTGTGCAGACCTGGTACTAGCCAAGCTACATCCCAGCATGCCCACTGACTTCATAAGGGCAAATGGGAGGTGAATGAGTGTGCAGCTCTGAAAAATACCCCACTCTCTTGTCGGGTGGTGGTTGAACACCCCTTCAATCCCAGCACTCAGGAGGCTGAGTGGATCTCTGAGTTTGAGGGCAGCCTGGTCTACAGAGTGAGTTCCCAGGACAGCCATGGCTATACAGAGAAATCCTGTCTCGAAAAACAAAAAAGAATGAATGAATGAAATAAAAAAATCACTCTCGACATGTACACCCCAAATTTGTAAATCTACTCCCGCGTCCCGCCCCAGTCTCATAGACCAGGAAATGTCCAGTTACAGCACACAATACGCTTCTGAGCCTGCACTTGGCTTTACAAATAAAGAATTTTTTATAACTACATATTTATTTCTGTGTGTGCATGCACACACATACCACAGCACATGTGGTGGTCAGAGAACAAACTTATAGAAGTTAGTTTTCTCATTCCATCATGCGGGTCCTGGGAGTTGGACTCTGCTCATCATGGTTTAGTAAATGTCCCTACTTGCTGAGCCACTTTACTGGGCCTGCTTGTTGTTGTTAAACCTAAAGTGGCATCCAACTTACCGCATAACTGAGGATGATCTTGTAGTCTTCCTACATCCACTTTCTAAGTGCTGGGGCTATAGGTAGGAACCTGGCTTAAAATAAGGTTTTACTGGGAGAGTCATGCCTCTTAATCTACCTCTTATCTGCAGTTTCTGTCATAGTACAAGGGTAAAACTCGGGTCAGGAATGAAATCATTTTCTTGTGGTCCAGTGCTGTAAGTGTGCTAGACACACAAACACTGCCACCGCCCCTCTTGTGGAGCACATGTTAACAAAGTGTGCTAGACACACAAACACTGCCACCGCCCCTCTTGTGGAGCACATGTTAACAAACCTACAGGAGACCAGCACACTTGGATATGCAGATATATATGGGCTGGAAAAATGACTGTTGATGATACAACCATAATTATGTGAACTCCATCCCAGTACCTGTACGAAAAAGATGGGTGCAGTGCTGGACATCCATAGCCCCAGCACTGTGGGGTGGAAGCAGACAGGAGACTTTCCTAGGACTTGCTCACTGGCCAACCTAGTGAAATGAGTGAGTTCCAGGTTCAGTGGGAGACCTTGACTCAAAAAAGAAGGTACAGGTCTGAATAAATGGCTTGGCAGTTAGTGTGCACTGCTCCTGCAGAGGATCTGAATTCTATTCCCAGCACCACATCCTCACAACTGTCTGTAAGTCCATCTCCAGGGACTACCATGCCTCCTCTGGCCTCTGGGGGCACTGAACACAAAAACACACAGGCATACACATATAAATCTTTTTTAACTTTTTGTTTGTTTGATTGATTTGAGACAGGGTTTCTCAGTGTAACAGTCCTGACTGACCTGGAACTCGCTCTGTAGTCCAGGCTGGCCTCAAACTCAGAGATCCACCTGTCTCTGCCTTCCAAGTGCTGGGATTAAAGACATGTGCACCCACTGCCTGGCCTAATCTTTTTTATTTTTAAGGTGCCAAGAGGAAGACACTCAGTGTTGACCTCCAGCCTGCACACAGCACACACACAGATGGACATTTGCTGACACACATTCAGACAGGCATAGCCAGAGATGCAGGCAGGAGACAGACATACAGCTTCCAACAAGTACTCAGGCTAGAGGGGTATGAAGAGATGCAGGTATGTGCAGACGACATGTATACACAGAAACAAACTCAAGGACAGTCAGGAATTTCCTTGGGCTGAGATTGCCTACAAGACCGTCTATGGAATACACAGACATGCAGATAGACACCACAGACATAACTGCCATACTCACCGAACCATCTTCTTCCCTTGGCTTCATTTGCATAAATGTCCATGTCATTTGCATGACACCATGCCATTTGCATGCACACCTCCCACACCTCACCCTAGTATTATATTGTGGTATCTGTGGGACTGGGTTGGACATCCCTGTCTTGCTGGGCTCCTGTTGGGAGTGGCTGCTGACCTCTTGGCTCCACAGCGGACATCGCCCGCAGCATGGGGGCCAAAACAGTCATTGCCATCGACGTGGGAAGCCAGGATGAGACAGATCTCAGCACCTATGGGGACAGCCTGTCTGGCTGGTGGTTGCTGTGGAAACGGCTAAACCCCTGGGCAGACAAGGTGAAGGTGCCAGACATGGCTGAGATCCAGTCCCGCCTGGCATACGTGTCGTGTGTGCGGCAGCTGGAGGTCGTCAAGTCCAGCTCCTATTGCGAGTACCTGCGCCCGTCCATCGACTGCTTCAAGACCATGGACTTTGGAAAGTTTGACCAGATCTATGTGAGTAGGTGGGCTGTGAGAAGCTGATCGGCGATTGAACAGTAATGTCTGCAGTAGATGCAATGTGGATATGACTGTGTGAGTTCTACGTTTGCACTAAATTTGTTATGTGCCAGCTGCACTGCCTGAAGCACTGTGTAGTGTTTCTAATGCCATTTCTAATGAGTGGAGAATGAAAGCAATGATCGGATAGTAATGTCTGCCATGGGTCTGGAGAGATGTAGCAGTATGTTGTGTACCACTGACCCTGCAAAACATGTCCTAGCTCGTGTCACTTGAAATTGATCAGTAGTTGCTCCCCAGAGGCCCCATGTTAAATTGTCTGATACCCTTCTGTGATCGCTGGAAGGGTGTACTGTAATGGATTAATGTCTACTGTGGACATGGGACATGACACTATTCACAAATAGACTCCGTCCGTATTTGCAGACCTTGAAAATAATTTTGCACGTTGCCATCTGGTGTGAGTTGATACTTGAAATACCGCATGGGGCTGAGTGGGAAAGACTGTGAAGAGGTTGACTGGTAACGTCTGACAGGGATACCAACTGGAAGTCTATGGGCAGGCATGCTACATATCATTCTGTAATAGACTTAATCCAGATGTCTGCTCTCCCAGAAGTCAAGCACTTAAGCCATATTGAAGGAAGCTGTGTGTAGATGCAGGGGGCAGGGAGTGGTATCAGACATAGTCCCAGCCTCCTTGTGTCTTACAGGATGTGGGTTACCAATATGGGAAGGCTGTGTTTGGAGGCTGGACCCGTGGTGAAGTCATTGAGAAAATGCTCACAGACCGGCGGTCTACAGACCTTAATGAAAGTCGCCGTGCAGATGTAAGCCTGCGATGCTTTTGCTGAGGCCTATCTTATTCAGAGATTCCAGAACCCCAAGCCCCTCTATTCTGGAAACCTCAGATGATCCAGTACACCCTCAGGTCTCAGGGACTACCTCCGGGTCCCGTCTGAGCTCCTAAGACCCCTTAGATCACCCTCACTTCCAAAGCCTCACCCACCGCACCCCACCCCACAGATACTCGCCTTCCCAAGCTCTGGCTTCACGGACTTGGCTGAAATCGTGTCCCGGATTGAGCCCCCAACAAGCTACATCTCTGATGGCTGTGCTGATGGTGAGGGGCTGAAGGAGCTCTTGAGAGTTGAGGGTGCTGGGCCTGGAGACAGGAAGCATGCATGACTGAAAATACCAGCCCAGAGTCCACGTCTCCTTACCTGTGCCCTGTGTTTCCCATCCCAGGGGAGGAATCAGATTGCTTGACCGAGTATGAGGAAGATGCGGGACCTGACTGCTCAAGGGATGAAGGGGGCTCCCCAGAGGGTGCCAGCCCTAGCACTGCCTCAGAGGTGGTAAGAATGGACCCGCAGATCGCATGTGCCACTGATTGGAGAGTACTGATGGAAGTTTTGGAGGGTTGTAGTAAGGAGGCCGCTTAGCCACGAAATAATCACACAGAAAATATATTAATTAAATCACTGCCTGGCCCATTAGCTCTAGCTTCTTATTAGCTAATTTAACCTATTTCCATTAATCTGTGTATCACCACACTGTGGCTTACAAGGTAAAGTTTCAGCACATCTGTCTCTAGTAGAGGCTATATGGCCCTTCTTCCTCCCAACATTCTGTTTAGTTTTCCCCACTGCCTAGCTCTGTTCCCCTATAGCTCTGCTATAGGCCCAAAGCAGTTCCTTTATTAACCAATGGTATTCACAGCATACAGAGGGGAATCCCACATCAGAGGGGGGTGCTGGGTGGCGTGAGAGCCCAAGTTTGAAGATGTAGGGATTCATGCTTTGGGACTGACAGACTAAACCCACATTGGTTTCAGGTCTGTTGCTATGACAAAATGCTCTCCAAAGTGTTTATTTATTGCACAGTTCAAGGCTACATTCAGTCTTTGCAGGGGAGACAAGGAGGCAGGAGCTTGAGAGAACTGATTATGATGACATTAGGTCTGCAGTCAGAAGACAGCAATAGGAGTATGCATGCTTGCACTCAGCTCACTATCCCCACTGTATAGCCCTGAGTAGGGAATGGTGCCACCCACAGTAGGCACATCTTCCCATGACAACTTGGTTTAGACACTTCCTTATTGAGACTCTCCATTCCCAGGGTATTCCAGATTGTGTCAAGTCAACAATTAAAATTAACCAACCATCAGAATGTGTTAGTATCCCTAGGACAGGCAGTGTGTCATGATGCACAAACTGGTTGTCTCTGAGGTGACATTTATCAAATAAGACCCGGGATGAAACTGCCTTTGGTGGTGAGGGTTGGGCAGTTTTATTTGTGACTGTCATGTAGATGCCACAAAGTGGGTGGCATTCACCCAGTCTGGATAACACATGTATTGCCTGTCCCTACAGGAGGAGGAGAAGTCCATGCTCAGGCAACGACGCTTTCTGCCTCAGGAGACCCCCAGCTCAGTAGCAGATGCCTAAGGACCTTGACAGGGGACCCCTGTTTCTGGATCAGGATGTGGGTGGGCCTGAGGGGGAGCTCACACCCCTATTCCTGCTGCTATACTGTGACACTCCCTGGGCCCTTCCCCCTTGGCTCCAAGGCCACACACTGGGCTGACTTGCCATCCCTGAAGGGAGGAGAGAACTGCACTGATGACCTTTGACCAACTGTTTTACCTAACCCCCCAATAAACTATTACCCCTTTGGAAGCAGCCAGGCCTGTCTTTGGGTTTCAGGGGCTCCTCACCACACTGTTCAGCATGCAAGGTGGAATCTGAAGGCGCCTGTAACTTCTCCCACTGCGGTGGCAACTCACATGTGGATCACTGCATGCTGGCTCCAGACAAGACAGTCTTTTCTTGCCTGGCTTGTGGATGCTCCCAGAGTGTCTCAGGTACCCCTTAGCTTCCCTGTTGAATGCCCACAGCCACTAAAGAAGGGGCACAAAGTGGCCTGCTCTTGTGGAGCCACTGAGTTGGACTCTTCCAAGTGGCTCACAGCTGGTTGTAGCTCCAGCTCCTGGAGATCTGGTGGCCTTTTCTGACCTCCTGTTTCTGCACTCATGTGTACATACTGCCTCTCATACACAGACTTATACAAAGTAAAAAATAAAATAAAAAGTTCCCACGGCCTATGCACCTCGGTTAGTCCTACTGTGTGCAGGGGCTCTGTGCAACAGTTTATACTACAAACTGAGCCCTAAAGGATAGAGCACCACCTCTGCTCAAGACGTGGGCATATACAGGGCTTTCTGGAAGTCTCCTTTCAGCCCAGGTTGGTGGTGAAGGACTGTCAATCCAAGATACTCAGTAGACTGATTCAGGAGGTCACAAGTTCAAGAGCAGCCTGGACTTCAGAGGGAGTTCAAGGTCAGCCTAGGCAACTTACTGAAACCTTATATTACCCTAAATAGTACAGAGGGTAGGTCCACAGAACAGTACAGAGCCTGCCTAGAGCCACCCTACCCCCAATGAGGGTCTGAGGGAATTGCTCTGTGGTGAGCATATGCAAGGCCCTGAGTTCTATCCCCAGCAGTGAAAAAAAAAATTATTTTTTAAATGTGACTTCTAAGCATTGTTCCTACTGTGTGCTCATAAATGGTTTCCCAAAATGAACCTGTCCCCCTGGACCTTGAGATTTGTCTCAGATTCTTGTTTACTGTTCCATCTTAGGCCATTGAGCCAGACTGACTTGGAGGCAAGAAGAGTCCGCAACCTAACATCTAAGAGGTAACCACGGAAAGTGACTGTAGATCTCTAGGTCTTAGTTGTTCGCATTGCTCTTGTAATGAGATACCTGACAAGAAGTAACCTGAAGGAGGGAGGATTGGGGGGCGATTTACATTTCAGAGAGTATAGTCCATCGAGGTATAGGAAGCATGGTGGCTGCTGGTCACACTATATCTACAGATCAGAAGTAGGAAATAGGATTGAGATACAAAATCTCAAGGTCCACTCCTGGGGCTCACTTCTTCCTAAAGCTTCCACAATCTTGCTAAACAGCTCCACCCACTGGAGATCAAGTTATCCAAAGGTGGGCCTGGGGGAACATTTTCACACTGAAATCACAATAGTGACTTGGCTATGGCACAGGCGTCATCAGATATTACTTGTATGGGGCCACAGCCTGGGCCTAGATCCCGGGACACGCCAGTCAAGGCCTTAGCACAGGCTGGACCAGGTGGGAGAGTGGAAAGTCTAAGAAGCTGCTTTAGGGCCTGGTGAAAGAAACCTTGGAAAATAAACAGTACATCAAATGAACCAGTGTGTGTGTGTGTGTGTGTGTGTGTGTGTGTGTGTGTGTCTGTCTGTCTGTCTGTCTGTCTGTCTGTGTATGTGCACATGGCACTTGTGCACATGCAGAGGCCAGAGGAAGACATGCAGTGTCCTACTTTATTACTCTCTGCCTTATTTCCTTGAGACAGAGTCTGTCATGGAACATGGAACTAGGCTGGTGATCAGTAAGCCCCAACAATTCTCTGGTCTCCACCTTCC
>JAQHUG010000433.1:864735-908675 GCA_028555095.1 Dicrostonyx torquatus | reverse complement strand
TAAGAGTACCATGCTCTGCCAACTGAGCTAGTTGAGAGAGAGAGAGAGAGAGAAAGTCTGAGAAAGCTAGGACGAGCAAGTCAGTAATGAACACTCCTCCATGGTCTCTTTTTCATGAGTTCCTGCCTTCAGGTTCCTGTCCTACATGAGTTCCTATAATAACTTTTTTCAATGATGAACAGAGATGTGGAAATGTAAGCCAAATAAACCCTTTCCTCCCCAAGTTGCTTCAGTCATGGTGTTTTATCACAGCAGTATTAGACAGCATACAAACCTCAGGTTATCCTGTTTATGCATGGGACACTTTACCTATTGAACCATCTCTACGGATCAAGCCTATGAGTTTTAGTTTATTCCATGCTGCAGTCATTGTACTCATGCTTAGGTCAACAGTACTTAATCAAGACACTGAGAAGTGAGGATAGGGCAATGAAGCTGAGATAATGGGAGACCAGAAATCCCTGGGAAAGCTGGTGGTCTCGTTTTTTATTTCTGTTTCTATGATCAAATACTGATGGGACTAGAGGACTAGAGAGTCATTAGGAGTGTTTGCTATTCTTCAGAGGACCCAGATTCACTTCCTAGCTCCCACACTGCAGCCCACAACTGCCTGTAACTCTATTTCTAGGGGATCTGGTACCCTTTTCTGTCCTCCATAAACACTAGCACATATGCGAACACATAATTACACACACAGGCACACACACATTAGACATAAAAATAAATTAAATAAACAAATATTAAAGAAAAAATGACAAAAAGGTAACCTAGGAGAGAAAGGATTTTCTAGAACCCCAAGCAATGGTGTCACTTACAAAGGACAGGTCCTCTACATGAATTAATGAAGTCAAAATAGTCCCTCATTGACATGATGGCAGGCCAATCTAATCTAGATAACCTCTGTCTGAGACTATGCCCAGGTGTCTTAGTTAGGGTTTCTATTGCTGTGATAAAACAGCATGACCAAAAGTAATGTCATAGGGAGCAAAGATTGTATTTCATCTGAAATTTCCACATCACAGTCCATCACCGAAGGAAGTCAGGGCAGCAACTCAAGGCAGGAACCTGGAGTCAGGAACTGAAGCAGAAGCCATGGAGGATTGCAGCTTATTGGCTTGGTCCTCATGGCTTGCTCAACCTATGTTCTTATACAACTCAAGACCACATCACACACACACTCACACACGTATGTCTGTGTGCTGGGTCCACTCACATAAATCATTATGAAAAATGTGCCCACAGGCTTGCTACAAGCCAAACTTATGCAAGAATTTTCTCAATTATGAAAAAACTTCTCTGAGATAACTCTAGCTTTTCACATTGATGGAGGAGGGGTTGGGGAGACGTCACAACCAGCACATCAGGTGATTCTAGATTGTGCCAAACTGACAGTTAGGAAATAGACTCCACAAACATCAGTCATTCTACTCATACTTCTGCTAAAGACAAAACTTTGTACCTGACAGACTCCAAACAGACTGTGTCACTAAGTAGTGAGCTTCCTGTTCATGGAAGAAACCAAAGACAGACCAGGCTCTGAGCTCCGGGTAAGCCTTTGGACTCTCTGGTGTTGAAGCTTCCATTTTTCTTAAGAATATTTGATTCCAGCAGAGGGCTGGAGAAGCAGTTCTGTAGTTAGGGGCACCGGGTGCTCCTCCAGAGCACCTACATGACTGCTTACAACTGTCTGCACCTTCAGTTCCAGGGGATTCTGTGACTCTTCTCACCCCCGTAGGCTCCTGCACACATGCAGCATAGGCACACAAACATACATTTTTGAAAATTACCGAGAGGAGATTTGGTTTGGGGAAAGATGGGCGATGTAAGATGTCAAAAGATGAAGCTGCTGGAGAAAACAGACGAGTGAAGAAAAGTAGTGAACTAAAGCACTGGGGAGAAGACAGGGAGGACAGGGAAGGCTGGGGGCAGACTTCAGGGGAACTTTATGCTCTCCCCGGCAGGGGCTCATGAACCCCAGGCTGACCTCGAACTTGCTATGCACTGGAGGGTGACCTTGAATTTCTAGTGTTCCCGTCTCCATCTCCACCTCTGAGTGCCAGGGTGATGGGTGTGCACCACCACAGCTGGTGCTGGAACTCTGTATGTAGCTCTGGTGATGGAACCCAGGGCTTCATGTGGGGCTAGACAGTGCTCCTCTAACCAAGCCGCATCCACGGCCCATGACCTTGCTTTTCATAGTTGCTAAATCCCTGCTTGCTTTGGTCTGCCCAGGCACCTCCTCCCACCAGAGGAATGGAACTGAAGAAAGCGATGGAGTGGACAAAATGTTTCTTCTCATCAAGGACATACAAAAGACCAAGGACACATCAGGGGAGCGCTGTACCCTGAGCTGCTCCAATATTGACAGTATATATGAGCATGATGCATGATGTACAGTATACATGTGTGTGAGTGTGGGTGTGTGCAAGCATATGTGTGTGCCCAGGGGCACATAGGTATTTATGTCCATGAAAGAAACCAAGTGAAATTATTGGGCATATTGATAAATAAGGATGTGTTGATAGATGGTATTTCAGTAGTATGCCCACTACATGCATGCTTATTTTATGTATTTGTGTGTGTAAATGTGTGTATGTGCATATATACAAGGATGAAGGCAACTTCAGGTGTCATTTGGTCAGCACTCCATCTTCCTTGTTTTTAATCTTTGTATTACAGTTTATTTATTTATATGTGTGCATGTCTGGAGGTTAGACTACAAGTTGCAGAGGTTGGTTTTCTCCTTCCGCCATGTGAATCCTAGGATCAAGCTCAGATTGGCAGTCCTGGTAGCAGGAACCTTTACCCTCTGAGCCATGTTGCCTGCCCTGTCTTGTGTTTTGAGATGCTCTCTTACTGGCCTAGAACTTGCCTATTAGGTTACACTGGCTGGCCAACAAGCCCTACCCATATGCTCGTTTCTGTCTCCGAATACTGAGGTGAGAAGCACATATCATCACACCTGCCTTCCTCACATGGGCTCTGGGACTCAAACTGAGGTCCTCAGGCTTCTATAGCAAGCACTTTTCCAGATCTCTTATTATGTTGAAATAGAGTCTCACATAGCCCAGGCTGTCCTAGGATTTCCTGTGTATCTGAGCATGAATTTGAACTCCTAATTCTTCTGCCTCCCCTTATTGAGTTTTAGGATGACACACATGCAGCCACCATGCCCGTGTTATATGATATTGGGCATAGAATCTGGTTCTTTGGGCATGCGAGACAAGTAGTCTGCCAGCTGGACTCATCCCAACCAGAGAAAGCAGCTCTTCCTATTGCCTTCTTCCCCTGTATAGATGACCCCTGTGGCCATGGATTCCATTGATGCTGTTCTGAGCATGTGCAGATTTTTCTTCCTTGTTATCACTACTTTCCAAACACAGCTGAACATCTGTTTGCATCCCATTAAGAAATCATCTACAGCCGGGCAGTGGTGGCCCATGCCTTTAATACTAACAATTGGAAGGCAGAGGCAGGTGGATCTCCGTGAGTTCAAGTCTAGCTTGGTCTACAGCGTTTCAGGACAGACAGGGCTACACAGAGAAACCCTGTCCAAAGAAAGAAATCATCTACAGTAAGCAGCATCCTTCCATAGCCTCTGCATCAGCTCTGCCCTCCAGGTCCCTGCCCAGTTTGTGTTCCTGTCCTGGCTTCCTTCAGTGATGGACTATGATGTGCAAGTGTAAGGCAGATAAAACCCTTCCTTCTCAACTTGCTTTTTGTTTGTGGTGTTTCATTGCAGCAATAGAAACCCTAAGACAAACAGCAAGAGGGAAGAGGGGTTGGAGAGATGGTTCAACAATTAAGAACACTGGCTGCTCTTCAGAGGACTGGGTTTTGGTTCCCAGCACCCAAAGGGAAGCTTACAATCATATGTAACTCTAGATCCAGGGCATCCAACATTGTCTTCTGGCCTCCACAGGCACTGCATGCAAGTGGTGTACAGACATACAGACAAAACACTCATACACCTAAAAAATTATAATAAATTTTGCTGGGCATGGTGGCACATCCCAGCACTTGGGCAGCAGAAGCAGGTGTATCTCTATACATCTGAGGCCAGCCTGATCTACACAGTGAGTTCTAGGCCAGCAAGAGGTACATTGTAAGACCCTGTCTCAAAAATATATAAATGAGCTGAGTGGTACATGCCTTTAATCTCAGCACTCTGGAGGCAGAGGCAGGCAGATCTCTGAGTTCGAGGCCAGCCTGATCTACAGAGAGTGCCAGGACAGTCATGGCTATGTAGAGGGACCCTGTCTTTAAAACAAAAACAAACAAATAACAGCAACCAAAAAATCTGAACAGGACCCAGTTTCTGGTGGTTTACCAGTCACTGTATCTGTATGTTACAAAATTCTGGCCTCCTTGATATCCCTTGGGGACCTGAAACTGAATCCATGCAAAGCAACACTAGCCATTCTCATCCAGCCCCTCATCAAATGTCCCCATCTTTGTACCTGGGAGCATCAGCTTCCAGGCTGAGAAAGGCAGAGAGAGCTGAGCATTTTCAAGGCCCCACCCCTACCTTTCCACTCTTGCCCTCCTGTGTAGGATTCCTTGGCAAGTTCTGTCAATTCTATCTCCAAAACATGTTTTGAGTCCCTACATTCTTCCCGGCCCTGAAACCACACCCTAAGGTTGGCCTCCTTAGTGGAGCTTGTGTGGTCCACTGGGTACCAGTAGGAATGTCTTAGAGATTGGTGGGTCCCTCAGGGCCAATTTGAAGCTCACATATGTATATGAGCACTCCTGGACCAGATGTTCAGTTAGGCTCTGTTACTTTCATACATGCTTCGTCAACCCCCTCCCATTTCCTGTCTTCGTCTGTCATACTAAAGTATTGAACCAAGGGCCTCGGACGTGCTAGGCCAGCTTCCCACCGCTGAGCCCCACCCCCGGTATCTCACTGGTGGATTCTGAACCCCACCCCAGTTCCTCACGGACAATTTCGAGTCTCTCCCAACAAAGCACACCCCTTGCACTACAGACTACTTTAAGTTTTTTTTAAATATTTATTTATTTATTTATTTATTATGTATACAATATGCTGTCTGTGTGTATGTCTTCTGCAGGCCAGAAAAGGCCCCAGACCTCATTACAGATGGTTGTGAGCCACCATGTGGTTGCTGGGAATTGAACTCAGGACCTTTGGAAGAGCAGGCAATGCTCTTAACCACTGAGCCATCTCTCCAGCCCCCTTTAAGATTTTTATTTACTGTTAGAGTGCTTGTATTCACGAGTGCAGGTGGGTGTGTAAGCTGCCACATGGGTGTGTAGGTCAGAGGAGGTAAGAGGACGGCTCGCAGGACTTGTCCCCAATCCTGATGACTTCTGTTTGATCCCCAGAAGCCACATATTGGAAGGAGAGAACTGACTTCTCCAAGTTGTCCTTTGAGACATACACACGCTAAACAAATAAAAACATACATTTTAAAAATTAAGGAAGAATTTTAATTTTAATTTCTAACACAAGTCCACTCATTGCTTTGATCTCCTCAATTTTCCCAAAATGCCCCTTTTCTACTTCAGGGCCCACCTCGGATGACGCTGGGTTTTGTGTTGTTTGGGTGAAACCCAGGGCCACAACATGCTAGGCCAGTTCTCTGAGCCACACTCACAGGCCCACATGTCACGTAGTTACCAAGTTTCCTCAGATTCCTCTTGACAGGCTATCATTTCTCAAAAGTTGCCTTCCAGTCTTCTAGTCTACTATGTACCCAAGGATGATCTTGAACTCCAGACCCTCTTGCCTCTATTCCACCACCATATCCCAGGCTTGGTGGTGGCTAGGATGGGATCCAGGGATTCCCTAACGGCAGGCAAATTCTCTCTCCTCTTTCTCTTTCATCCTTTTCGTCTTTCTCTTTCTCCCCACCTCTCTCTTTTTCTTGAGACAGAAAATCAGTATGTACCCCAGGCTAGTTCCCAATTCTTAGCAATAGTCCTGCCTCAACTACCCTACGTTGGGATTACTGGTGTATACCACACCTAGTCACCTAGATTTTTTTTTTTTTTACATTTTTTTTTCAGACAGGTGTCATTATGTTGCCCAAGCTTGTCTGGAACTCTTGCCTCAAGTGATCCCCTACCATCCCCGACAGATGTTTTATGGGTTGGAGAGAGACTGAGCCAGGCACCTAGACAGTGAAGTTACCAGAGAGAGCAAATGCAGGAGCCCCTGTTTAGGGAAGGGGGAGTGTTTGAATCAGGCTTTCTCTGCATAGCTCCTGGCTGTCCTGGAACTCACTCTGTAGACCAGGCTGGCCTCAGACTCAGAGATCCACCTACCTCTGCCTCTCAAGTACTGGGATTAAAGGCTTGCACCTGGTGTTGGAGCTCCTTTCAAATTCCTTATTTCACAGGGCATGTGCATCCCTGCTCATTCCTGCCCCGGGGCTGGGCCTTATAAGTCCCTGTTTGGAATGTTCTTTGTGAAGATGTCTTCTACCATCCATCATTCCAGCATCGACTCTCCCCCAATTCCTCCAGGAAGCCTTCCCCTGACAATGTCGCAGCAGAGGTAACCTTCTCCAGTCACGATATATTCTTTCTTGCAGAGGACCTGGGTTCGAGTCCTGTGGGCACCTGCATGCGTGCACATACACATAATTAAAAATAAAGAAAACAGGGGCTGGAGAGATGGCTCAGAGGTTAAGAGCATTGCCTGCTCTTCCAAAGGTCCTGAGTTCAATTCCCAGCAACCACATGGTGGCTCACAACCATCTGTAATGAGGTCTGGTGCCCTCTTCTGGCCTGCAGGCAAACACAGACAGAATATTGTATACATAATAAATAAATAAATTTAAAAAAATAAATAAACAAAAGGCGTTTTAAACTACATTTTGCTTATTGAATGTGTATGTGTACTTGTGTTGCACACTTGTGTCATTTTGTGTGTAGAGATCAGAAGACAGCTTTACTATGTGGGTTCTGGGTACCAAGCGCAAGCTGTCAGACTTGGTGATAACCTCGTTCTAGGCACTGGGTCACCTTAGCAGCTCCATGTTTAGTTTTGTTTTGTTTTAATTTGGAGATAGGGTCTTGCTATGCAATGTTGGCTGGTCTGGGACTCTGTGTTGACCAGGCTAGCCTGAAACTCACAGAAATCAATCTGCCTTTGCCTCCAGAGCCTGAGTACTGGGGTTAAAGGTGTGCACCACCACCTGGCCTATGGTTTTGTTTTTGAGGCAGGGTTTCACGGAGTCCAGGCTGGCCACATTTTTTTTTTTTAAAATTGTTTTTAATGTACATTGATGTTCTATTCACATGTATGTCTTTATAAGGGTGTCAGATCCCCTGGAACTGGAATTACAGACAATTGTGAACTACCACAAGGGTGCTAGGAATTGAATCAGGTCCTTTTGTAAGAATAGCCAATGCTCTCAACTGCTGAGCCATCTCTCCAGCTCCCCACAAATTTATATAGCCAAAGATGACCTTGAACTTGTGACCCTCCTGCCTCTATCTTCCAAGATCTGGGGTGACAGGTGTGCCCCTGTTTATGGGGTGTTGAGGAGAGAATGTGGGGCTTCCTGCATGTTAGGCAAGCACCCCACCCACTGAGCTATATTCCCTGGCCAGAGACCCTGCATCTGAAGGAGGAAAATCATCCCAGCAGCTTGATTCAAGGGCTAAATTATTATGCTAAGATTTTTGAGGGAGGATTAAATGAGAAAAAAAAAAAGCACACTCAAGCAAAAAATCTTGCAGATGACTTTTATGGGAATTCACTAGCACCCCCAAACTTAATCATGAACACCCCTGACCTTCTAAGTCATCTCCACCCCCAAGCTTAATAACCAGGGCCTTTCTGTCTCGTGAGACAGGAGGCATGAGAGAGAATAAGGATCCAGGTGAGGGAGGAGGAAGGAGGCAGGAATTTGCTGGGAGCCGGAGGGAGGCTGCGGGTTGGGGGCTGCCTGTGTACACAGAAGAACCAGTGTGTCTGAGGCTGCCCTGGCTGCAGGAACAGGCCCCCAGGGGCAGGTGGGCCCTCCATTCCAGCCTGCCTGGCCAGTGTGTGGGTGGGGCAGTCTAGCCCAGCCAGGCTTACAGGTCTGCCAGGTGTGGGGGCTGGGCCCCATGAGGTCCCTGAAGGCCCTGGGGTTAAGGCATTTAGCCTGGCTTCTGCTAGGACATTTTTAGATGCCCCCTGCCCTTCCAGACCAGTGTGAATGAGAGCCTGCAGCCCTCTCCTGAGATGGAAAACAAGTGCCTACACGTTCACCCAGTGTCTCTTGAGTGTTTGCAGCAAGCTGCAGGTTCTATGGCTCACCTGAGCTTGTCCTTTGGGGTCCACAGAGGTCATGAGAACCTTCTCAGGGAAAGCAAACAAGTGGGTGAGCCGGGTAGAACATGCCAGGCTCATAGTAGTGTAGGGTAGTAAAGGGAACACCCTTCTTTGCCGGGGAGTCTCTTCCAGTGTTCCCAGCCCTGCGAATACAGCAGGTAAGGAAACCGAGGCTCAGTACAGAAGTCACCTGGTATGCATGCTTTAAGAGCCTGGGCCAGGAGCCAAGGCAGGAGACGTAGTGATGCAAAGGTGCACGTGTGCGCCAACACACTACGCACACTGGCCGCTTTGTGCACCCACACCCACTCCTGCTTAGGCACATCCAGACAGGAGGACACATGCCCCAGCTCCCCTCCCTCGGGCACACCCATCCCCCTGCCCAGTCACATGCTCTGCTCTCCACCGTGAGACCTATGCCTAAGTAGGTGTGTGTGATGTGCATTAGGACATTGAACTTTTGACGAAGAGTCAGCCCTGGGGTTGAGGAGCTTGAGGACCTGCATATAATAATAATAATAATAAGAAGAATATTCCAGATCCAGATGATTCAATGCCCCTTTGCAGTTTCTACTGGCTCCAGGCAAGAATGTGGTGCACACACATACATACAGTTAAAACACTCATACACATGCAAATAAAAATAAATAAATCTAACTGGGCAGTAGTAACATATGCCTTTAATTCCAGCACTTGGGAGGCAGAGTTCAGAATTCGAGGCCAGCCTAGTCTACAGAGTCAGTTCCAAGACAGCTAGAGCTGTTACACAGAGAAACCCTGTCTCGAAAAACCAAAATAAATAAATTAATTAATTAATTAATAAAACAAACAAAAAACAGACAAATAAATTGTCTTAAAATAAAAAATAGCATAATATTTGTATTAAACTTATGCAATATTTTCACAAACTATAATGTATGCATGTGTGCGCACGAGTGTGTGGTGCATGCACATGGATATGTGTGTGTTCCAGCATTTGGAAGCTGGAAGATATTGGATGTCTTTCCCCACCAAGGATGTTTGTCTTGTTTCCTTAAGACATGATCTCTCTACTAAATGGAAAGCTCACCATTTTAGCTAGGCTGGACAGCTAAGGAGCTAGCTCCCCGGATCTGCCTGGCTCTGACTCTTGATGGCGGGATTATAGGTACACAAAGTCATACCTGTTTTTTCAGGAGGGTTCTGGGGATTTGAACTCAGATCTTCCTGCATGGACAGCAATTTGGGGGGGGGGAGGCTGGAGAGACAGCTGTGGGTGCTGGGAACTGAACTCTTATTTTTTTGGTTGTGAGCCTAGCCTTTAATGGCTGAGCCATCTCTCCAGCCCACAGTAAATGTTTTTATCCTACTGAACCATCTCTTTTTTTTTTTTAAATATTTATTTGTTTATTTATTCTGTATACAATATTCTGTCTGTATGCCCGCAGGCCAGAAGAGGGCGCCAGACCTCATTACAGATGGTTGTGAGCCACCATGTGGTTGCTGGGAATTGAACTCAGGACCTTTGGAAGAGCAGGCAATGCTCTTAACCGCTGAGCCATCTCTCCAGCCCCCTGAACCATCTCTTCAGAGACAGACAGAGACACAGAGACATAGAGAGAGTTCCATCATGAAGTTCAAATAGGCTTTGTCTTAAACTCGCAGCAATTCTCCTGTTTCAGATTTCTGAGTATGAGGATTTCAAGTCTACATGTACTCTCTCTTTTTTTTTTAACGAAGCAGAGTTGGTGTTTAATAAGGATATTTTAGTATAGGCCTAAGCAGAGAGTTAGGAGAAAGAGAAGCGTTCAGAAGAAGACACACACGTGGGCATGGGTGTGGACTTCTTGAAGAGTTGCAGAAGGTAAGGCATACCCAAGTGCCAAGTGTGGGTACAGACTCTTTCTTCAAATGGGTTCCACGTAGCTCAGGCTGGCTTTAAACTACTGATCCTCCTATCCCCACCTCCTAAATACTGGGATTAGGAGTGTGTACCAGTATGTATGATGCTAAGGATTAAACTCACGTCTCTGTACATGGTAGGAAAGAGCTCAGTCAACAGAGCTACAACCCTAGCCCTCATATATTTCCAATCATCTCTACATGACATGATTCATACTCATTATATATGCTATGCATATTATCATGTTATTGTTTGTTTTGCTTATTTATTTGTTAGTTTATTTATTTTGAGATAGGATCTCACTGTGTCACCCAGGTTGGTCTGGAACTTGATATGTAGATCAGGCTGGCCTGGAACTTATAGAGATCTGCCTGCCTTTTCCTTTGGATCAGGAATTTAAGGTTTCAAAAGGCTTTTTGGCTTTGGGTTCGGGTTTTTTGTTTTATTTTTATTTTTTTTGTTTTTCGAGACAGAGCTTCTCAGTGTGGCTTTGGAGTCTGTTCCGGAACTTGCTCTGTAGACCAGGCTGGTCTTGAACTCACAGTGAATCACTTATTCTTTGACAAGTTCATACATATATGATGTGTTTGATCATGTCCCCTCCAATGCCTCCACCATTCATCTGGCACTCCCCCAAAACATGTCCCCCTTTCATCTTCATACCACTTTTTTTTTTTTTTTTTTTTGGTAGCCCACTGAGTCTAATTAGTGCTGCCTGCTGGAATGCTGACTGATAGTGCTGGCTTGGTCTTGCATAGGTCTAATGCGAGTAACCATAGCTGCCTGAGTCCATCAGCCATGTCCTGTCCAGAGACTGTTTTCATTGCGCTCCTCCCCATCCTCCAGCTCTTACAGTCTTTCCATCTCTTATTCCATGATGGTCCCCAAATTTTGGTGCATGTGTGTGTGTGAGACACAGATAGACGGTCTATTATTTAGGGCTGAGCACTTAACAGTCGCTTATCCTCAGCATTATGACCAGTTATTTCCAATCTGCAATTAATTGCAACCATGGCTGCTGAAACTGAAAACACAAGAGACAGACTGTGTGTGCAAAAATTATACACCGAGGAATCATTACTCATATGTACAAAGCCCCATGTATGCAACCACACCCACAGACTCACATACGAACCCACTCAGACCCAGCCTATCCTTACCTACATCCAGTAGAGCCCTCCCTCAGCAAATACCGCAGATACCAAAAGTATACATGAGGACATTGCAAAAACACCTAGTAACAAACGCAGAACCACTCTTACACACACATCTTACACACACAGCCTTTCTCCTGCCTAAATACACCCACTCACTATCTCCACCATCTTCCTGCCTTGACAGAATCAATAATCACACCCGTATATGACAGACAAACATGTTTGGAATCTCTCTCTCTCCTCTCTCTCTCTCTCTCTCTCTCTCTCTCTCTCTCTCTCTCTCTCTCTCTCTCTCTCTCTCTCACACACACACACACATACCAGTTTCAATATTTCATTTACTGATCTCATGCAGCCCAGGCTGACCTTGAACTCACAAAAATTCTCTTCTCTCTACCTCCCAAGTGCTGTGACTACCCTGCCTAGTTTATGTGGTGCTGGGGATGAACCCAGGGCTTTGTGCATGCTAGGCAATCACTGGAGTATAGACGCAGCCCTGTATTACAAATCTTGTGTATACAACATGTGTGAAACAGACACTTTTACACACAGATGACACCACACAGCTAGATACCTATGAACGGAGACTGTCACTTGAATCCATTCACAGGTGCTCTCAGACACATGGATACAAACACATTCTTTTTCCTTTTAAACCAAGACAGGGTCTTGCTCTGTAGCCCTGGTTGGCCTAGAGCTCACTGTATAGACCAGGGAAGGCTCAAACTCATAGAGATCCACCTGCTTATGTGAGGGATCAACGACACGTGGCACCATTATTTTTCTTACACAGTCTTTAATATCAAATTTTATTTAATTTAAAAATCATTATTAATGGAAGAGGTGGTGTGGAGGTCATGGGACAACTTGCTGGAGCCGGTTTTTGCGTCCCACCACGAGGGCACCAGGGATTGAATTCAAGTCTTCAGACTTGAAGCAAGTTTATTTACCTACTGAACCAGGCCTTCACCACTCCCAATCACCATTCCTATACCCACACAATTAGAAACAGAACAGGTGCATACACACGCTCGGCTCCTGACTGGGCCAAGCAGTATAAACCCACACAGGTGCTCACTTAGCGACCTGAATGTGGACACAAGCCTGCATGAACATCCACGATAAAGGCTACCTAAGCCCTCCAGGGTCCAGGCGTAACAGTAACACACACACACACACACACACACACACACACACGCACAAGCGTTCCTCTGCAGACCTTCCGTCCTCCGCCATCACCGCAGCCCTTTGCAGCAGGACGACACACAGAAGGGTTGGTGGTGTCCGTGCGGACCCGTGGGGGACCAAGGGTACCCGAGAGGATTGAGTCCAACCCAGGAGGCGGGGTGCACCTGGGCTCCGCCCCGGGGCGGGGTCGACGCTGCGTCGCCAGCGCAATCGGCCGCACCTGGTTCAGCGGCGCCTCAGCAGCGTTTGCAGCAACAGCAGCAGCAGCCGCCGCGGCAGCGGGGACCGTGGTGGCGGCGGCCCCGCAGCAGCGCAGCCCAGCCCATCGGAGCGCGCCGACCCGGGCGGCTGTAGCCCCGGCGTCGCCATGGTGGAAGCGGCGCCCGCGGGGTCCGGGCCACTGCGGAGGACTTTCCTGGTCCCCGAGATCAAGTCATTGGACCAGTACGATTTCTCTCGGGCCAAGGCGGCGGCGAGTCTGGCGTGGGTGCTGCGGGCCGCATTCGGGGGAGCAGGTAACCCGAAGGCCTTTGGGGAAGGGACAGGGGCTCCAGGCTGGGGCGCGGCAGGTGCGGGGGGCGGGGCGCCAAGCCGGGGCCGTGGGAACAATAGCATCGGGGCTGCCCAGGGTTCCCCGAGCTCTCGGTCTCTGCTAAGCTGGGCCTCCAAGCTTCCTGCTCGGCCCGGGCCCTTGGACTTTGCCCGCCCGGGTCGCTGGAACGCAGTGGGGGGTGGGGCCCGCCAAGCAGCTGTGCGTCGGGGGAGCCTGGGATTAGAGCCCCCAGGTGAGCAGGGGCGGGGTCTGCAGACAAATTTTGGGTGTGTGGGGGAAGGGGCTCCTGCTACAGCCCTCTGCTTCCCGCCTCCACCCTACCTCTCAGACCCCAGGGCCTGACTGCATGGCCAACTCCCCTTTTACACACATCAGAAACCTATAAGAATTCTCCCTACCCCACCCTAATACCCACCCCACAACACACACCGTGTCTTGGACTTCCCAAGGAGCGTTTTAAGAGCTCAGGTCTACAGATCTACTGCTCTGTGACTGGGACACACACCCTGCATTGGTTCTGTCTGCGTTGCGGATGGCCAGTGTTGGGGGACTCTGGGAAATCCCCCCCTTTCGTCTCGATGACTCTTGCCACAGGATGTCTCGATGACTCTTGCAGCTGTGACTTATTGCCCCCATTTTCCTGAGGATTCAGGCGGGCATAAATGGCTTATCCACCAAGTGTCCTGGGGTGGCAGCCCCGGTTGGCAGGGCTTCTCTTATTGAAGTTGACCCTTCTCTGCCCTCTTCTCCATGCTCACAGGCCTGAGGGACTAGGGCATCCTACTGGGGAGAATGAGGGTGGACTATTAGACCTGGGAAGGCTCTCCAAGTCCTGGCTTTGGGCAGCTTCAGCCACCACAGGCCAGAGCTGGGAAGCCAAGCCTGCTCTTAGGAAAAACAGGGGTTAATTAAGGTCTGGGCCTTCCTGGGAGCAGCAACAACTCGTGTGTGTGTGTGTGTGTGTGTGTGTGTGTGTGTGTGTGTGTGTGTGTGTGTGTGGTGGGTGATGCCCTGCCCTCCTACTGATTTTGGCACTAACTGGGTGCAGCCCCTCCCCCGACTCTGTTGCCTTCCCAGATCAACCTGTTCTGGGTGTGGGTCTCCTGTGACAGTTGTCAGTTGCTTCTGCCCAATCCTGTCTTTCCCACTTTCTCTTCGTCTCTTTCTGCACCCTTCCCTGTGTGGCCAGCTAGCTCTGACACTTGCCCACCCCCAGGGATTTGCTAGATAAAGATTTGGGAGTTGGGACCTATGTCCCAGTCCCTCACATGCTGAAATAATTGGATTAGAAAGACTCGCTTTGTAGGCTTTTTGTTTTAGTTTTATATTATGTGTGTATAGAAGTGTGGGTGTGCACCCTAGCGTGTTCATGGAAGTCAGAGGACAACATAGTAGAGTCAGTTTTCTCCTTCCACCGTTACGGGAGTTCTGGACACCTGAGTTCGTCTGGCTTTGGAAGTATGCACCTCTACCCACTGAGCAGTCTTGCCAGCCCAAGAGCACAACTTTGCTAAGTCATAATTGAGTTTGAGTCCCAGTCCTTCTACAATGTGGAGAAATAATTCAGATTCTTTGAACTTTGGGTTTTTTTCTTTGTATTAAAAAAAAGGTGTTTGTTCACTTATGTATCTGTGCCTGAAAACACATAGAAGCTGCTTCTGAGTAGCGCATGTGTGGTTTTCCACCCCCCAGTACTTCTCTTTTTCCTTCTCAAGACAGGGTTTCTTTGTGTATTCCTGGCTATTCTGCAGCTCACTCTGTAGACCAGGCTGGCCTTGAACTCACAGAGATCCTCCTGCCTCTGCCTCCCTAGTGCTGGGTTTAAAAGTGTGCACCACCACAGCCCATTGACCCAGTCCTTTTTAAGAAAATTACATTTTTTATTTGTGTGTGTGGGGGTCACATATGTAGAGGTCAGAGAACAACATGGGTCCTGGGGATCAAACCCAGATCGTCAGACTTGGTGGCAAGAACCTTTATGTGATGAGCCATCTTGCTAGCTTAAGACTCCCAATACTTTTGGGGCCAATTGGCTGAGAGGTGAATTCGTTGTCTTATGTGACACAAGACCCAGCTTGGTGGGTGCTCCCAGTGACTGCTGCTGAGACTGGTGAGAATACTTTACTAATGCCCTTCACTGTCCCTTAGCCAGAGGATAGTGCAGAAATCACTGTATCATTTTACACAAGGGAAGGAAAGCCCCTTGAGGGAACCCCTCAAGCTCAGATTAACTGTTTCTCTTCCTATTGATCCAGCCCCTTCAGTGGCTGCAGCTGCCCTGGGGATCAAATTCAAGTTGTCATCTACCTGTCTCCCAAACAAGGAGTGGAGGTGGGACTGGAGGAAATGATGAGGAACAGAACTATAAAGTTTTTAAAAATATTTATTTGTTTGTTTGTTTGTTGGGTGCCACAGGGTGTATATGAAGGTCAGAAGATGATTTGGGAATGTTCAGTCTCCTTTCCTGGTGTAGATGTCAGGGATTGAACTCAAACTGTCAGACAAGCGCCTTTACCAGCCAAACTCTCTCTCTTTCCCTGGTGGTTTTGTTTGTTTTGGTTTGATTTTTTTTTTTTTTTTAATTACCAGCACTTGGGTTGGAACCTAGGGCCAGCATGCTAGCAAGGGCTCTCTAGCTGAACTATGATCCCAGCCCCTCATTGGAGGATTCTATGGAGGCCCTGTACCTCTGAGCCACACTTCCAGCTCCTCACTGGTGACCTCTGGACTTGTGTTTTCTGCTAAGCCACAGTCTCAGCTCTCTTTTTACTTCTTATTTTGAGACAGAGTCTCACTGAGTTGCCCAGGTTGACCTATACTCTCACTCTGTAGCCCAGGCAGGCTTTGGACTTTCTTTTCTGATAAAAGATATTATTTATTCTTGTGTATGTATTCATGTACACTGCAGAAGGCATGTGGAGGTCAGAGGACAGCTCTCAGAAGTTGATTCTCTCCTTCCATCTTTGTATGGGTTCTGGGCATAGAACTAGGGTCACCAGGCAGGCTTGCAATGTTAAGCACCTTTACCTGCTGAGCCATCTCACTGGACCCCGGCTTTGATCCTCCTGCCTCAGCCTCCTGATTTGCTAGGATAGCAGGCTTATGCCACCAGGCTTTACAAACTTGGGATTCTTTACAAATGCCTTTCAAGAGGCAGGCCATTGTTGGGTGCCTAGGGTGTGGAGGAGATGCTGGGAGAGATCCAGGACACTGGGGATAGGCACCAAATTAGACCCTGGATATCAATAGTGTTAAGACCTGGTGTGGGCCAAACAGCAGGACCTGCAGGAGAAAATTTCCAAGATCTTCCAGAGAGACAGGTGAAGGGGTGCTCCCCTGAGAAGAAGTCTTGAAGGCCACCAAGGGCAGGACCCTGTGTAGGCAAAGAACTTCTTAGAGGAGAACTTGAAGCTCTTTGTGGTGGTTGGAGGTCAGAGCAGAAAGATAGTGTGTGCTCCAGAAGGAAGGCCTCTCAGACAAAGATCTGAGGGCACTGGGGAGTCAGAGAAGGTATCTGAGGACCAACAAGATCAGACAGGCAGTGAACTAAGGCTTGTGGAAGGCTAGTTCTGGTGGCTTCCAAGGTGTGGTTGTGAGGTATGCAGGCAGGTGGGCTCAGAGGAGACAAACTTGGAGGTAAAAGGTTCCATGTAAGTCTGAGAAACTCCGAATGCCATTCCTGAGGCCTTGAGAGTATGAGAGAGGTCTGGGAGGGAAACTGCTTTCATTTGGGCTCCCCTGTTTACTGACTGTGTGATCTTGGGCAAGTTAGCTTACTTCTCTGAACCCTGGTTTTCTTATCTGTATATGGTATTAGAATAAATGCCTCAGGGGCTAGGAATGGAGCTCAGTCATACACAAAACAAGACCTTATTCACCAAGACAACAACAAAAGTGTGTTTTAGGATTAAACACACAAAAGGTCATGGAATGGATAATACTTGTTATGTTACAGAAATGTTCTGCCCAGTAGGGTTGGGACTAGCTCCCATGTGATTATTGAACACCTGGTCCCTGTCTTAAAAAACAAAACAAACAAACAAAAAAACAGCTGGACATTTTGGCACGCGTGCCTTTAATCCCAGCAGAGAGGCAGTCCAATCTCTGTGAGTTCGAGGCCACCCTGGTCTTCAAACAAAACCCAGAATGTGGGGAATGCTTCACTTAGCATACAGGAAACCCTGAATTCCACTTTCAAATCTCACAAACTGGGCGTGGCCAGTTATCCCAGCTTTTGGGAGGTAGAGGCAGGAGGATCACAAATCAAGGTCATCTTCAGCTGAGTTTGAGGCCAACCTGGGCTACAAAGACCCTATCTCAAAACCAAAAATCAAATATCCTGTTAATGTTTTGATACTCAGTATGTATTGAAGTGGTGTTTGAATGCGTTTTGGGCTGACACTAGATTAATGGTCTTTGTTTCTACTTTTAAACTTTCTATTTTTAATATCTTCTCACTATTTAATTTTTTAACTAGAATTTTTAGTCACGTTTATTTAGTGTGTGTGTGTGTGGGGGGATGCGTGCATGCCATGTACCTTCCATGGTGTGTGTTGCAGGTCAGGGGACAACTACCTTGGGAGTAGTTGTCAGTTCTCTGCTTCCACATGTGGAAACCAGAGATTCAACTCAAGTTGTTAGGTTTAGCGACAAGTGCCTTTACCCTCTGAGCCATCTCCCTGGTCCTTTTTGTTTTGTTTTGTTCAGATAGTGTTATACTTTTATAGTTCAGGTACCTCAGCTCACTGTGCAGCCCAACTCAGCCTTGAACTCATCCTCCTGCCTCAACCTTCTAAGTGTTGGGTTTGCAGGCTTGAGTGGTAACAAAACATCTGGCGGTTTTGACTTTTTGAAACAGTTTTGCTATGTAGTCCAGGATGGCCTTGAACTCATGGCCCTCTTGTCTCTGCTTCCCAAGTGTGGCACCATGTCAGCTATCTCTACATTGGAGAACAATGGTACAGTCGTGAATATTGACCAGGGATTTTGCTAAACCTCATAAAATACTACCGTGCATCCCCTCACCCCAAATGGCCGTCCAGTCAAGCGGAAGGACACTAGTGTAGAATGAGTGCTTGATAATACATCCGAGACGAAGGCTGCAGGTGTAGCCTAGTAGATAGAGTGCTTGCCTCGCATGCTCAAGGTCCTGAGTTCAGTCCTCGGCAAGGCATAAAGTAGGCATGGTGGCACTTGGATAGTTGCACTTCTGGCACTGGTGAGGTGGAGGCAGGAAGATTGGAAGTGGAGCTCGTCCTTGGCTACATAGCAAATTTGTGACTGGCCTGAGCTCCTTGAGACTCTGTCTCAAAACAAAATGAAGCCAGTGATAGGCCACTTTTCTTCCTCAGGGAAAGTCTTTAGTTTTTGCTCTTGGGAACAGAAAGTGCTCAGCGGAGGGCTGGGGAGATGGGGGAGGGGTCAGGATTTGTATGATGTCAGGAGGTTGAATGTAGCATGGGCAAGTAAAGGCAGGGTGGTGAATTATCACGGGGTAGCCTGGGGGGGTGGGGTGGGAGATGCCAGAGTAGAGAGACACATCCTGGTCTGCAGCAGGTGGCAATCAGATGGCCACACAAGCCTACACAGGATGGGGTGGGGCTTGTCCCTCTGGAATAAGATAGCAGGAGGAAGGGTTCCGGAAGGAGGTACTGGGCACAGAGCCTGGGTGCATTATGGGCCTGTGGGTGTATGTTTGGCTGGCTGCTGTTGGCCTTTGGGAGATCAGGAACAGGAGAACAGAAGCTGGGTCTAGGATGGAAGCCAGGACAGGGAGGTTGAGGCAAGGCCAGTGATAGAGCAGTAGGGGCAGGGGCAAGCATTGAGCCTTCAAACTCTTCATCTTTCTTTAAAAGTTTAAAAATTACGTTTAAAAAAATGTGTATGGACGTGCCTCTCTTGTGGCACACACGTGAAGGTTAGAGGACAACTTTTGGAAGTTGGTTCTCCTCTTCCATCATGTGCTCCTGGGCATCAGACTCAGGTTTCGAGTCTGGACAACAAGTACCCCTACCTGCTGGGCCATCTAGCCAACCTGAAATCCCTCATTTTTCAAGGAGCTAAGCTAAGGACAGGCGGGTGCACTTGACTCTCCATAGGAGTACAGCCCTCACTGGGAAGGTCAAGTGTGGTTTCAGGGGGTGTGGAAGGAGATGTGGCAAGATGGGGTTTCTGTCAATGATGCCAGGTCCTTATGTCAAGTGGTCTCCTGGGAGCCTGGCTTTAAAGAATGAATGGTCTGGTCTGCTGTATCTCGTTCACATTGTTGATGTATCTTGTTCACTTGTTGTGAAGTACAAAAGGCTCACAGTTTCTTTAAATAAGGTTTTCCCCCACTTCTGGATGTTGAGCCACACCCCCAGCCCCTCACTGGGGGATTCTAGGCAGAAGCTCTGCCTTTGAGCCACACCCCCAGCCCCTCACTGGGGGATTCTAGGCAGGTGCTCTACCTTTGAGCCACACCCCCAACCCTTCACTGGAGGATTCTAGGCAGGTGTTCTACCTTGGAGCCTCTTCCCCGTTCCCTCACTTGGGGGTTCTAGGCAGGGCTCTACCCCTGAGCCACATTCCCAGGCTCTCACTAGGGTTTCTAGGCAGCATACCCTTCACCTATTTCTCGTTCTTCTTCCTTCCTTCCTTCCTTCCTTTCTTTCTTTCTTTCTTTCTTTCTTTCTTTCTTTCTTTCTTTCTTTCTTTCTTTTTTCTCTTGCTATTGTTGGTTTTGGTTTTTGGAGACAGGGTTTCTCTGTGTATCCCTGGCTGTCCTGGACCTCGTTCTGTAGACCAGGCTGATCTCAAACTCACAGAGATCCACCTACCTCTGCCTCCCAGTACTGGGATTAAAGCATGTGCCACCACTGCCCTGCTCTCCTCTTTTTAAAATATACTTTGTTCTTTGATAGTTTCAAAGACATACATATGTATACAGTGTATTTTTATCCTATCCACCAGCTCCCCTCCCTGACTTTCCCTGTTTGATTTTTATTGTTGTTGTTAAGATAGGGCCTCTGTAGTCCAGGTTGTCCTGGAAGTTAATGTACCCCATATTGGCCTAGAGCTTGTAGCAGTTTTCCTGCCTCAGCCTCTTGAGTGCTGAGATTAGAGGTGTGACTTGCCACACATCACTGCCTTAATTTTATCACAGTGTGTGTGTTGGGGGCAGGGGGGTGTTGATGGCTGTGGTTCATGCATGGAGGTCAGAAGATAACACTGAGGAGTTAGTTCTCTCCACCTTCATGTGGGTTCTGAAGAGTGACCTTACGGTTGTTACTTTATCAGCAAGCACCTTTGCCTGCTTAGCCATCCCTTTGGCCTCCCTTTTGATTCTTTATATGTGTGGGTGTGGGTGTGGGTAGGTGTCCATGCTGTGGAGTACATATGAAGGTCAGAGGGCAACTTGTGGGCGTTGGTTCTCTCCTTCCACCATGTGGGTCTTGTGGATGGAACTTAGGTGACCAGGCTTTGTGGCAATGTTGAGCCATATACTGACCTTTTTTTTTTTTTTTTTTTTTTTAAGACAGGGTCTCAGTTTGACTCCAACTGGTCTTGATCTCAATCTGCTTGCCTCTCAAGTGCTGCAGTTACAGGCACAGGCCACCATACTCGGTGGGCTCTTGAGGCAGGGTGTCATAGCACAAACTGGCTTGTTACTGTTTCATATCCTTCCTCACTTTCCCAAGGCTAGGGGTATAGCTGTGCACACTGGGCCCTAAACTTCCATTCTTTATGCCCTCTGCTTTTCAGTGTCCCCAAGGCCTGGCATATCTGGCTTTTACCCTTGCCTGTTGTCTCACCCGTTTCTGTTCCCTGTCCCATGGAGCCCAATTTAATGCCCTCTGTTTCCTCAAGGAACCTGCTCTCTGCCTGCCTTTGACATGTATATCTTGTAGGCAGCCTCACAACCACCCCAGCCACCAAGGTGGCATAGGGTATAAGGTTTGCTTAAGGCCTGAGTTTGAGTCTCAGTCCTGGCACTGGAGACCCGTGTAGCCTGAGGCCAGTCACTTTCCTTCCCCCAGCCTTTTCTGTAAAGCTATTACCATCTATGAAGTTTCCAGGGCTGTGGATGGAAGTTTGCAGGGCTACTCGCTGGGTAGAGTGCTTGAGGGGCATGTGGGAAACAGGGCATAGACTGGGTGTGGTGGTGCATGCCTGGAATCATAGGACTTTAGGAGAGAAGATGGGAAGATCAAGAAGTTCAAGTCATTCTTAGCCACATGGCAGTTTGAAGCCAGCTTGGGGTACATGAGATTCAACCTCTAAAATCTAGACGAATAAGGACTGAGGAGATGGCTTAGTGGGGAAAGTGCCTTCCTGGGAACTTGAGTGCAGATCCCCAGCAGCCAGAGGAAAAAGAGCTGGGCAGACTGTAACCTCAGCTCTGGAGAGATGAAGATAGTGGGTCGTGGAGGGCTCACTGGCCAGCTAGTTCAGCTGGAATGGCCAGGCCCCAGGTTCAGAGAGACTCTGTCGAGGCTGGAGATATGCCCAGCTGTCAAGAGTTCTTGTTGCTGTCCTAGAGGACGCTAACCCCTAGTTCATTCCCCAGCTTCCATGTCTGGTGGGTGGGTCATGACTACCTGTAACTAGCTTCTGAGGGTCTGACTGACACCACCCTCTTCTGGCCTCCGAGAACACTTTTGTATAGGGCGTGCGCGCGCGCACGCACGCACGCACACACACACACACACACACACACACACACACACACACACACACACAGGGACAAAAGGAGTGCCATGGTGCCTTGACTACTTCCTAGATTTGAAGCCTTAAAATGAATTCAACACTCAGAATTCTCACTCCCTTCCCAACTCAGGTGGCCTGGAATCCCCTGTGGTTGTCCAGGCAAATGACTTGTACCTATGTGTCTGGCCCTATAGTCAGTCCCTTCCTAGGCCAGACCCTCCCTTCCTTGGGATCATGTCTTTGAAAGGGGGTAAGTAGGTGGGTTATGTTTTGATCTGACCTGCCGTGCCCCTCCCCACTGCAGAGCACGTGCCCCCGGAGCTGTGGGAACCGTTCTACACGGACCAGTATGCACAGGAGCACGTGAAGCCCCCGGTGACACGCCTGCTGCTCTCTGCGGAGCTCTACTGCCGGGCCTGGCACCAGGCACTACCACAGCTCGAGCCACCCCCCAGCCCCTCCGCGCTGCTGGCCTTGCTAGCGAGGAGGGGCACTGTGCCCTCCCTGCCCGAGCACCCGGTGCGCGAGGCTGACCTCAGACACCAGCCGATTCTCATGGTAGGCTCTGCTCCTGGCCTGTGAGACCCCGCCTACCAGGCTTGGCTCCTCCCCTTAGCCACCCTAACAGTCCTGAGTTCATCTTCCTCCCAAGCTTCCAGTTTCTTTCCTGAACCGCCTTTCAAGTTCCACCCACTAATCCTGGTTTCTTCTACCATACTTTTTCTTCTCCAGCCACACTCCCATGTCCAACCCATTAGATATAGCTTCTCCCACAAACTTGGCTCCTGTCAAACCTTTCTCCATTTTCCAAGCCTAGCTTCTCTCATCAAGCTAAAGGCATCACACTCAGATCTGCCTTTCATGCATGGCTTCTCTCTCAAGTTTCTATAGCCTTCCACTCCTCAATCTCCTCCAACCAAGCCTGGCTCTGCCTATGCTTTCCCTACATGGGCCACTCTATTGTAAATCCTGGAGCCTAGCCTACCATGTGTGCCTCTTCCATAACTAGCCCTCAAGGTCCCACCTGCCTACCCCTAGCCCCATCACCAATCCTACTTTCAGGTTTTCCTCTTCTTTGGAACTAGAAGCGGAAAGGTTGCCCCTTGCCCTGCCTTATGGCCTCATCTTCCAGACTTTGCCCCTACAGGGAGCCCACCTAGCTGTCATCGACGCCCTCATGGTTGCCTTCTCCTTTGAGTGGACAAAGACACTGCCTGGTCCCTTGGCTCTGAGCAGCTTGGAGCACAAACTCCTTTTCTGGGTAGACACAGTAAGTCGGGTCAGGCCAGGCTAAGAATGGAGATAGTAGCATTGGCCAAGTGGTCAGGCACTGACTTCTCTCTGACCCCTAGACCGTTCGGCGGCTACAGGAAAAGACAGAACAAGAAGCATCCCAGCGTGCATCTCCTGCAGCTCCTTTGGATGGGGCTGCTCCTACCCAGCCCTCGGTGAGGCTAGGGCGATGGATGGATGCATGGACGGATGGATGGATGGATGGATGGATGGATGGATGGATGGATGGATGGATGGATGATTGTGAGGCTGGGTGGGAAGGGATGGGCTGCACTTCCTGGCCGTTGCTGAGGTTGGGGGTGGGCCTGGAGGTGACTCTCTTTTCCTCTTTCTCTCTGCACCTCTTGCACCGGCCCCTGCTGTCCCCTTCTCTGTTCCTCTGGCAATAGTGCCCCACACGCTGGTACTGGAAGCTGGTTCCTGTAAGTGGGGCTGTCTGTCAGTCTTGTCTGCCTGTCCTGCTTGTTTCTGTCTTGTCTATGTCTGTTTCTGCCTGATGGCCTGCATCCTCCCCCACCCCTAGCTGTGAGCAATGGAGGTAGCACCCTGGCCCTGGGGACTGGGAGAACTCTTTGGAACCCAAGATTGGGGGGAATCTCTGTCATTAGCAAAGGTAGAGGTGGGTATGCTTTTGTATGTTTATAATCCCCAGCCTCTGGGAAACTGAGGCAGAAGTATTACAAATTTTAGGCCAGCCTAGGGTATATCTGGAGACCATGTCTTTAAAAAAAAAAAAAACCACAAACAGCCCTGTCAGTGGTGGCACACACCTGTAATCTAGGACTCGGAAGGCAGAGGCAGGTGGATCTCTGTGAGTTCAAGGCTAGTCTGGTCTACAAAGCTAGTTCCAGGACAGCTAGGGCTGCTACACAGAGAAATCCTGTCTTGAGAAACAAAAACAAAAACAAAAAGAAAGAAAGGAAAAAAGACAGAGGTTGAAGCTGGAGAGAGATGCATGTAACTCCAACTCCCGGGAATCCAACACCCTCTTCTGGCTTCCATGTGCACTATATACACATGTACATATCAATATACAGACACATATATACACACATAAATAAAAATAAATCTAAAACAACAGCAGCAAAAAAAAAAAACCTCAAAGTGGACGAGCATTCCATTAACAAAGAATGCAAGACTCCCTGCGCCTGTCCTTAGCTTGAGGAATAGGGCCCCTTCGCCTACCAGATACATAGACACTGACCACAAATTGCAGATAGTTATGGAGGGAATCTTCCTAGCCAAGAGGAAGATCTTCAGCTTTCCTGGGGGGAGGGAGCTGAGGTTTAGAAGATTTTAAGTTCTCTCTCTTCCACTAATTAGCTGTGTGATCTCGCATAATGGTCTAAACCTCTCCTTGCTTTGTATAATGTATTGCAGTATATAAATAACAGGAAAGTGGAGGCTGGATGGGGTCCCCACCTTTGCTCACTGCTTCTCCCTACCCCGGGGTCTGGGTTGGGGGTTGATTATTTCTTCTGCCTCCCTGCTTCCTCTGCATCTTCTTCCTAAGCTGGGGCCTGGGCTTGTCTTGGGAGGCTGCTTTTGTGGGGTTCCTCAGGGCTGGGAGGAGCTGGGGTCCCCGAAGCTGGCCAGAGTATGATTAGGGAGTTAGATGGCCAAGGCTCAGGACAGGGGTCAGCACTCCTCCTTTCCCCAGAGGAGGCTTTGGGGGCTCAGCAGGCCTTGCTGACGGCCGCTCCTTCCCCCCCCCAGCACGCAATTGCCTTCTGTTTGAAGGAGTCGGGGAACAAACCCCCTATGGTAATGTATCCCCCTTCCCCGGGGTCTCAGGAGGCCCTGTCCCTAGACCCTGCTGCTGGCCTGGCTGCTCGCAGACAAGTCTTCTGCCTCTCGCTGCTGTCCTTCCCTTGCTCCAGGCTGGCCCTCCCTCCCCTCCCATTCTGGCTCTGGGGATCCCGAGCTTCCCACCCCGTCATGGCAGAAATCCCCATCTTCCCTGTTCCAGCCTGCATGACTGCCAACCTGGGGAGGACCAGACTGATTGCTAACCTCACTCTGCTCCTGTCCACAGATTCGATACCGCAAAGACCGTGCCATTGCCCGACGGGCCCCCTGCTTTCCAAATGTGACCACCCTTCAAGACCTGGCCAGTGGGGCAGCACTGGCAGCCACCATCCACTGCTATTGTCCCCAGCTTTTACGGCTTGAGGGTGAGTAGTAGATAATGCAGCGCCAATCCTGGGAAGGCTTCTCCAGTCTGCAGGATCAGTATGAGTCAGTACTGAGCCAAGGTCTCACACAGCCTAGGCCAGCGTTGACCTCATTTTGAACTTCTCATCTTCCTGCTTTCACCTCCTGAGTGCTGTGATGACAGTGTGCACCACCATGCCCGGTTCGTGCAGTGCTGGGGATGGAATCCAGGCTTCACACACACTAGGAGAGCACTCTGCGAGCTCAGCCACATCCCCAGACCCTAAAGTCTACTTCTAGAATCAGAACGTTCAGGTTGGCATCTCTCTCTGCCCTTAGTTAGCTCTGTGACCCCATACAAGAATCTAAACGTCTCAGGCTTTAAGGAGTTCATGCTTGCTGAAGGTCATGTTCTAGACCGTGAAACAGAGGCACACTCTTGACTTCCTAGATGTTCTGATTGGGGAAAAGGGATAATAAAGTCATCTAGAAGTATCTTTTGGGTCAAATGTAGTGCCTAAAGGGCAATGGTTGGCTAAGAAAAAGAAACTTGTTACTGTTTGGAGTTAGAGGTCTCTCTATAACCCAGGCTGGCCTCAAGCTTCCTACCTTCCTGCCTGAGGCCTCCCATGTGCTGGGATTACAAGTATGTGCTACTATATCTCCCTAGGAAAAAATGATTTGTTTTGTTTTTATTAAAACAAGAGTCCCATATAGCCCAGGCCGACCTCAAACTCACTAAATAGCCAAGGATAGCCCTGAACTCCTGATACTCCTGCCTCTCTCTACCTTCCAAGTATTAGGATTACAGACATGTATCCCCCAGGCCAAATTTATGGGATGCTGGGGGTGGAAGCCAGGCTTTGTATATTCAAAGCAAGCACTTTTCTAACTGTCCTGTATTCCCAGCCCGTAGGAAGCTGGCTTTTTGTTTTTAAGATTTATTTTAGTTTTAAATTATATGTATATATGTGTGGGTCTGTGCATATGTGAATGCAGGTAGCCCTGGAGTCTAGAAAAGGGCATTGGATCTCCTGTAGCTACATCTTTTTCACGTGGTGTTGGGAACTAAAATCAGGACCTTTGCAAGAGCAGTACGTGCTCTTACCTGCAAGCCATCTCTCCAGAAAACATATTTTGAGGAGGGATAGGAGATGGCTCAGTTGATCAGCTGCAAAAACACAAAGACCTGGGTTTGGGTTCTCAGCACCCACGTAAGCATTTCTGTTTGGCAGTGAGTATCTATAGTCCAGTGCCAGAGAGGTGGAGACAGGAGGATTCTGGGACTCACTGGCCAACTAGTCCAAGCAGCAAGTTCCTGTTTTAGAATCTTAAAGGAGAGAGCATGTGAAAGGAAGATGCCTGCCCTCAACTTCTAGCCTGCATACTTGTACGCAAGTGTGGACACACATACAGAGAATGAGAAAAAAAGAGCCCTTGAGTTAATTTTAGGGGGTCAGCACTTTATAGTATGCACTTTGCAGAAGGTATGAGACCTGGCTCATAGGAGGGCTTCCCTGGGGCTCCCGTCTTCCTTCCCGTTGAGTTGGAGACCCAGACATACTGTCCCCACAGAGGTGTGCCTCAAGGACCCCATGTCTGTGGCAGACAGCCTGTACAACCTCCAGCTGGTGCAAGACTTCTGTGCCTCCCATCTTCCTCGTGGCTGCCCCCTGTCCCTTGAGGACTTGTTGTATGTCCCACCACCCCTCAAGGTAAGGTCATCTTGGGAGTGTGGGGGTGAGGCTCCGGGCCTGAGGTCCACATCCAGGCCTCTTCCACCAGTCAGCTGACCTCCCTCTGGCCTGCAGGTCAATCTGGTGGTGCTGTTGGCTGAGATGTATATGTGCTTTGAGGTTCTGAAGCCTGATTTTGTGCAGGCAAAAGACTTGCCTGATGGACACGGTGAGCCCTGGGGTCATGGATTTGCCTTGGGGTCTGGAAGAGTGTAAAGGAGCCTGCCCTGCCTGACCTCTTTCTTTGTGCATCCAATAGCTGTCTCCCCCCGGGGTACTGAGACTTTACCATCTCAGAACAACAGCGGGAGCAGGTATGGGTCCTCACTGGGGTGGACTTTCTCCTTCATGGGGGTTCTCCCTGCCTACCTGGATGCTGGGGCAAGACTGGGGACACCTGTGAGAGGTGACTGAAGGTTGATGTGTATCTGTTTGGCAGTTCTCCTGTGTTCAACTTCCGTCACCCGCTACTGTCACCTGGTGGCCCCCAGTCCCCACTCCGAGGATCCACAGGTGAAGAGAGAATATGGCTTCTATTACTAGGAAACTTCAACCACAAGAATCCCCCAGCTGACTTCATGTTGAGTCCTCCAATGGCCCTCGTTGGGTCTTTCTGGCTTCCTTTGTGGCTAGTTTCAAAACCCTTTGCATCAGCTGCGTGTGGTGGCTCATATCTTTAATCCAAGCACTGAGGAGGTAGAGATAGGTGAATCTCTGTGAGTTGGCAGCCAGTCTGGTCTACATAGAGTGTTCCAGTCCAGCCAGGATTACACAGTGAGATCCCATCTCAACAAAACAGAGAGGATTCCTTGCATGACACCAAATAGCTCCAACTGTCAATATTTGGTTGTTTCATTTTAATTTTTAAATTGTATTTATCATTTGTATATGTGTGGGGGTGAACAGGTGCCTCAATACATGTGTCGAGGTTCAGAGAGGACAACTTGTTGAAGTTGATTCTCTCTGGCCACCACGTAGGTCCCCAATATTGAACTCAGTTCATCAGTATTGGAGGCAAGTGCTCTTATCTGCTGAGCCATCTCATCAGCCCAAAAGGAACTGGACTTTGCAGTACTAGAGATTGTATCCAAGGCCTTACACATGCTAGTCAACTAGTGTATCATTGAGCCATCCCAGAAGTTCCAGCCGGCCACTTTTGGAAACCTAGCACAACCAGACACATAATGACCCATTAGTGACCCACTTGGTGATTCTGCAGAGAGGTTGCTTCATACACTAGCCAACCCCTACATCAGTGACCTCCCCCTCCACAGTGACCATTCACTCCCCCTCCAGGCTCTCTGAAGTCATCTCCGTCCATGTCTCACATGGAGGCTCTTGGCAAGGCCTGGAACCGCCAGCTTAGGTGAGTGCATTTTAAGGGGCCCTGTGGCCTTGGAGGAGGGATTGGGCTAATCAGGACAGGGCAGAGGCCTGTCCCAAGGGCTGACCCCACCCTCTGGCCACCCAGCCGTCCCCTCTCCCAGGCTGTATCGTTCAGCACTCCCTTTGGCCTGGACAGCGATGTAGATGTGGTCATGGGAGATCCTGTCCTGCTCCGCTCCGTCAGTTCAGACAGTCTGGGTCCCCCACGTCCTGTGTCGTCAGCATCCCGGAATCCTGCTCAGCCAACCCCAGAATCTGGAGACCTACCCACAATTGAAGAGGCCCTGCAGATCATCCACAGTGCTGAGCCCCGGCTGCTCCCTGATGGGGCTGCCGATGGCAGCTTCTACCTCCATTCTCCTGAGGGCCTCTCCAAACCACCGCTGGCCTCTCCCTACCCTCCTGAAGGAGCCTCAAAGCCACTGTCTGATGGGCTCAACAAAGCGCCCATCTATATATCCCACCCTGAGACCCCTTCAAAACCATCTCCCTGCCCAACAGGGGAGGTATTGAAACCACCGCCCCCTTCTGAGGGGTCCCCAAAAGCTGTGGCTTCATCCCCAGCAGCCAACAACTCAGAAGTGAAGATGACCAGTTTTGCTGAACGCAAGAAACAGCTGGTGAAGGCTGAGGCCGAATCAGGAATGGGGTCTCCAACATCTACTCCCGCAGCACCTGAGGCCTTGAGCTCAGAGATGAGTGAGCTGGGAGCCCGACTGGAGGAAAAACGCCGAGCCATAGAGGCTCAGAAGCGACGCATTGAGGCCATCTTTGCCAAGCACAGGCAGAGATTGGGCAAGAGTGCTTTCCTGCAGGTGCAGCCTCGGGAGGCTGCAGGGGAGGCTGAGGAGGAGGCTGAGCTGGGCTCGGTTCCTGGTGGGGAACGACCAGCAGGTGAGGGCCAGGGTGAGCCATCCTCACGGCCTAAGTCTGTTACCTTCTCTCCAGATCTGGGCCCAGTGCCTCCTGAGGGACTGGGGGATTATAATCGAGCAGTCAGTAAGCTGAGTGCCGCTCTGAGCTCTCTGCAACGGGACATGCAAAGGCTCACAGACCAGCAACAGCGGCTTCTGGCCCCTCCAGAGGCCCCTGGACCTGCCCCACCACCTGCAGCCTGGGTTATCCCTGGACCTACCACTGGGCCTAAAGCGGCATCCCCTAGTCCTGCCCGTCGAGCCCCAGCTGCCAGGCGCAGCCCAGGGCCAGGCCCCAACCCAACACCCCGTAGTCCAAAACATGCAAGGCCGGCAGAGCTGAAGCTTGCACCCCTAACAAGGGTGCTCACACCACCCCATGATGTAGACAGCCTCCCTCACCTACGCAAGTTCTCACCCAGCCAGGTGCCTGTACAGACTCGCTCTTCTATCCTCCTGTCGGAGGGGACACCTCCTGAGGAGTCCGCCACCAAGCCTGCCCTCATTGAGATCCCCCTAGCCAGCCTGGGAGAGCCTACTGCTGATGAGGAGGGAGATGGGAGCCCCCCTGGGGCTGAGGATTCCTTAGAGGAAGAGGCATCTTCTGAGGGAGAGCCCCGGTCTGGGCTTGGATTCTTTTATAAGGTGAGTCACCTGGGCAGGTGAGAAAGGGAAAAGGTGAGCTAATAGGTAGATATGTGAATGGATGGAAGTGGGGATGTCCTGGGGGAGGGGGGCTAGTAAGAAGGATAGGGAGGTAGTGGATAGATGTTGGGTGGGAAGTGGAGGTGTCCTAGGGGACTAGTAGGGGGCATGGGAGGTAGGGGATAGGTAGAGGGAGGGTGGATAGATAGGTAGGTGGATAGGTTAGAGGGAGGGTGGATAGATAGGTAGGTGGATAGGTTAGAGGGAGGGAGGGTGGATGGAGAGGTAGTGGATATGTTAGAGGGAGGGTGGATGGATAGGTAGGTGGATAGGTTAAAAGAAGGGTGGATGGAGAGGTAGGGGATAGGTTAGGGGGGAGGGTGGATAGGTAGGGGATAGGTTAGAGGGAGGATGGATAGGGGATAGGTTAGAGGGAGGATGGATAGGTAGGGGATAGGTTAGAGGAAGGGTGGATGGATAGTTAGGTGGATAGAAGGTGAATTGATATGTGGGTAGGTGGGTAAGCAGACAGAGGGAAGGTTGATTGGTAGACAAATAGTTGCTGGGCAGATGGACTGGGTGAGTGTGTGAGACAGATGGACAGGTGTGGGTGGCTGGACAAACAGGACCCTGCCTGTTTAGTTATCCTCCATCTTCTTGCCACCTGAAGTCTGGGCCACCACAGTGCACTAACTGTACATAACAGTTCCTGCTGGTCTAAACTCCCTTTTTGCTTGTTTGCTTGTTTTCCTAAGCAGTTAGAGATTTTGACTGCCCCCTTTTCCCCTGAGGACAAAAATCCTGTCCACTGCTTTGGGCTCTGCTCCCTTCTGACTTTAACTTATATCATTCTCCCCAGCTCATGTTCCAGACATACTGGTTTGTTCTGGCCTCAAGGCCTTCCTTTGAACTTTCTATTCCATCTGTCTGGAAAGTTCCCCTCACTTCTCCCCAATTAAGTAAGTCCCTTTCATTATGCCTCAGGGGTACTTCTGGGAAGGCTTGCTTGGTGCCCCCAGAATAGTATAGACTTTAGTCCAGTCTGGCAGCACTCCGAGCATAGTTAGAGCATTAAAGGTCTGTGCTATCACTTAATATTCTTCCCCTTTGGGTCAAATGCTTTATGTATGCTGCTCCCTGGTCTATAAGTCTGTGCATAAAGTAGGCACCAACTAATTACTGTGAAGACTTTTAGAAAGGTCAGGTGAGCCACAGGTTGGGTTAATGGAAACAAATCGGATTCCAGCTATAGCAGGGAGGGACAGTCACCTGGATTCTGATGTCATCCTGCAGGATGAAGACAAACCTGAGGATGAGATGGCTCAAAAGCGAGCCAGCCTGCTTGAGAGACAGCAGAGGCGGGCAGAGGAGGCCCGGCGGCGTAAACAGTGGCAGGAAGCTGAGAAGGAACAGAAACGGGAGGAGGCAGCAAGGTGAGGCCATAGCTGGAATGTGGGGACCCTGGTTTTTGATATTGCTGCCTCAGTGCCCCCATATTCTATTCTGCTTGCTCCCCTTCTGTTTAATATGCAGGCTGGCTCAGGAGGAGGTCCTAGGCTTGGCCCCTTCAGCCCCTTCAGGCCCTTCAGGCCCTGCAGCCCCTGCTACCAGAGCTGCGGTCCCAGCTGAGGAGGAGGTGGGCCCCCGGAGAGGGGACTTTACCAGGCTTGAGTATGAGCGCCGGGCACAACTGAAGCTCATGGATGACCTTGATAAGGTGCTACGGCCCCGGGCCTCAGGGACCGGGGGACCAGGGCGGGGCGGGCGCAGGGCCACCCGGCCACGCTCTGGTTGCTGTGATGACTCGGCCCTGGCAAGAAGCCCAGCCCGCGGCCTGCTGGGTGAGGACCCTGTGGGAAGGGCCTACCTTGAGTCTGGGAGAGGCTCCACGGTTGTGGAGAAAAGGGAGCATCTGCAGTGGTGCAGTATAGGGCAGGTGTTTAGGATGAACAGAATTCCCATTGTGGGGAGGGGGCCTTCCCGCCTTGGCTGGATGTCTGAAGATGTTACTAAGCAATACTCCCTTCTCTGTAGGTATGTGGATGGGAGTGTGAAGCACTGGGCTGGTGTGTTCGGACTATGTGATGGCCCGGGTTCATTCCCCAGCACTAGAAAAAGATTTCCTTGCCATATTAAGCCAGGCATGGTGGCACATGCCTGTCATTATAATACTCAAGAGATTTTGATTTTGATCCCAATCTGGGCTCCTGACCAGGTTCCCAGCCAACTTAGGCTACACATTCGCAAGTGTGTGTGTGAGGAAAAAGTTCAGAGTAATGGTGGTAGCCCACTTGGTAGAGTACTTGCCTAGCATACAGGAAGCTCTTGTTTCTTCTATCCCCAGCATAAACCAGGTATGGGCGTATAGGCCTAACTCAGCACTCAGGAGAATTGGGAATTCAAGGTCATCCTTAGCAAATAGGGAGTTTGAGGCCAGCCTGGGCTACAGAAAACCCTGTTTTTTAAAAAAGAAAAAAAAAAAAAGCCAATGAAGCAAACACAAAAATGGAGTTGACTGCAAAAGGCTGAAAGGGTTTTGGGAAGGTCAGACCCTAGACCCTTGGGCAGTGGGGGAGCGGGAGGGCCCGGGACAAGGGGAGTAAATGTAATTTTTTCTTTTAACAACAACAACAACAACAAATAAAAGGCCTTAGATAGGGCTGACTGGTCCTGTCTCATCCTAGGCTCACGACTCAGCAAGATCTATTCCCAATCCACATTGTCCCTGTCTACTGTGGCCAATGAGGCTACCAATAATCTTGGTGTGAAGAGACCCACATCTCGGTGAGTCTGGGTAGGCAGGGCTCTCTGGGAGCCCATCATCATATATAGACATCTCTGGAATCAAGGGTGGGATCTGGATGGACTGTATAGATGGAAGGAAGCACACATATATACAGATAGGATTTGGGACCTGATGGAGGTCTGGAGAACACGCCCCCATGTATGTAGGTGTATCAGAGGGGCTGAGCGTATGGAAAGGTATTGTATGGACTTGTAGGAGTATGCAACATCCGTGTACCTCTCCTCTGCAGCGTACTCTTCCCTGATCTCACTGTACACTGGAGGGCTTCACACACTACTGACCCCACTTCCATTCTTGCCCTCCTTCCTCTATAGGGCCCCTTCGCCATCAGGCCTCATGTCTCCAAGCCGCCTACCTGGCAGTCGAGAGCGTGACTGGGAGAACGGAAGCAATGCTTCTTCGCCAGCATCAGTGCCTGAGTACACAGGTAAGTGAGGCTTTGGATAATGTGAGCAGCCACAGGTTCTCTACCTGTCCCATCCCTGCTGACTGACTGCCGTCTAGGTCCCCGGCTGTACAAAGAACCCAGCGCCAAGTCTAACAAGTTTATCATCCACAATGCCTTGTCTCACTGCTGCCTGGCAGGCAAGGTGAACGAGCCCCAGAAGAACCGAATTCTCGAGGTGAGCCCTGCACCTGCCTGGATATATGGGGTTGGAGGGTGGGTCAGAGTGGTCCAGCCTGACCAACTGACCGGCTTCTTAACACCATCCCTCAGGAAATCGAGAAAAGCAAGGCCAACCACTTCCTGATTCTCTTCCGGGACTCAAGCTGCCAGTTTCGGGCACTCTACACTCTTTCTGGGGAGACAGAGGAGCTGTCGAGGCTGGCAGGCTATGGGCCTCGTACTGTCACTCCAGCCATGGTTGAGGGCATCTATAAGTACAACTCAGACCGCAAACGCTTTACCCAGATCCCTGCCAAGACCATGTCTATGAGTGTGGATGCCTTCACTATCCAGGGACACCTTTGGCAAAGCAAGAAGCCTACCACGCCCAAGAAGGGTGGCGGCACCCCCAAATAGCGCCCACCTTGGCCAATGCACAGGCTGGGTCTGTTGTGTTTCAGCCACTGTGCTCTTGGAGGACAGTGCATTGGTTACTCCTGGATCCTGTCTGGTCATGCTGTGGGGGGCTGAGCTGGGAGCTTCAGGGACTCAGGGCTCAGTTCAGTCCCCTTGTCTGTCCTCCACTTTCTTGAATAAAATAATTGAAAAGAGAAGCTGAGACATGGTGTCTCCTCCCTGAGCTGGACTGAGGTTACGTCTCGTGTTCTCTCTCACCAGCTTCAGCCCGTCTCATTGCCTCTTGCTGGCCCTGAGGTAACTTCTGCCAAGGTCTGTGGTGACCTTCCTGTTGACACTCCCTCCCCTGAGATGTTCTCAGCCACCTCTGAACTGACCTGGCAGGAGGTTCCAGACCAGCTATCCTCTCCGGGGCCTTCCCCACCCCCACCTGCTAACTTTCCTCCTCCATGTGGCTGTTATTCATCTTTCCCGGCATTTGGTGTGCAGCCAACTTCTAACTCGATCTCCGTTTCTTCTTGCCAGCCTGCCTTCATTTCAGGGCTCAGTTACAGTCTCTGAGCTTAGGAGTCTGTGTTCCTTCCTCGGAGTCCCATATCTAAGGATCCAGTTGCCACTGTAGGTGCAGGACTCAGGTGTAAGGCTCACTACAGCCTGGCTTCCCAGACACCGCCGAAATCACATACAGCTCACCTCCTAAAGCCACCCCTCTGTGACTATCCCATGATCCAAACCAACAGCTGTCTCCAACTGCCCCCTGCTCACATGGCAGCCTGCGTGACCTGCTCAGAACACAAATCTGATTATGTCCCCTGATGCCAAAAGCCCCTTAATGGTTTAGAGGCAACTAATGGCTTCCCAGAGCTTAAGCAGTGAGGCCTCCACCCAGAATGTGGCCTGTGCACAGGGCCTGGTTCCTGGCCTCTAGCCAGTGATTCAAGTGCCTTACTGGTAGGTTCACAGGGCTTGCTGACTACGTGGGGCACATGGGTTTGTCAAGTCCCGGAGCTATGACACCCACACAAGTGGGGCCAGGTGCCCCTCAGCTTGAGCCTCAAGGAGCCGTCTTACTGGGCAAGCCTGACAAGAAGCCTGGGGTGGGGCAGGGGAACTGGCCCTGCAGCGTCCAGAACTGGCTCTACAGGGTGAGGGCAGACTGTCCACTTGCCAGGGCTCCTGACTACCCCACCTCCCATCCCAGCCAATCAGGGATCAGAGCCAGGCAGCCCTGAGGTAGCATGCCCTGAGGCACCTGGGCAGCAGGAAGGAAGCTGAGACAGTGATGTACAAAGAGGGGCTGTATTACAGAGGTGGTTATGGGGGAGGGACGATGGAGGGAAAAATAGTGTAGAGGGTGTCAGTCCTCCTTCAGGCTCCCAAATACAGCAGCTGGCACGCTCTGTTGTTCCAGTCGAACTTCTGTGGGGGGAAGGTAGGATTGAGGTGGTTACTCCTCTGGGGGTAGGATGGAGAGTGGCCCACCTCTGCCCTTGACCCCTGGGCATGCCAGCCACTGACCATTGGGCTCCAGGTCCATCTCATCCTCATCCTCTTCCTCGCCCAGCTGGATCTCCTCGGGATTGGCCTGCTGAGCCAGCTCTGCCAGCTCCTCCCTGGATGCATCACTCCTAGAGTTGGGGAGGGAAGGTGGTCTCAGTGGTACTTTCCTGCCCCCAGCCTCCCCGAACACCCCTTCCCTAAAAAGGACTGAACCATGCACTCTCCTGCCCTCACCTTACAAAGAAGATCTTGCTCTGGGCCCTAGGGGGCTGATCCCGCTCTGCCTCAGCTGCTAGCTGCTCTGCCCGCTGTTCTAGCAACTTCATGTCATCCATGCCGCTCTGCCCAGGAGCCAGGTCAGACACTGTGGGGTACATCAGACCAGTTCAAGTTGAGGTGCCCAGGACTGACTCCAGGTGCTGCCAGTCCTAGGCGGCCTAGGCTCTGAGATGGGGAAGACACTGCCCCCTGTGGCCTGGTCATGATTAGGAAAGGGAGGTTACAGCAGCTCACCAGTGCCTGTGGCACTGCCGGACACCTTGAGCATCTGTGAGGCCATGAAGTTGACCTGAGTGTTGTATGTGGCCTGCACACTCCGACGTATCCTCAGCATCTCCCTGATGGTGTCCTCATTGCCGTGCCGAACCTCAAAGTCCTTCCATGTTTGCCAGAATGCCCCAGTTGTCTGTAGTGGGGTGCAGGCATGTGGGTGATCCAGGTGCTTGGTGCAGATCGCCATTGCCCACCCGTACCTTCCCAAACCCAGACCCAGCCCTACCCTGGGATCACAGATCTGGGAGCAGAAGCTGTAGATGGCCCTGGCACGGTCAATTTCACCAAGCTTGCACTCCATGTCTGCAAACCGTAGGCACATCTCCCGGGCATGCTCATCAGACAGCACCTGGCACCGTGCGGTTAGGGAGAGTAGAGGGGTGGTCAGTACCTGGCTTCAGGAAGGCCTTTTGCCACCCTCTACACAGGCAGGCTTTCTGCGATCCTTCTGTCTGCCTGAACCCCAACCCCATACACTAGTGGCAGGTACCTCAATGGCCTTCTGGTAGATGCCACGAGTGTGGGTGACGCCATAGATCTCAGCAGCCCGCTTGATGTAGATGTTGAACATATCATACTGCTGGGCTGGCTCCACTGCCCTGGTAGCGCGATCATACACAGCCATAGCATGACGGGCAAGGCCCCACTCCTCCTCCAGCTGTGCATAGAGCAGGTATAGCGCTGCACAGGACAAGAGGGTCCAGTTAGCAGTTCAAAGCTCAGCCCACGCCGCCCATCCCAATGTCCCGTGACAGCCCAGATTCCTTACTCTTGGCATATTTGGGTGGGCAGCCATCTAGTGCCTGTTCGAAGAGGTCCCGTGCGCGTTCCAGCTTGCGGCCCCCGTAGCGGGCAATGAATTTGGTCAGGTAGGTGCTCCAGATATCTGACACGTTGGGCCATTTGAACAGTGATATGCCACGCTCATATGCCTGTTTCCAAGCAAGATATGGAGGTGTCAGCACCCAGATGCCCTCGGTTCATGTCTTCCATAAGCCTGCGCTGGACCCCTTCTCCCTCACCAACTACAAGGGCCTAAGGTATAAGTACAACAGGGACCTTCCAAACTTCATGGATGAGGTAGCTCCTAACCTCTTCAGACACAGGCACCCAATATTCTAGGAAAGGGTTCACATTCCTAGGCAGGATTGGGAACATGTGAATAAATGCCATGTCCTACCTGCCTATGGCCATCACAAACACAAACACACCCACCACTGTATCCACCTACACCCTATCACTTGAACAAAAACCAATGGGAACTGCACACATGGCTCCCAATTTATTCTATTTCACACAAGTACCTGGAGAAAGACTCAGGACCAGGCTATGGGGGAAGTGCCCATATCCCACAGCACCGAGGCCCTAATGCCCAGTGTTTTACCATGCAAGCATTTTATTTGAAAAAGAGGAAATAGACTTAAATGATATTATTAGGGTAGGCCTAACCAGTCATGACTGGTGGCTTTACAAGAGATCAAGGACCAAGATGTTGCTCCGTAGTAAGAGCCCCTGCTTCAAATGCCCAAAGTCGTGGGTCCCATACATAGGACTAAAACATACATAGGAATAAAAACAGGCCCATGATAGTTACTGTTGTCAGCTTACCAGGATTCTAGAGTCAAATTAACAGGATTCTAGAATGACCTAAGGACAAATTTTAATGTCTTACTTATGTAAACTGAGGCAGGAAGATCCATCCTAAATGGGGGGGGAGGTACCATCCCATGGGCTGTGATCCTAGACTACATAAAAGGAGAAACTGAGCCAATCGCCGACATTCACCCCTCTGCTTCCTGACTGCAGGTGCATCGGGAATAGCCATAGGATATTTCCATTGCCATGCCTTGCCTACCATGATGCAATAAATCCTCTAAATGTGAGCCAGAATAAACTCTTCCTGCCTTAGCTTGCCTTTGTCAGACGTTCTGTCCTGACAACAGCAAGAAAACTAAGCTAAGCCTCTATCCCATGGTCCTGATGTGTCTAAACACAGATGTATAGACAGTGCTAGAGAGAAGACATCTGCAGCAAGGAACCCTTTACTGTGACTTGGCCTTGACTTGCAGCCTTAGGGCATGGCTCACCTTGAAGCTCTCCTCAAAGTACTTGTGCTCCTCCAGGAACATGGCATAGTTGATGACAATCTGTGGTGTGGCTATGCGCAGGTCCAGGATTCGGTCATACACGGCTTTGGTTGACTGTGGCGACAGAGATAGGTCAGGGAATGCTCCACTCTGGGGCTGGCAACAAGCTCTGCCTCACCCCTGTCCATGCAGCTGACCTGGAAGGTGCCCAGACTTTCCTCCAAGTCGGCAAGCATGGACCACACCTTCAGCGACTTGTATACACGGTTCTGCACTGGCTCTGAACCATCAAAGTACTCAGCCCTGCGGGCAGGCAACGCTGTAGCTTTCTGTGAAGACAGTGGCAGAGGCAATGAGACACTCAGAGGTTGTCCTGGGCCCCAGCACCCACCCCTGGCTGGTCTTCATATCCTTACCCGCAGCAGCTTCAAGGCCTCATCATAATTCTCATGCCGGAGCTCCAGCTCCCCACACTGGCACCACACACTTGCCAAGTCATCCACTTGCTTGAAGTTTACCTTGGTGGCCTTCTCTAGGATGACACGGGCCTATGGTGATGGGCAGAGACTGACTGAGACCCTGCCACCTGGCCACCCCTAAGTCCCATGGTGAAAAGACCTATACACATATGCATGCATAAATGTAACTCACATCATCCAGCTGTCCATTATCTTCATAAAACTTGGCAAATGCAACCCACAGTGTGTGGGGCTTGCCTGTGGCCTTGAAAGGGTCCACTGTCTGCACAGCCTCTGTGTATGTGTTGATAATCTGGAACAGGAGGATCAGATAGGTGAGGGCAGAGTTTGGCCATGGCAGCTCTACAAGGAAAGGCAACATGGGTTGGGGGACCATCACGCACCTCACGGGGGCGGCCCTGATGCAGGGCCACACGCTTGTGCCACTCATGGACATGGTGTGGGTTCTGGCGCAGCAGGACACTGTTGAGGAGTAGGGGCCGCCGGCTAATGAGCTGCTCGAAGCGGGCCAGGCGCAACTCCAGGTCCACATCATCTGGGAGCCAAACACGTTCATGAAGCTAGGAAGGTTGGAGGTGACAGCACAGGCCCTTACCTCTGTCTCTAAGCACAGTGTTGTAGACCCTGAAGAGCCAGGCTGACCACCCTGTACCTAGCCCCAGGCCTCCTGCTATGCCTGTACACAATTATGGCTACTCCAGGATACCCTGACCTCAGTGTCCACCCAGCCTCTCTCTTTGCCTGCCTGTTCCACCACAATGGCTGGAATTCAGCCTTCCCCTCTCCTCCCCCACCACCCCTCCCCAGTCCACTATCACACATCGTACCCTCCTCCTCACGCCCTAGTTCAGAGGAAGTCTCCATCTTTGCTGCAATCATGCTCTCCTCAAACTGGGCATAGCTGTCGAACACCTGGGTGAAGTCCCGCACAGTCATCACAGTGCGGACAGCCTCCTCGTACACATCCCGAGCCTGTGGGGTTCAGACAGTGTGAGGAAAAGTACAGAGGAGAGGCATGAGAGCCCACCCTCAAGGACCCACTGCCAGCAACGAAGAGCTAACAAGTGCTGAGCACAGAGTGGAGCCCCACTGGCCCGTTCCTGCCCTGCACTGCGTGACAGCCTGGAGCTGCAGGGCCTCCTTTGTAAGCTGGGTAGTCCCCTGTGCAGCACCATCTCAAGACATATGTGAGACACCTCAATAAAACACTGAAAGAACAGGTGAGTGCCAGGTGGTGGTGGCGCACACCTTTAATCCTAGTACTCGTGAGGCAGGGACAGGTTGATCTCTATGAGTTTGAGGCCAGTCTGGTCTACAGAGTGAGTTCTAGGATAGCCAGAGCTACACAGAGAAACCCTGTCCTGAAAACCAACCAATCAACCAACCAGCCAAACGACGCTTCAGCTCCCACAGAACTCTGAGCTCAGCTTGTTGTGAAGCTATTTTTTCCTAATTGCAACACTCCCTTCTGGAGGAAGAAGGAGGCTCCCAAGGCCCAGAAAATAAATGAAACTTGCAAGATCCACAAGACCCCTCCAAACAAGCTCTCAAACAGAACACTCACACTTACGAGGTCCCAGACCACATGGCAAAGAGGTAAGGGAGCAGACCTGAGTCAGCCTGTCCTGAAGGTTAGCCTCTCTACAGGACTCTGCACCCATCCTTACTGCTGGGATGGAAATGTGTATTATGTGATGTGTCACACATAGCATGTGGTTGTTTCCTGGCCATGCATTCTGAGCGTCCTCCAGAGACCCACCTCACAGTGGAGGCCTACGTACCCACATACCTTCTCAAAGTGGCCACTGCGGATATAGTAGTCAGCCAGGGAACACCATAGCTTGCCCAGCTGGTCGGTGAAGCGGGTAAGTCCACCACGGATTATGGCATCTACATTGAGGGACTGTACCTTGTCCGGATTCTGGGAGATAAGGTCGCAGAGCTCATGCCACAGCTGCAGGACACAGGTTGGGAAACATCTCAGTCTTGGTCCAGGAGGGAGGGCATCTCTCACCCAGCCTCCATATTCCACCAGACCCACCTGGTAGTTGGACTTGCCCGCCTTGGACACAAAGCGCTCGTCGTTCACCACAGTGGCCAAGCGTTGTGCAGCCTCGTCCAGCCGGTCACTGGATTTTAGGTACTCGATGTATTCCTCAGCACTCTCAGGACTGAGCTGGAGAAGACCCACCCCACTGGTGAACAGGGCTGCAGCAGATGACATTTCTCTCCTGGCTAAGTGACTCAAGGCCTCCCAATCCCCATTTACAAATCTTTTAGCAAACAGCCAGCCCAACTCAGCCAGCCTCAGCACTCTGGTGGTGTAGCCTGGGCTCAACAGTTCAGTCTCAGACCATGGGTCTAGCTTGGCCACAGTACTTAAGATGGTCAAGGTTAACTATCAATCTGGCAGACTCTAGAATCAGCTCAGAGATGGGTCTGTAGTTACAACATGTGTGTGAAAGAGTATCTGGACTATGTTAATTTATATGAGAACGCTCACGTTCCTTACGGATGGGATCATTTCCTGGGCAAGGATCCCGTATAATGGGGATACAGTGAGAGCACACAAGCATGCATGCATGGCTGTTTTCTGATCTTGGATGTGATGTGACTGACTAGCTTCTTCTCATCTATGCACCCCTGAACTGTGACCCAAAGCAAACCCTTCTCCCTTACATTAATTTAGGGTGTTTTGTCACAGCCACAGGAAGAGGAATTGAGATAGTAATCTAGCCTGGGCCTTCAGCCTCAGCCCTGAGTGGTCCAGCCTTGGTCTTTCCTGTAGCCTTGACACCTTCCCAGCCACCAACCCTGTCCAGCTACTTCTAAGCAGTCCAACTTGGACTCCGATGGCCAGGAAAGGACCTGCTTCTGCCACAAGCTGCCACCCAAGCTGTAGCATGCTAGGGAACTGACGAGACTAGTTATCACAAGCCTGAGCACACATGCTCCGCCTGCCATGCTGCCCACTGCATGTGTCTCTTACTCTCACCTCTTCCCACGGTTGTGGTTTCTTTCTGTCTCACATAACTGGTTCATGCATGGGTCCACCAGTTAGCCTGAAAGTCCGGTGCAGGTGCTGGTGACTGGCTTATGCATGCTCTCCCTAGCTCTCATCTCTATGCCTGCTGTGGAGTAGGTACAAGCTAAAAGCTAACTACTTAAAAAACAAACATAATAAACCAGAGGGGCTGGGAAGAGGCTCAGTGTATAAAGCATTTGCCTTGCAAACGTGAGGACTGGAGTTTGAATCCTTAGAACCCACATAAACATTGGGTAGCCATGGCAACACTGGAGCAGCAGAGACAGGGGATCTCTGGGGCTAGAGGTCTAGCTGGTACGCTCTGGGTTCATTAAGAGATCCTGCCTCAATAAAGTGCAAAGTAATTAAGGAAGATATCCAGGGTCAACTTTGAGCCTCTACATGCCGCACACCCACGCACATAAAAAAAAAAAGAAATCACAAATAAGCTGTTTCTATTCATAGGAGCCTCTTCCTGCAGCCTCTCTGTTGCATGAGGGCCCTTATCCCAGTGAGCCAAGGTTTGGAAGCCAACCTGGCAATTGGACTGTTCAGTGGTGCTCACCTTGAGGAAGCGACGGTAGCCTCTCACAGCAGTCTCCGGCAGTGGGTGGGAGCGTAGGAAGCGGAGGTACAGGGGCCAGATGCGAGAGTGCTGTGTGATGGGTAGGGCCCGCAGGGCACGGTCAAAGGTGCGGCGGGTGTGTGTTACTCGTCCCTGGTCCATGAGGAACTGGCAGTAGTCTAGCCACAGACGTGGCATCTGGAAATAATGGAGAGTGATGGGCTAGGTCTGAGCCAAAGGCTCCATGACTTGCTTGCCATCCATATCTAGGGCAGAAGGGCAGCAGGGAGACAAGAGGCCTCATTACCCCTCACTGAGGCTCTGTAAATAAGCCCAATAAACTCTTTAGTTCCTCAAGTTGGTGGAACATTTGGGTGGACCTATACTTTGTTTTGTTGGAGCATTATAAGGAAGGGGTAGACATCTGTTTACATATCCCTGGGGAAATAGTTCCCACTGTATAGCCCCTCCCCAGCTCCCCACCTTGTGCATGAACACAAAGGCTCTCTCGTGGCAGTTGTTGACATCTTCATAGGCAGGATCAGTCACACAGCGATGCTTCACCTGTGCCCGGCGTGCCTTCAGATAGCGGTACCAGAGTTTGTAGCTAGAGAGTGGGAAAGGCAGACACGATGGCTCATGAAACCCTGGAATCCTTTCTTTGCTCTGAGGAGGGGTGAAAGAGCTCACAAGGAAGGGAAAGACTGGGACACGAGAGGTGTGACCCATCGGGGCTGTGCTTCAGGAAGGGACTACACAGCAGTCACCTGGGACACATTGCCGCTTGGGTTATGATATATGTGGAGGGGTGGGGCTGGTGAGTAGGGTGGCACAGGAAGGGCCATTTTCACCTGCAGGGAAGCAGTTTGAGTGCCCGCTCGTACAACTGATTGAGCCGGGGTTTTGGGGCCCCCTGTTTGAACTCGATGTAGCGGAGCCAGCATTTGACGGAGAACTGATTCCTCATGATTTCTTCCTCATAGGGAAGGTCCTCCTCCTCCTGCCAGGGAAGGGGAGAAGAGAGGCCTGTCTTTAGTCTCAGTGGAGTCACATCCTATAAGGGGTCTTAGCATCAAACTCTAGGCTTCTACTAAAATCCCATGCCCCAACAAAAAGTGGTGGTGCAAGCCTGCACTCCCATCACTTCAGAACAAAAAGGCCTCAAAGAATAAAACAAATGCGAGGTTGGTGAGAAGCCCAGGGGAAGAGGCTGCCACCGAGCCTGAGACCTGAGTTTGATCCACATCGTAGGAGACTCAGTTCCTTAAGATGTCCTCTACTTTCCACATGCACACACATGACTTACCTCTTGCACATGCTAAAATGAAAAACAAAAACAAAAACAAAAAGGAATGGAAAGATGGCCCAGTCAGTATGTACATGCATGATTCCCTGAGTTCAGATCTCCAACACTCATGTAAATGCCAGGCATGGCAGTGTCTATCTATAATCCCAATGTGGGCCAACCAGACATGGGTAGATCCCTGGAGCTCATTAGCCAGCCATTTAGCTAGCCAGTGAGCTTCAGGTTCAGAGAGAAGACTTTATCTCAAAAAGATGGAGAGCAACTGAGGAATACAGCTACCATCTATTTCTGGCCAATACACATACACACTCAAACACTACATACACACCATACGTAAAAACAAACAGGGCTAGAGATATGGCTCAGCAGTTAAGAGTATGCACCGCTCTTGCAGAGGACTTGAACTCAGCTCCCTGCACTCACGTCAGGCAGCTCATAACCACCTATAACTCCTGTCTCTGGACTCTATGGACACCTGATTGACATGCATATACCCATACAAAGATACAAACACAAACATGATTCTAAAAATACACCTTTAAGGGGCTGGAGAGATGGCTCAGTGGTTAAGAGCACTGGATGCTCTTCCAGAGGTCCTGAGTTCAATTCCCAGCAACCACATGGTGGCTCACAACCATCTGTAATGAGGTCTGGAGCCCTCTTCTGGCGTGTGGGCATACATGGAGGCAGAATGTTGTATACATAAG
>JAQHUG010000433.1:835924-863055 GCA_028555095.1 Dicrostonyx torquatus | reverse complement strand
ACCCTTTACTTTAGCTCAACTCTACCCCAGAAATTGCAAGCTAAAGGGTTTTTATCTCCGGAGCTGGGGTACTTACGTATTTGTGGGGGGATATAGGTCAATTGTAGAGCGCTTGCTTAGCATGCTCAAGACCCTTGGTTAAACCCCAGTAACTCCAAACCCACATACCAGTTATGGCCCTTAACCCAGAACACTATAAACGCAGTTTAAATATGGAGCCTCTATTTCTGCCAACAAATTTTCACCTTTTTAGGATCCCAGGGGCCATCCACATCACCAGTCTTTTCTTCATCCTTCAAGGTTCTTGTAGTCCCAGAAGTCAGAACTCTATCCTGGTCACTATGCCTATCAAGATCCATGCCTTTTCCCTACTATCCCATGCCCGCTCTTGACCTCCCTTCTCCCGGCCCGAGACATCAAGACCTTAACCTCAAAAGCAGCTCCTCGCTTCACTCAGCTTCTTTATTCCCGGCCTGGTCAGTGTTTTGACATGTCGCCTTTGGCGCGTTAGGATCCCCATGGACTGGGCATGCACAGTCTGGGCCTAACCCCCCAATAGCCAGATTCCGAGCCGAGAAGGAATCTAGCTTCGGATCTTCCCTCACGGATCACCCTTGGCCTCGCCGCAGACTTACAAAAACAAGATCCGCCCGCTCGGGACGCGGAACCCGCGCCATCACCACCATCTTCCTGGATCCCAGGTACAGACTAGAGTCGTGCTCTGGTGGCGTCACTCACAGAAGGCCTGCCCTCTCCGGCCAGACCCGTTCTCTATTGGCTGCACGTCACTTTCTCTGCAGGGCCTGCTCTGTCGAATTTTGTAACGTCAAGGCCGTGACCGGAAGCAGAAAAACGGCGCCTTAAGATGACGCCACCGAGCGAGTTATTGGCCACTCAGCTTCAGTATCGCTTCTGCAGATACACCAATGAGATTTTGCATTGCTGGAGAGTCGCCTTTGGGCGGAAATGGCTTCATAGAACCGGAGAAGCGAGATGGGGGTGAAGCTGGAGGTGTTTCGGGTCAGTGAACTCAGGAGTAGGTTGGACGTCTGAATCTGGCGTCTTTCAGAATTTGAGAATAGTTATTGGAAGTGAGAGAAGGGCAGAGCAGGGAGTTCCACGGAGAAAGTATCAGAGATTTGTATTGGAACCCCAGCGGATTGAGCTCTAAATGTGGGGGCTTAAAATGGAGAGTCTGGGTTTGGTCTGAGGAAGCGTCTCAGAGAGGAATGAAAGAAGACTTCAGATCCAGAGCGGGCTTTCCAGAAGGGGAGCCCCGGGCTCTTAATAGGTCTCAGTAGGCGGACTCCTAGATGTAGAAGAGTATAATTGAAAAAAATGAGGCCTCTCTATTTAAAATGCTACGGGGATCAGATTGGGAGGTAATAACATCTCAAGGATATATTTTTGTAGTAGGAACTGTTGGACGGTCCTCACCACCACCACCGTGCGCCTTGGTGTGTGTGTGGGGGGGGGGGGGGACTTGGACAGGACTGTTACGAATAAAGCGTGCTGGATCAGGAAGACCAGGCTTTAAGGTGCCGAATTTCTGTTCTCCTGGTAGGATTTCTAGGGTTCCTTGGGGAGGTCACGAGGCCAGGCTCCTGGCCTGTGTAAGAGGATAGATCTGTCTTCTGAGCTCTCCTACGGTCTCCCTGTACTGGAGTGGTGATAGTTCTGGGCTCTGTCCATCCACCCCTTGCTTTTGCAGATGTCACTCTACCTCACTTTCCCCGTGGTTATGTTTTGGATCTCCAATCAGGCAGAGTGGTTTGAGGACTATGTTGTGCAGCGCAAGGTGGGTGCCAGGAGAGTTTGCTGGATCATTCCTGGGGATGGGGAAGGCAGGGTATGAGGCACTAATTTGTTACTGGGGACCATTATCTGCCTCCATGTGGTTCTGCTCTCATGTGCAACTCTGCTCTGAATGCGGGACTCTGGCTTCTCCTGGCTGTGTTCTCACCTGTGACCTTGTTCCACAGAGGGAGCTGTGGCCACCAGAGAAGGAGGCTCAGGTAAGTAAGGAGCCCGTTCTTCTTCCAAGGGGCTGGGTCACTTTACCCTGGGTGGACTTGGAATAAATTCCACCATCAGCCATAGATAGGAAATTGGGAACAGAAAAACAAGTAGGAGTTCCAGGCCATCCTGGGCTAGAGACCCTGTTTCCATACAAGTTTCTTACTGTTAGAGATGGTATATACCCGAGATTACTTGGAAGTAGGGGTAGGAGGATTATCAGACTGAGTCAGCCTGGACTGTATAGGGCTAGAGAGAGGGAGCAGGGAGAGGGGGGCTGTAATTCCAGCATTCCAGTGCTTAGGAGGTGGGTGCAGGAGGATCGAGAATTCTGGGTAGTCTCTCCTGCATAATGAGCTCAAGGCTAGCCTGCAGTATGTGAGACCCTGTCTTAAAAAGTGGGAGGGGCACAAGTGGTTTCATCATATATTACCTTCTCCCTGAAGGGTCAAGCTGAACTCACTGGTATGGTGGTTGTGATTGGCATGGGGTCCCAGGATGGATACTGAACTATCAAGCCAAAGGGAGGGTAGTGGGAGTAAGTCCAGGCCCTGAGGCGTGTGCCCCTCCTTCCTTTCCATCACACCTTTTTCTTCATTCCAGCGCCAGGAGCTAGAAGAATTCAAACAGAAGATCCGGAAGCAGAGGGAAGAGAGACTTCTTCAAGCTGCTCAGAAGAGCTCCTGAGACCTCCAAGTATTCAAGTCCCGGCCCCTCCACCCAGGAAATAACACACACTCAATTCTTTGTTACTAGTGCCAAGCGTTTTATTGTTGTTTTCGGGGGCCAGCGAGGGGCCCAGGATGGCTAGAACTCTCAAGGAGCTTGTGTCTGGGGTTGGGGGCTGCTGTTCCTGCGGAAGCTGAGTGCAGCAGGGTCCTGAGGGGTGAGCAGGGGTTGAGGGCTGAGGGTCCCAGGTCGTTTCTGCATTCCATCCTGCGGATGAAGAAGGGTCAGACAGAGGGAAGGGACCAAGGAAAGTGCAAGCCAGAGGAGCCTTCAAACACTTCTTTTTGTCTGCCTTCCTCTGCCATTCAGTGTGGTATTTGGTAAGAGACAGTCAACTCTCAGTGGGGTCTTGATCAGAACCTGAGCTGTTGGTTTACATCTTTAATCCTAGCACTCAAGAAGCAGAGGCAGGAGAATTATCTCAAGTTCAAAGCCAACCTGGTCTACATAAAAAGTTCCAGGCTCACAACCCTGTCTCAAAAACAAACAAATAAATGGGCTGAGAAGATAACATAGTCATTAAAATCCTTGCTGTGTGCACTTAAGACCTGAGTTTAATCCCCAACATCAAAATGAAAAGCCAGATGTGGTCTTATTCACTTGTAATTTTAGTGCTTGAGTAGAGTTAGGAGGATCCCTAAGGCTTCCTGGCCAGCGAGCATGGTCTACTTGGTGAGTTCCAGGGCAGTGAAAGATCCTGTTTCAAATGGTGATGGCGACTGAGGAACGGTATCTGAAGTTAACTTCTGGCCTCTGCCTGCATATGTGCACATGGACCTATAACATGTATGCTAGTGTACTCAGACACAGCTGGAGGTGTAGCCCAGTTAAATGCACCAAAGCTCCGATTTCATCCCTAACTACACAGACCACTCCTGGTGGCTCACACCTGTAATCCCAGCACTAAGGAGGTACATGGAGGAAAAGTAGAAGTCTAAAGTCATCATTGGCTAGTGGGTTTGAGGCCAACTGGAGCTACATAAAACACTATCTCAAAAGCAAAAATACCCTCAAACAGAACCCATGCGCTTTGTTAATATAGGGGTGTGTGAGCTCATCTGCCCTTCTCCCAGGAGCATCACCATAGGAAAACTCTCTGTTTTCTTCCTGAGGCCTCTCCCAGATACACAGATGTGGCAGTTGTAACTTCCAGCCATAATTCTGATACTAGCATGAGCCCCTCTGACATCCACATCCATCTGCACTTTTCTTTTCCCTAGTTAGAGACAGGGTCCTAGCCTATCTTGGCTGGAGATGGGCATGGATCCACAGGTTATCTAGGCATCACCTACCTTGGGACCAATAGGTTGGAAGCCAGGCAGGGAATTGACTGTTACACGCTGGTCATCCATGCGGCGGCCCTGGGTGTCAGCCAGCATATCCATGAGATTGTCCATCTCAGGAGCAGGGCCACCCTCTGGATCAGAGACAGGTGGTCATGAATACAAATCCAAAGGAGGCCACATGGTGCTTTCCAGCCTGAGTCCAAAGAGCCACAAGACCCCAGAACCCCTGCACCTCTGCCGCATTTGTTTCTCAGGCAGTACCCACCCCAGCCCTGACCCCAACCCTGCAGGGGTCCCGTCATGCCCAGCTCACGGCTTTCTGGGGTCTGGCCTGGACCAGCCTGCAAGGAACAGCGCTGCTCCTCCATCCGATCGCCCTGCACGTGGCTCAGCAGGTTGAAGAAGCCTTCTTGGTCTGGTGAACCTGCCTTGGGGACAGACATGCCTGGTTTAGCTGGGTACTGTACCGTTCCTATCTTCCATCCAGCGCCCACCTGAGCCAGTGCCTGCCTTCCCATCTCTGCTCTCACCATAGTCCTCACAGGTCTGTAGAGTTTCTCAAAATGAAACGTGAGTCTCCGTCCCTGAAGTGCCCCACCCCACCCCCCACCTCCCACCTCCCAGCCTGGGGCCCCAGCCTGCAGCACAGTTTCACAAGGTACTGCCTCTAGGGACAGTATTCCACCACTGTCCTAGATCAAGACCAGCCTGGGGTTGGTCTGGGGGTTGGGACACTTACCAGAGAAATGGGGCTCAGAAATGCCCCTAAATCATAGCACCCATCATCTCTTGGGGGGAACAGTACTAGGAATCCAACCATTTGTCCTGGGCAGGGGGAGGGGCACCTATACCCTCCTAATATACTCCCCATGTGCTATGGTAACTGGGTCAGGGGACCCCAGAGACTTGCTTGCTAATTAGATGCCCTACAAATGAGTTAATTCTGTCAGTCATGGTACAGAGACCTCAAGAAGCTGGTGGTGGAGTCAGGCAGAGCCCTCTTACCTTGTCCAGAACGCCTGAGCCCCCCTTGCCCCTTTCTTCTTCCTGCTCCATCATTTGTTTTTCCCACACTTTCTTCCTGGCCTGTGACAGGGTCCCCACACCTGACAGGGCCTTTTAAAGGGCCAGGATGTGGGGGAAGGGGAGCAGATACCTTTCCCCATCCCCAAATCCCCAGCTCATATCCCATCTGCTCCCACCCACGCTTAAGCCCCAGAAAGATGATCTCTAGGTAATTGTTCATCCAGACTGATGCTGAGGTGGGTGTGGGTGGAGAGGGCAGGGAAGTCCAGGTTTGGACCTCACTGGACCCAGCCATACTCACGGGGCCCTGAGGACTCTCAACTGGGGCCAAGAAGAAGCCAGTGCAGTGTTGAAGACCATCAGGAGGGTGGAGGATGTCCCCAGCCATGCCATCCAGTTCCTGTCTACAGGTCCATCCCTCTGCATGGCAGATGACATCAGCAGGGGGATAGCCAAGGAGGGAGCCGGGGTCCAGTACACCTCTTCAAATCCCTGCACCCTCCACAGACACACAAGCCAACCTGGCATCTGCTACTCACCACTCCTGAGGTCCTGTAGTGTCCACCCTGGGGCCACTCTGAAAGAAACACTGGATCTCCTGTCCATCTGCCCCTCAAAGGCCAAGCTGAGTGTCTTCAGTCTCTCATTCCCACATGGAACAGGAGAGGAAGTCCCTGTCCATCCCAGCAAACAGCTGTGGCTTTCTGACCATGCTCTGAGAGCCTGGTCCTGTCTTCAAGATGCCTTGCAGCAAACCAGATAAGCTTTTCCAGGACTGGAGCGATGGTTCCTGGGTAAGAGCACTGGCTGCTTTGCCAGAGTACTAGGTTCAATTCCCAGCACCCACATGGCAGCTAACAACCATCTGTAACTCCAGTTCTAGGGGAATCTAACGCTCTCTTCTGGCCTTCTGGGCACCAGGCACACTCACAGTTAATAGACATACACACATACATATACACAAAACATCCATACACATAAAACAAACCTTTTAAAAAGTTTAAATAAATAAAGTTAAAACGTTACATTTCTTTTGGGGGTGAGTGGGTGGGGTTTGTACAGATAGTGCATGTGTGCACATGTGGTGCATGCATGCTCGTGTGAAGACCAGAGGTCAACACCAGGTATCTATCTCCCTCTATTTCTCTCTACCTTCTTTTGAGACACAGTCTGGAAAATTAAACCTCAAGCTGCTGGGTTTGGCTGGGCTGGCTGTGCATTGAGCATCCTGGCTTTAAATTTATTTTTATATTTATTTTATGTGTATGGGTGTTTTGCCTGAATGTATATGTTGTTGCACCACATATATGAAGTGCCCATGGAGGTCAAAAGAGGACTCTGGATCTGATGGAACTGGAACTATGAATGGTTATGAGACACCATGTGGGTGCTGGCAATCGAACCTGGTTCTGTAGAAGAGAAGCAAGTACTCAAAGAATGAGCCATCTCTCCAGCCCTCAGCTATCTTTCATTCTCTCTCTCTCTCTCTCTCTCTCTCTCTCTCTCTCTCTCTCTCTCTCTCTCTCCACTCCCCTCTTTGAAATGTTAAAATGTGGTTCTGGCTGTCCTGGAACTCATTGTGTAGACTAGGCTGCCGTGAATTCACAACTCTGTCTTCCTTCTGATGCTATCAGAGCCCAGCTCATTCTTTTACAGTCCAGGTCCACCTGCTCAAGGATAGCACCTCCCACAGTGAGCGGAACACTCCACATCCATCAGTAATCAGGAAAATGGCCCCATAGACATGCCCACAGCCAATCTGATGGGAGGCAATTCTTAACTGAAGTTCCCTTTTCCCACATGTGTCAACGACCAAGACTAGTCCTCACACCCTCCTGAAAGCACCTGCCCCAGCTCTCATGTGGCCATCTGGGCCCCAGTCCTCAGTACACAGTTTGGTGTCCAATTCTCTGTAGGATGTATGCATTTCCTAAGGGCTGCTGAGTCAGATTGTCTCTCATAAGGTGGTTTAAAGCTGCAGGAATTTATCGTATCAATAAAGGTGTCAGGGAGGCCATATTCCTTTTGAAACCCAGGAGTCTGGGCATTCTGCCTTACCTCCACATACCTTCAGTCTTGGGATTCCTTAGCTGGCAGCTTCTATACTTGAGTCCCTGCCTGTGTAGACACACCACTCTTTCTGTTTGTACACATCTTTATAAGCTTGGGTTTTTGTTTGTTTGAGATAGGATAGATAGATATATGGATAGATAGATGATAGATAATAGATAGATAGATGATAGATAGATAGATAGATAGTTGATAGATAGATAGCTGTCCTAGAACTTGTTAATCAGGCTGATCTTGAGCTTCCACTGACACTCTGCTTCCTGAATGTGTCACCATGTCCAGTGGCTATAAGGCCATCTAAAGTTTTATGTATTTATTGCCGTGCGGGGGTGAATGCATATGCCAGAGGACAACTTCCTAGTGTCAGTTCTCTTCTTCCACCTTCATGTGGATTCTAAGGATCTCACACAGGTTGTTAGATTAATCCTTGCTGTCCTGGAACTCACTCTGTAGACCAGGCTGGCCTCAAACTCAGAGACTAGTGTGGTGATATTTTGTGCTTTAACAACTAAAAGCTTGTCTGAAGATCAGAGTGTGGAGCTAGCCATGCTAGTTAGCCATACAGGTCAGGCAGTGGTGACATCCACCTTTAATCCCAGCACTCGGGAGACAGAGGCAGATGGATCTCTGTGAGTTCAAGACCACCACAAGATTGAATCAGTCTAAAAGAGAAACAGAGCCAAGCAGTGGTGGCTCACACCTTTAATATCAGTACTAGGGAGGTGGAGACTGTAAGTGAAATGGCTGGGCAGAGAGAGGAATATAAGGCGGGAGGAGACAGGAACCCAGGATTCAGTCTGAGGTTTCGTAGAGATGGCATTCACTCTGAGGGTTTGTGGAGACAGAATCTTGCCCCCTTTGGTCTGAGGATTTGGTAGAAGCAAAAAATCTCTCTAGTGGCTGACTCCTTTAATTTTCTGATCTTAAAGCATTTCACCTGATATCTGACTCCAGGTTTTTATTATTAAGACCAATTAGAATTTGTGCTACAGATATGCCTGCCTCTGCCTCCTGAGTGCTGGGATTAAAGGCGTGCGCCACCACCACCTGACTAAGACCATTTTTAAAAACCGTGTGTGTACATATTCATATGTCTGTAGGTGCAGGCCAGAGGACAACTCCCTGGTCATTCTCACAAACACTGTCCACTTCCTTTGAGACACACATTTGTAAACCCAGCACTTAGGAAGCCGAGTCAGGAAGATCTCAATTTCAAGGCCAATTTGGACTACATGGGAAGCACCAGGTCAGCTGGAGTTACAGGAGGACACCCAGCCTCAAACAACTGTGAGACCGAGACAGGAATATACCTTGAAAGTTAATGTGAAACCAAAACAGGGAAAATATAGCTTGCAGGTGAAGGGTTCTGTTTGCAGTTAAGACAGGTAAGAATGAGTTTGTCCTGTGCAGGTTAAAGTTTCTGTTTGTAGTTAAAGAATAAATGCCTGTTTGTCCTGTGTTTAAGTCCTTGAAAGTTAGTTCCTATTTATAATTAAGAATAAGTTCCTGTTTCTGCAAAACATGTTTTCTAAACCTACACTCAACTTGTGACCCCATTCACATGATGTACATCCTTGCCAAATTCCTTCCCTTTCATAGTATCTTTCTAACAATGTGTAACAGCCAACTCTCTCGCCCTTGTGAACACCTTTATCTCTCCTGTAAAAGGGTCTTCAAAGGAAGGCAGGGGTTGCTCTCTCAAATCCCAGTTTAGGGAGAAGCAGCCAGATGGGCCAGTCCCCGGTGCACCCCAAAGTACAGCTTGCTTTAATCAGACAGAAAAAGAAATAAAAAGGAAAAGAAGGGAAACATGACTGCTCCTATGTATGATGGAGGAGAAGGTTTATCGTAGATAATGGGGGACAGTATAGCCAGGGTCAGGGACAGGGACATCTGGGAGAGTCCAGAGTGGACGTGACCAGACTGAGCTCTGCCATTTGAGGAGAGGTGGAGGGGAAGGGAGAGAGGAGAAAGGAGAACCAGTTTCAGTAGTCAGGAGGCTCAAAGGTCCAAAGAGGGCAGGAAACTGAAATGGTTGGATTATATAGGGAAGGGCAGTCCGGCTGGAGAGAGTTCAGGGTAGGGGATGGGGTATGTCATCGGGGACAGCCCAGGAACAGGTAGGGGCTGAAGGATGCAGGGAGAACCTGATGGTCAGGTCCACTTTGATTTGTTAAATAGGCATCTCAGTCATGTGTCCCAGGGTTGAAACCTAACACAAACAACTGTGGACTTGTTTTTTCTCCTCCAAATTTCCAGGTTTAACGCAATAACAAACAAATGGATTGTGGCAGTAAATGTATACCCTTTAATATGCCAAAAGCCATTAACTTGCATCCTTTTGGTGAGAGTCATGGCACATACGTGGAGGTCAGAGGACATTTTTCCGGAGCCAGATCTCTCCTTCCAGCATGTGGGTCCCTGTGTTGAACTGAGGTTGTCAGCCTTGGTAGAAAGTGCCTTTCCTTGACAAAACATCTCACTGTCTCATTGGATGACTTTTAGGTGAGGCTGTTAAAAAAAGAGACAGGAGGAAGAAAAAGAAAAGAAGGAGGGGCCCCAAGTCCTCCATAGGGTGGCTGGCCATCCTTGTTCATCTGTACAGGTCAGATCTTATGGGTTGGTCCTGGGCATGCAGGTTTGTAATCCCAGTTACTCAGAAGGCTACAACAGGAGGATTTCAAATTCAAGGTCAGCCTGGAGATCAAATGAAAAAGAGGACTGGAGAGATTGCTGAGTCCTCCAGTAGAGAGTTTCTCATTGTAAATCCTGGCTTGTGACCTGAGAAATCCACTAAAAGGGGATGGCTTAGTTTTGTTTGCAAATCTTAGCTTGTGACCTGGGTAATCCACTAAAAGGGGATGGCTTAGTTTTGTTTGCAAATCTTAGCTTGTGACCTGGGTAATCCACTAAAAGGGGATGGCTTAGTTTTGTTTGGTCTCAAAGAAACTCAGTGTTAGGTCTCAGACCGGTTAGCTGAGGTGCCTATTAGCACACCAAAGCACACTCTGGCCTCCAGACTTACTCAGTATCCTTGAATCCCCTCTGTTCTTCTTACTTCACCCCCTACCCTAAACTTCTCCAGCCCAGGGGCTTCACTTCCCACCCCCAGCTTTGGAGTCCTAAGCTCTCTTTTGACTTGCTCTTGGCTCTCTTAGTCTGATTGCTTCTCTCTCTCTCTCTCCTTCCTCTTTTGTTCTTCCTGTCATCTCTCATCTCATGGCTTGGTTCAGTCTACTGGTCATGTCTAGTCTACTACTTTCTTTTTCTGCCCTGGACTCTTCTAGAGGCTTCTGGCTGTATTCACTCATATCTACAATAAAATCCTTCTCAACCATACCTTGGAGCAGTCATGTCCTCATTTTCACTCAAGTTTGACCTAAGAAGTCTGGCCACTGCCCCTTGCTGCTTCTGTAAGCACTTCTGGCCTCTATTGGTCATCTCCCACTCCTGCTACCCACTATCCACTCCTGCCAGCCACTTCCCTCTCCTGTCACTTCCCATTCCTGTCAGTCATTCTCACACTTACTTGTAGCTCACACCCTTACCCTTCTTCGTTCCCTATAGGATTATTTATTTATTTTGATACAGGATGTCATGTTGCCCAGCTGTTCACTAACCAGCTATGTAGCCAAGTATGGACTTGAATTCCTGAGTCTCCTGCCTCTAGATGTTGCTGGGATTCCATGTGTAGGCCACCATGCTTGGTTTAAGTGGTGCTGGGGTTGAACCCCGAACTTTGTGCATGATTGGCAAGTGCTCTACCAACTGAGCTCCATTCGCAGCCCCACCTGGACGATTTACACATCAAAAACTACTTCAGACTAGCAAGTCCGCATCCACAACTATCACTTGTTAGATTGCAACCTCATGTCTATGGGTGATGCACCCTCTGTCACAGGGTGTCAGCTCCTCTCTAGAGAAACAATGGAAGCAGGCTCCGCTCTGACATTCTGAGATTAATTTGACCCCTCCCCCATGTGTTTGTGTGTGTGTTTGTGTAATGTTGAATCTGCACATGGACACACATTGCATATCAGCACACAGATGCAATTGTCACCCTGTGTGTGTGGTTCTTGAGATAACACTGTGACTGTGGAGTTGTTGCTCAGTGGTAAAGTGCTTGCCTAGTACCTGTGAGATCAGGGGTTTGATCCTCTGTCGTCGTGACTCCCCCTCCTCAACACACTTTTTTTTTTTTAAAAAAGAACTAGGAACCTCCTCAAAGCTCAGGAAACATTATGGAAGAGGGGGTGGGACAAATGTGAAAGGAGGAGGGAGTGCTAAGAAATGCTGCTTCCAAACTTCTTGCTCCCCAAAGGGACCACCAGGGAACCGGGACTTGGATGCAAAAGCAAGGTTTCTAAAACTGTTAAGGCCCATCCTTGCAGTATTCTTTCTTTGGGACTCTGGTCTAGGCTGTTCCCTGTGATCCCAGACATGACATGACTGTTACATTCGTGCACTCCCTGCACTTATGGTGTTCCCTGCACAAGATCACGCCAACACTATCAGTCAAAATTCCAGGAAGCAGCACTAACTGGACACTGGGTTACAAACAGAGCGAGAGAAGATGTGAAGTGAGGAGGGTTATGTATTGGGAGGTATCTGGGGCAGTGGAAGGAGGAATTTGGGGTGGGTATGACTGTTACAGGCCCAGAAAGCCTCATTCTTTTCTGACCTATTGGAACTGAAGGAGAGTGAGACTTTTTTTTTCTTCAGCGATGTAGCCACTGGTAAGTTGCTGATGATCCTGTAAGCAACCCCAGTTAAAACCTGTCAGGACACACATACACATGTAGGTAGAGGTGACTGAAGGGACGCTAGCCCACTCGAGCATGTGGCTCTGTCTGGCCTTGCCCTTCTCCCGCATTCTCCCTGCCTTGCTAAAAAAATCATTAGATTATATCCCTAAAGCTAGCCACCAATGCCTGTTTTCTTATTTGGGCACTTTCCTATGCCAGGCTCTTTGCTGAGGATGAGTACCAAAGTCCAGCAATCAAAAGCCCCCTTTGGTTCACCTAATTAACACGCCCAATCAAAATATGCCAGTGCATTCTAGCAGATTCTAACAGACCTCCCCCTTTTCTCCTCTGAAAAGTTACACCCACAAGGTCATTTGCTGCCCTTTTCTGCCTGAGTCTGAAAGCAGCCACTTTAACTTTTCTTCCCTGCTTAACAAAGGATCTCTCTGTGAAAACAGGTGTTTGGACGTGGCTTGTGCCTAATCCAGGACCTGGGAGGAAGCCCCTACTGTACTCGCGGGGGGGTGGGAGGGTTGGGGGGGTGGGGGCGTCTCCTTCAGGGACTAATTAGTTAGGAAGGGGAAAGGGATCATCCAGAATGGGGCATAAGGGGGAATGAGGGTAACTATGATCAACATACATTATATGCATGTATGAAAATATCACAATGAAACTCACTATCATGTGCAATATATATATGCTAATAAAAAGACTGGGAAGCATTTCTTCATGAACAGACACAGATATATGGTCACAGACCCTAAGTCTATGTTCCTGTTTCAGCGCGGGTCTCCTACAGAATGTTAAGGCTGTGAGAAAACTGTAGAAAAACTCCAGGCCTCCGGAGTCTACCGACTTTTGTCCAATCTTTGCTACCAGTCTTTGGATTACAGCGGCAGTTGTAACTGTTCCAGATCTAGAAGGCCCCGTTGTCCTTTCAGTGGGCACACTATATCAAAGACGGAGGAGCTTCTGGACAGAGTGGTTGTGGTACCCAGGTGAGATGGGTATTTTTACTGCTCTGCCATCGCGCTGAGCAAACTGATCTCACTGTGTGTGAACAGGAGAGCACTTAGACTCCCATGAAGGACTCCTCGAGAGAGCACACAAACTGGGGATTGTCCGTCTGAGCCCCTGTCAGTGCACCCGCCCTCAAACTGCTGCTGCTGCGACCCAACTTCCTGGAGGCAGGGAGAGACCAGATGACCACGGGGCGGGACCAGGTGCGCAGGGGGCGTGACCCGAACCCGCGGGGTGGGGCCCACATGTGATGACGGGCAGGACCACGCCCCCACCTTGGGACTGACCCGGAAGCGGCCGTACTCCTTGGGGGAAGATGGCGCCCTTGGGGCTGAAGGCTGTGGTAGGGGAAAGTGAGTGTCACCCCAGGGCTGGGCTCTGGTGTTCCCTTGGCTGTCCCTTGGGGGGCTGGAGGCCTCGGGAGAGGGGCGGTGCACGGATTCTGGGATCCCAGGACCCTGACGGTGGGGAGAGCACCTGACTCTTGAAGGGACGGGCGGGGGATTTGGGCCCAGCAGGGCTGCCCACCCCTCAAATGCCGCCGGAGGAGCAAAGTTGGGACGCGAAGGACTCAAAGGATCAAGGAAAGAGAGACACAGGCTCGAGTCTAGACCTCTGGGTCTGCTCCAGCTATAGGCTGTCGAGTGTCTTAACCCGGAAAGTTCAAGGATTGGACTCCGGAGGTCCTACAGTGCCTTCCTTGGTCAGCGACCCCAAGTAGTGTATGAGTACACAGGTGGTGCGCACATTCGCCATGGGGGTGAAGAAGGGACACTCCCTTTTGCATCGTGCCTAGGAGCTCCTTGCAATTTGAGGATTGGCTTCTTCGCCTTTCAGGCTCAGGTTCTTGGTGGGGAGAAGAGGGTTTGAGGATCCCCTCCCCCACCTCCAGTAGTTCCGGCCTCAGCTGCTTCTTCCGTCCTGATAACAGTGGACTGACACTCTGGTGCACTGGTGGTGCACTGGCCAGCCTCTGGGCAAGACTACCTTTCTTTCCCCTTTCCCCTACTCCTGCCTCTGGGCAGAACAGGTTTCGTGGAAAGGCCCAGTAGTACCTCAGTGCTAGAAAGGAACCTCCCCTACATAAGCGTTAGTGGGAGATGGGGGAAAACGGGCTTGGAGGTCGATAAGAACCGGCAGAGCTGGGAACCAAGCATTCTAGTCTAAGGGAACCAGGAGACCCTCACTTCCATTCACTCAGTCCTCTAATCTTAGAGAACTCTAATATTACCTGTGCTATGAGCATTATACCATCTAGACATGAGGGTACTTGGCTAAGTTACCCAACATCACAGAACCTCAATCTGACTATCTGTAAATTGGGAGTGATGTTAGGAGCTGCTGCTCAGGATCTGGGTTGGGGTGCAGCCCAGAAGATGAGTGTCCCAAGCCCTCTTCCCTTCTTCCTTCCCTGTAGAGATTCTAAGTGGAGTCATCCGGAGCGTTAAGAAGGATGGCGAGTGGAAGGTAGGGGCCAAGGCAGAATGCCTGGCTATCCAGAGGCAGTCTTTTACCTAAGTCTGTGCAGGGGCCCCAGAATGTGACAGTCCCCTCAAGAATTCCTTGAAGAAGATGTTGATCCCCAGGGGTTGGGTTGGGTAGATGGGTGCTCCACTGCCTCTGATCCTCATCGGACCAGCTACAGGCTTTTTTGCCTGCCTCACCTTTCTATGTTTTTCTATATCTGTGTGTCCATCCATCTGGACAGGTGCTCATCATGGACCATCCAAGCATGAGGATCTTGTCATCTTGTTGTAAAATGTCAGACATCCTGGCGGAGGGCATCACCAGTGAGTGGATGCCTGCCCCCGTGTTCTCCAGATAGAACCTGAGCCCTTGAATGTGGGATCTCTGGGTGTAGCCCTTGAGTATGGGATCCCTTCAGATTGGTTCTCCCCACATAACCCAGAGCATATGACCAAGTGCCTCATCTGAGCACGGGTCCACGTCGGATTTCCTGATTGTAACTCTTAAGGGTCAGCCTCTTTGACTGTAACCAGCTCAGTCCCCTGGGTGAGACTGTAGCTCCATTGGCAGAGTGCTTTTCTAGAATGAACAAAACGCTGAGTTTGGTCTCCAGCACCATATAGAATGGGCATGATATCAAATGTCTATAATCCCAGCACTCAGGAGGTGGAGGCAGGAGGATCAGAAGTTAAGTTAGCTAGTGAGTTCAAGACCACTCTGGGCTACATGAGACCCTGCCTCAAATAAACAAAACAATGATTGTGCAATTCCTATAGGTGTCCCTGTAAGAAGTGTGGGTGGACTTTGGGCTCTCTCTCTTATTTTGTTTATTTATTTATTTCTATTTTGTTTTGAGACATGGTTTCCTTGTGTAGCCCTGGCTGTTCTGGAACTCACAGAAATCCGCCTGCCTTTACCGCCTGAGTGCTGAGATTAAAGGTGTGCACCAGCACTGCCCAGCAAGTCTGGGTTTTCAAGAGTATATAGACTCCAAGAGTATGGCTGTGTATCTCCAGATATGCAAAAAGAGCCCCGATCTGTAGCTCTTTAAGTGGGGGAACCTTAGGTCTTTATTTCTGTTTATAGATCCAAGGGAGTAGTACAGCCCTTTAAAACACCCTCACCATGGGTCCAGTTCCCCAAATCTGAGACTCCCCCTGTCTCTTTCCTCATGTCACCTATGTGTGTCTTTTCCTCTGTTACTTTTAGTTGTGGAAGACATCAACAAACGGCGAGAACCCATTCCCAGCTTGGAGGCCATTTATTTACTGAGCCCCACAGAGAAGGTGCCTATAGGAGTTAGCTGCCTCCATGTGCATGGGTTTGTGTGTGCTTGCAAGGTGCACATGTCAATGCATGTATCTGAGTGTGCATACACATGCCATTATGCATGTGTGTGCATATGTGATGCATGCATATGCACATGTCACAGTGCATGTGTATTCATATGCCAGTGTGTATGTTTATATAAGCATGTGTGTATATACCTATGCCAGTGCATATATATGCCGCATATGCATATGTACATGTCAGAATGCATATGTGCATGTATGCATTATCAGTGTGTACACATCAGAATGTATTTGCGCATATATGTGTGTGCACATGCCAGAGTTTGTGTGTTTGTATGTGTACACATAAGATTGCAGGCGTTTGTGTATTCACATGTCAGAATGTATATGTGTGTATGTCTGCATGAGTGTACATGCCAGAATGCATGCATGATATCAATGTATGTGTGTATGTGAGCCCCCAATTGTACATAGTGGGGGATGAGCATCAGTTGAGAACTCCCTGCAGAAGATAGGTCTAGGGTGCAGGGTCTGATTCCAACAGAAATCTACATTCCTCAGTCGGTTCAGGCCCTGATTGCAGACTTCCGAGGGACACCGACCTTCACCTACAAAGCAGCCCATGTTTTCTTCACTGACAGTGAGTGAGGAGAACCCGGGGTGTTGGGTGCTGTGATGTGGTGTGGGTTATGGTGACGGAACATTGGTCTGATGGTCCCTCTCTTAATCCCAGCATGTCCTGAGCCCTTGTTCAGTGAACTGGGTCGCTCTCGCCTGGCAAAGGTGGTGAAGACACTGAAAGAGATTCACCTTGCCTTCCTCCCCTATGAGGCCCAGGTACAGCCCCAGCTTGTGGTGGGGAAGGGATGAACTGTCCTTGACCAAATGGCCCAAGCTCCCTCCAGAACAGACAGCACCAACAAGGAGTGAACAATCTGCAGGCCCTTGCCTGGAGTGCTAACCCTTTGGGCATTCCAAACAGGCAGCATGGAGTGCAGGGCAGAACTGTTTCATTCCCCCAAGTGGGAGTGAACAATGAGCTGTCTTTGTTCCCCTTCAGCATAGCTGCTACCCTAGCTGGCTTCAAAGCTGTGGAAACAGGTTTCATGAGATAGAGAAGGTCCCTGGGAGGTGCAGGGACAGCAGCTGGAAGTTGGATTGGGGGTATCCCCTGTGGTGTGGCCATGACACTTCTGTCCTTCCCAGGTGTTCTCTCTGGATGCCCCACACAGCACCTACAACCTTTACTGCCCATTCCGGGCAGGGCAGCGGGCACGGCAGCTTGATGCATTGGCCCAGCAGATAGCCACACTATGTGCTACCCTTCAGGAATACCCATCCATTCGCTACCGCAAGTGGGGACCCATCCCCTCCTAAGCCCAATGCTACCTTTTTACCTTCACTCTCATTCGATGTCCATGTTTTTCTCTGTGTGTATGCATGTTTTCATGCGTGTGCACATGTGTGTATGTATGGAGGTCAGAAGTCAACCCCAAGTGTCTTCCTCAGTCACCATCCACCTTTATTTTTTTAAAGATTAAAAAGAAAAACTGGGTGGTGGTGGCACACGCCTTTAATTCCAGCACTCAGGAGGCAGAGGCAGTTCAAGACTAGCCTGGTCTACAGAGCTAGTTCCAGGACAGCTAGGGCTGTTATACAGAGAAACTCTGTCTCAAAACAAACAACAAACAAACAAAATTATGTATATGTTTATGCATGTGTATGTGAGGGCTGTTACATAGTCCAGAAGAAGGTGCCCGACCTCCTGGGCTAGAGTTACAGGTGACTGTAAGCCTCTGGATGTGGGTGCTGGGAGCAGAGCTCAGGTCCTCTGGAAGAGCAGTTTGAGCCTCTAACCACTTAGCCATGTTTTTGAGACAAGGTTCCTCCCTGGGCCCAGGGCTTCTGCATTTGCCTGGACTAGCAGGCCCGGCCAAGGACCCCCTGTCTCCACCTCCCCAGAGCTGCAAATTCAAGCACAATTTTAAAACGTGGGTTCTGGGGGATTGAAATTGGCCCCCATGCTAGCATGATAGTCATTTTACCAACTTAGCCATCTCCCTGGCTCCTGTGTCCAGTCTTTAACTTGATTTTCACCCAGTTCCCTACCTCCCATCCTCTTCCCTACCCTTAATGTTCCCTATCTGTGCCCAGTTGTCCCAGCCCCCATATCTTGATGCCCCTATGTCTGACCTCCAGGGGTCCAGAGGACACAGCTCAGCTGGCCCATGCTGTCCTGGCCAAGCTGAATGCCTTCAAGGCAGACACTCCCAGTCTGGGCGAGGTAAGGAGGATGCTAAGGAGGGTGCCAGGGAGGCTTTGTAGGGTCACAGCCAGTGTCTTCATCCTCTCTCCTTGCCCAGGGTCCAGAGAAAACACGCTCACAGCTACTCATAATGGACCGGGCAGCAGACCCCGTGTCTCCTCTCTTACATGAACTCACATTCCAAGCCATGGCCTATGATCTTCTGGACATTGAACAGGACACATACAGGTAGACAAATCCAGGAAGATGCTTTCTACCTCTTTCTCTGTCGGCTTAGGCCCTTCCGTCCTCCAGCATGTCCTGTTCCCTCCAGGTATGAGACCACAGGACTGAGTGAGTCCCGGGAGAAGGCGGTGCTCCTGGATGAAGATGATGACCTGTGGGTGGAGCTTCGACACATGCACATAGCGGATGTTTCCAAGTGAGAGTATAGCATGGGTGCTAGAGGGAGGGCTCCAGGCGTCCAGCCCTCCTTTTTCATGATTGTCCCCCTATAAGTTACATTCTGCAGGGGGACCCTTGCCCTGCTTCTAACTGCACTTCACCCTAGTGCACACCCACGGCTGGAACTGGTACAGGCATCTAGGTGTCCTCCATCAGTTGGCAGAAAAAGGCCGTCCTCCACCATCTCAGCACCCTTTCTCTTCCCCTGCCCTTGCTCATGGCTAGGAAGGTCACGGAGCTCCTGAAGACATTCTGTGAGAGCAAGCGGCTGACCACAGACAAGGTAGTGTTCCATTATGGGACAGAGCCTCAGCCTGTGTCCTCAACCCAGAGTGGAGCCTCCCTTGGTGTAGGGCAGAGGTTTGGCATCACCCCTACCCTCTCTACCCTCTCCTACCCCTACTTCAGGCCAATATCAAAGACCTGTCTCACATCCTGAAAAAGATGCCTCAGTATCAGAAGGAACTGAACAAGGTAAGCTTGGAGAGTCGAGCCCCGGGCTCAGTCCGTATGTCTGACTCGATTGTGTTCGTAACCCAGTCTCTACCCTGCAGTATTCTACACACCTGCACTTAGCAGACGACTGCATGAAGCGTTTCAAAGGCTCCGTGGAGAAGCTGTGCAGTGTGGAACAGGTGGGGCCTCAGAGGGATGCCTTCCAGGAGGCAGGACCTAGGGAGGAGTGGGGCTCCCCACAAGGTAGAGCTTGGGGAGGAGTGAAGCCTGAAAGAGGTAGCCAGGGCCCTCCATGGGGCAAATCTTGGGTGGCAAGGGGGTGCTCACACAAGGACTGGGGCCCTCTGGGAGGGAGAACTTAGGGAGGGCAGAGCCTCAGATAAGGTTTACAGTCAGCTTGCTGAGTGGCGGGGTTTGGAAAGGAGGCATCTTGGTGAGGTGTGGGACCTGGTGAAGGCCCACAAGATAGGTAGGTAGAGCTGTGCTTAGACATAAGACCTGAGTGAGAGTTGGCGATCCCAGGGAGGGCATGGCCTATGCTCAGTTAGATGAGCTTTAGGAGACCCGTTTCTAGGAGACAGAGTGGGAACATCTTACCAAAGTCCCTGATTTGCCCCTGCTCTGCTGCCCTCCCACCGCCTCCCCCAGCAGCTGGCTAGACAGTTGACTCTCATGCCATGCAGGACCTGGCCATGGGCTCTGATGCCGAGGGTGAGAAGATCAAGGATGCCATGAAGCTGATTGTCCCGGTGTTGCTGGATGCCTCAGTGCCAGCCTACGACAAGATCCGGGTGCTGTTGCTCTACATCCTTCTTCGGAATGGTGGGTGAGGGGGTGGCCAAGGACAGTCTCAAGTCCTAGAAACATTGCAGCTACCAGGCCCTCATCCCTTAGCACTCTGTCTTAGTTTCCTGTCCTGTTGCTGTGATAACACACCCTTAAGCTTAAGAGAGACATCACCATCGAAGGGAGGTCGGGGTGGCGGGAGTCGAAGCAGTTGTTCATATCCACAGTTGAACTGAGAATAATGGATGCATTCATGGTTATGCTTGGCCCTATTCTCTACTCCTGCATAGTTCAGGGAATAATGCCACTAATAGTGGGCAGGCCTTCCCACTTCAGCTGTGACATTAGGAAAATCCCTCATAGTCATGTCCCTAGGCCAACCTGTTCTAATTAATCATTTTTAAAAGATTTATTTATTGGGGCTGGATAGATGGCTCAGAGGTTAAGAGCACTGACTGCTCTTCCTGAGGTCCTGAGTTCAATTCCCAGCAACCACATGGTGACTCACAACCATCTGTAATGAGATCTGGCGCCCTCTTCTGATGAGTAGTCATATATGCAGACAGAACACTGTATACATAATAAATGAAATTAAAAAAAAGATTTATTTATTTTATATGAGTGAGTGCTTTGCCTACATGTATGTTTGTGCATCATGTGTGTACCTAGTACATGTGCAGTCCAGAAGACGGCATCAGATCCCCTGAAACTGGAGTTGTGATCCAGGTTGTGAGTCACTACTTGGGTACTGGGAACTGAACCCTTTTGAAAGGACAGCCAGTATTTTTAACTGCTGAGCCATGTCTCTAGCCCATGTGATGCCTACTTGTAATCCAGGGTCTGGGGAGGCAGAGAATGGTGGACCCCTGGAGCTTGCTGGTTAGCTAGTCTAGTTAAATTATCAGGCTCCAAGCTAATGAGAGAGTCAAAAAAACAATGTGAAAAGCGATGATCTTCAGCCTTCAGCTTCCACATTTACATATATCCACATGCATACACACAGATAAACACCCACATGCACACACATACGTGTACAAATACAAAAAAGAAGAAAAGACTCCCCATCTATGGCCTCCATGGAGCTGGTGTCCCTCTACTGATTCTGTATAGGGGCATGCGTGTCCACTGTATGTGTTGTGTGCTCTTGGGGGAGACCAGAGCAGGACTTCGGACCTTGCTCTATCAGTCCCTTTTGTACTCCTTTGTGACAGGGTCTCTCCCTGAATATTGTGTTAGGCTGGAGTCAAGTAGGTCTGTGACCATCCGGTCCCCATCCCTGAAGCACTGGGTTACAGGTGCATATGACTACTGGGTGTTGAATTCAGGTCTTTTTGCAAACATTGGGTGTCCTGCTGAATACCAGTATCATTCTCTGCCTTATTCCCTTGAGACCGGGTGTGAGGAAGCTGAGGATGCATATTGTTGATATGGGCACAGCCATGTCAAGGACCCAATGCTTCAGGTCCACGGGGTGGCAAAGCCTTCCTCCGATCCTAGTACAACATTTTCAAACGATTGGCCAATGTGGGCAAAAACTTGCAACTGTGCCGCTCCATACGAGTGTGCACAGTCCATCTGACCTGTACATGTGCCTGGTTTCTTCATCCCTCACTGCCCCTCGTCAGGTCAGGCCTCAAGTCTCGGCAACAGGGTCTCTCCCTGAACCTGACCTAGGCTGGGGTCTAGAAATACCCAGTGATCTTCCTGCTTCTGTGGCCGTGCCCAGCTTTTTACATGGGCATTGTGGATTTGAACTCAGGATCTCATGTTTGTGCTGTGAACAGTCTGACCCACTCAACCATCTCTCCAGCTTGCTTTCTTCAACTAATTCTGGAAGATTCGCTCATTCTACCTTTTTAGGGATCTACAATTCCTCGTTTCTATGAACACGAGAAGCTTCTGGAGTCTGGAGATGTCCTAGCTGCGAGAATCTCTTTACAGATCTCTTCACACAGGATGCCGCCACCAGTCACTTACTATTACCCTGTTTCTCTCCCCAGGTGTGACTGAGGAAAACCTGGCCAAGCTGATTCAGCATGCCAATGTGCAGGACCACAGCAACCTCATCCGGAATCTGGAGCAGCTGGGGGGCACCGTCACCACCTCTGCGGTATGTGGGGAGCTGATGAGCCATGGAGCTTGGCCCTTGCAGGATTAGAGATAATGCATGTCCACCTTGGGTGTATAAGCATGGCTTGGCTTTTTGGGGACCAAGAGTACCAAGGCCTTCCCCAGTTCCCTAACATGATGGGCAGCAGAGCTGAAATGAGCCCCCTAGGTGCTGGTACAGTAGGGGTGTGTGACCTGAGACTTCCGGGGCAAGTGCGAGAGTGAGTCACCATTAATGGGAGACAGGGTCAAACTGGGGCTTTGGGGGGGCCACAGTAAGCCTCTTCCCCCACTCAACACACATGGTGGTTTCCTATGATCTACTCTGAGGGCTGTCCCTTCCTGACCTACATGTCCAGCTTTGCTTGATTCCTCTGTACCACAGGCCTGTGACATTGTCCCTTGTCCTTCCCCCTGTCCCTTGTCTGTCTCTCACACATTCTTTTTATTTTGAGGCAGCTTTACCTGTGTAGCTCAGGCTGGCCTTGAATTCACTCTGCAACTAAACTAAGGCTGATTTTTTTCCCCCCAAGACAGGGTTTCTCTGTGTATACAACTTGGTTGTCCTAGAACTCACTCTGTAGACCAGGCTGGCCTCGAACTCATAGACATCCACCTACCTCTGCCTCTCTAGTGCTGGAATTAAAGGCATGAGTTGCCACCATTTGGCTGCTAAGGCTGATCTTAAACTCACTCCATAACTCAGACTGGCCTCAAATTCATGGCTATCCCCTTGCATTAGCCTCCTAAGTTCCTGTGACTGTAGATGTGACCTGCTATGCCTGGCTCATCCCTTGCCTCTTGCTGTTTCTGTATCTTTCACCTGATTTCCATCTTCCTTATTTTTCTTTGTTCTGTTTCTCCCTTCCCGTTTCTGTTTCTTTTGTCTCCCTTTTCATTCCTACTCTCTGTCTCTCTACCTCTGTGTCCATCTCTGTATCTCCATGTCTGCATGCCTCTTTCTTTATTTGTCTTTTTTTATCTGTCTCTTGCATTTGTGTCTTTCTGTATCTATCTCCCATCTCTCTCTATCTTCCCATCTTTCTCTGTGTGTCTTGTCTCTGTTTCTGCCTCTGCCTGTCTGTATCTCTCAAATTCTGTCTCTTTTCTCTGCTTTTTTTGTATCTCTATCTCTGGTTCTGTTTTTCTGTCTTTTGCTACTGCTTCTTTGTCTTTTTCTGCTCCAAGTCTCCATCTTTCTGTGTACCTGTAGCCCCTTCCCATCTGTGATGGGCTCCTTCCCTTCCCAACCCCATTCCGTCCCCACCTGGCCCCATCTGTAGGGTTCAGGGACCTCTAGCCGGCTGGAGAGAAGAGAGCGCATGGAGCCCACCTACCAGCTTTCCCGCTGGTCCCCAGTCATCAAAGATGTGATGGAGGTATACATGCTGGGGGGCCCCTGTTCCTCTCTACTGATCCCATTACCCACTAAGCCTTCCACTTCGCCCACCCAGGCTCTCAGTGCTAAGTTTTGGGGCTTAGTGGAAAATCCTTCACTATTAGCATACCCCTAGCACCCTATCTGCTCTGTGGGGAGGGTGGGATGCAAAACTTCACCCCAGCAATTGGGACCTCAAAGGAACGCCTTGCTAGAAAAGCCTTTCTTGTGCTGGCCTCCAGCCACCCTGGTACTCCTAAGCCTCAACATTGAATAGTAATATATTGGGGCCTCTGTTCCCAGTCTTTGAAAGGTCCTGGTACCTCCTACTTTGGGCCCAGCAACCTTGCACCTTGACTTCCTGGACTCCTGGGTCCCCAAGAGACAAGGAAGTATAGACAGTGGTGCTGTGGCCCATGGCTATTTCAGCTCCTGGGCTCCACTGGCTGGGATTCTTTAACCCTTCCTGTCTGACCTCCCAGGATGTGGTGGAGGACCGGCTGGACCGAAAGCTGTGGCCCTTCGTGTCTGACCCTACCCCTGTGCCTAGCTCCCAGGCAGCTGTAAGGTGAGGTCCCTGGAGAGGTCTGGGGTGGGGACTGGGAATACCAGCCTGGACTGACCTCTGCCCATCACCCCAGCAGTGCCCGCTTTGGCCACTGGCATAAAAAGGCTGGCATCGAAGCTCGGGCTGGGCCCAGGCTCATCGTGTACATTGTGGGTGGTGTGGCTATGTCTGAAATGAGGGCTGCCTATGAAGTGACCAGGGCTACTGAAGGCAAGTGGGAAGTTCTTATAGGTGAGTAGCCAGAACTGGGGTCCTTGCGAGCTTGACTCTGGGAACTCTTGGGGTCCAGGGCTGTACTTTAGGGGGGTCCTTTGGAGTCTTCAGTTAGATTTGGTATCCCAAAAGGCCTAAGACATGGGGACTCTTAAGACTTGGGGATGGATTTGAGCTTTCTTGGAGTCTGGAGCTTGATTCTGGGTCCCTAAAAGCCTGGGGCTGGATTCTGGAGTCTTTTGGAATTTAGGACTGGACTCTGAGACCCCTTGGAGTCTGGGGCTGAATTCTGGTTTTTGAGGGGCTGGGGCTGAACTCAAGAGTCCCTAAAGGCCTAGGATTAGACTCTGAAGTTTTGGGGCTTGGGACAGGAGTCTGGGATCTCTAAGGGGCTGGGGCTTGAGTTTTCAGGGGAGTAAGCACCTGGGACTGGGACACCCATGTTCCTAAGCTTCAGGACTCCTGAATCATTGAGAAGACAGGGCATTGGTTTGCGGAGGGGCAGGACATTGCTCTCACCAGCCAGGACACTAGCCAGGAGTAACAGACTCCCAGGCGAGACTTCTACCTCCCCAACCTTGCCCTCCTGCCCAGGCTCTTCTCACATCCTTACTCCAACCCGCTTCCTTGATGACCTCAAGACCCTGGATCAGAAGCTGGAGGACATGGCCCTGCCTTGACTCAGCCCCTGCCTCTGTGCTCTCCGGTTCCAGAGAAATAAACTCCTCCCTTGGTCTTTCCCTCAGGGCTCACCTCATTTGCTTTCCAGAGGGGGCTGTACTGAGTCAGTCCTGTGCTGCAAACCTCCCATTCTTTACTGTCCTGCTCCAAACATTGCCCTGGTCCTCAGCCGCATTGTCAGCTTTCGTGAAGTTTGAGAACCTGGGCTGTAGGTTCTGTATCGGCTGCAAGTTTATAAGGCCCTGGCTATCTTGCTGGGAACGCCATCCAATATCCAGGGTCTGATTTTAGCAGACAGATTGCAGAGGAGAGAGCAGAAAGGTGCAGATCAGGGGGTGGCAGGGCGGGGACCCCATTGTTACTAGAATTCTTTAGACTTATAGAACAGTTTCTAATGTTTCTTTTTATTTTTTATGTATGGATGTTTTGCTTGCATGTATGTCTGTGCATGTGCATGCAATGCCTGCAGAGGTCAGAGTAGGGTGTTGGATCCTGGGGATCAGAGTTATAGATGGTTGTGAGTTGCCATGTGGGTTCTAAAAATCAAACCTGGTTCCTCTACAAGAGTAGCAGTGCTCTTAACCACAGGCATCTCTCCAGCCCCAGAAATAGAAGCAGGTAGAGTAAGCCTGAATCCTAATGTCCCCTGCAACCTTCCAGAAGCTACTGCAAGTGTAACTTGCAGCCACATTCCAGGAATTGGAGCAAGCATTTAAAACACAGCAAACACATCCCCACTGGCCCAACCCCACGGTATGCCTGTAGACTTGAATTGCAGGTCTTCTCAGAGCTTTTAGTAGAGATATATTTGTTCCTTAGGGTCAAATTAAAAAGTATCCCCAGGGCCTGGATGGCTCAGAGGTTAAGAGTGCTTGCAGCTTACAGAGGACTAGAATTTGGTTCCCAACACCTGTACTGGGTGGCTCACAACTGTCTGTGGTTCCAGCTCCAGGGATTCAGTGCTCTCTCTTGGCTTCAGTGTGAACCCAGATACATGCACACACACACACACACACACACACACACACACAAATAAATAAAAGCACGTCATTCTGCATGACTTAACAGGAATTTATTGTCCCATGGCTCTGGAAGCTTGGTCTTTACCCAGGGTGTTGCCTTGGTTGGTTTGTAGATGACCATCTTTTGTTTCAAGGAAGGGTATCCTGTAGCTCCAGGCTGGCCTTGTTAAGTAGCCAAGGATGTCTTTGAATTCCTGGTTCTCCTGCCTTACTCTTGGGGTTACAGCCAAGCACCACCATGCAGTTTATGCAGTGCTGGGGATGAACACAGTTCTTCAAGCGTGCTAGGCAAGCTCTCTTCCAAAGCCACATCTCCAGCTCTGAGGTCGGCCATTTCCCTGTGTCCTCACGTAGCTCCTTACAGGTGTCCCAATTTCCTCTTATGACATCACATATTGGATTAGAGCCCACCCTGTGGCCTCATTTTTTTTTTGTAATTATCTTTTAAAAGACCTTGTTTCTAAATATAGTCATCTTGAGATACTAAGGTTTGGGACATGAGCAAACTCTGGGGAACAGATAGAATTTAGCCCACAACATTTGGGTGACAGGAGATGTGTTTCACTGTGAATAATTCAGAGAAGGGTCCATCTCTCTGGGGACACAGCCAGACAGGTGTGGACAGGATGGAAGACACCCCAACGTGTTTCATCTGGAGGGGATGATGCAGCTCAAGGCTGCAAAGCTGACAATGTGGAAGCAAGTAGAGTGTTGACCATTGAGGCTGGGACTCTAGAGCTTGCCTAGCATTACTGGAAGTCCTGGGTTCCATCCCTGACTTAGAGTAAGGTAAGAACTACGTGGGCCCTTTCAGGCTCGTCAAAATTTTTGGTTACTGATAAATGGACACCATGGGTGTGGACTGGGCTGGAGCCAAACGTATTGCCCTTGGCGGTGCGATGTTTACTTCTGGGCCTGTGAACTATGCTTACAAAGAGTTGCAGACAGCAAAAAGGCTCCTTTTAATTGCGAGTTCATCTAAGTCGAGGGAATCTAAAGACATTTCCCAGAGCGGTTGAGAACACGAGCCCCTGAGATTCTAACCAGCTTGTTCTGAGCGCCCCAACTCGGGACAGAAAGATCATGAAATTTGTGGGAAGAAGTGGGTCGTCGCAGACCTACCCCACCCCCACTCCGCGAGAACAGCTGTCCTAGATTCAGTGCGAAAGGGATCGGTGTTAAGTGGAGGGAGATGAAGGGTATTTTTCCTGCTCTGTAGCTCAGGCTGCCCTGGAACTCGCTATCCCCTTGCCGCAGGCTCTGAAGTGCTGGGGTTTCCTGGCATGGGAAGTGATTCTAAAGGTTAAAATATAAGCTTTACTCCGATCCCTGGTGGAAAACTGCGGTTCCTTTCCCAGAATTTATTTGTGTAGTTAAGCAAGACGAGCGCCAGGGGACGCTGCGGCTCAATTTTCCATTTCTTTGCTCATTCCAGATTGTAATCAGGGCTTGGACTTTAAGTATAAGAGACGCCTGGGAAGTGGACTAAGGATTATTCCGTGGTGCTCAATAGAAACAAAACTAACTGTTGTTTAAACTACTCTCACCTCTCTCTCT
>JAQHUG010000433.1:824916-835078 GCA_028555095.1 Dicrostonyx torquatus | reverse complement strand
CCACCCACAATGAATGGGATGGACTCTTCCATATTAATCTCTGATTTAAAAAACGTCCTACAGGCTTGCCTACAGCCCGATAGAAATATTTTCTCTGTTGAGCCTCCCTCTTCTGATGATTCTAGCTTGTATCAATTTGACACAAAACTAGCCAGTACAGTGTCTGTACCAAACACAAATATTGATTTGCAAGTACTTATTGGTCCCCATGGTTAATGTCATCATCTGATATTTTGGCACACCTTCCACATTTCAAAGAATCTCTTTATGAGAATAAAATGTTCACTCTTGCTTCCTGTGTTATGTGGGTAAACCCCTCGGCAGAACTTGCTGACCTTCCTCTAACCAGTGACACTTTGTTCCTGTCCTTTGCGCCTGCAGCTCTCCTTCTGCTATCTCCCCTTAGCTCAAGTGTCACCACATTAGCATTACTTGCTGCATGTTATTTTCCTGGCCTGTGGAATGTCCCACACTCCAGGTTTGATTGCTGGCTTCCTTGGCACCTTCTATAATGGGTCCCCCAGCACCTATGGGCTCCCACCCCTGCCTTCCTGTCTTTTTTAAACAAACAGCATCTGTTTTAATTTGATTCAGTGATCAGTAGCCAGAAAATGCTGTGCTTTTTGGATCCTTCCTGTTGCCTCACATCAAGGGGCCTATGCTGTCCTCTCAGGGGATGTCCCTAGCCCTCAGTAACTCTCCAGGTAAGGTGGGGCTATAGGCATGACTTAGCAGTAGAGTGCTTGCCTGAAGTTTCTCAGAAAGGAACTGGGGACATGGCACAGAGGTACAGCCCCTGCTTAGCACTCAATAGTGAGGGTGCGAGTGTGCCTCAGCAGTATAGCATTGGCTCAGCATGGTTAAGGCCCTAGACTCAATCCTCACTACTGCACAAATTAAAAAAAGAAGAAAGAAAAAGTAGCCATCAAATTCTCCATCCAGAACATTTTTATGTTGTTGAAGTTGCTCAAATCTGGCAACGCAAGTTGACCAACGACTCCTTGCTGCCAAGAACATTGTGAAAATGTGTCTGGGGTGAGGGAATGGCCTGGTAGGGGAAAGGGTGTCCTTTCTGAGGCAAGGGTGATGTCCTCTGGGTTAGCAACACATGGTAATTGGCTGTACACAGTTCTATCTTGTATTTGTGTGTGGTGCTTGGGATAGAACCGAGGTCTTGGCATACCCTTGAGCCAAGCTCCAGCCCCTCTAGGCTGGATTCTAGGCAGTGGCTCTTCCCCTGAGTCATACCCCAACCCTTTCTGAGGGATTCTAGGCAGGGACTTTTCCCCTGAGCCATTCCCTAGCCCCTCATGGGGTATTCTAGGTAGCTGCTTTTCCCCTGAGCCACACACCAGTCCCTCAATGGGAAATCCTATGCAGGGGCTCTCTCCCTGAACCACAACTTAACTCCTCACTGGAGTATTCTAGGCAGAAGCTCTACCACTGAGCCATGTCCCAGCCCCTCACTGAGGGATTCTTGGCAGGGGCTCTTCCCCTGAGCCATAGCCCTAACTCTCCACCTTTATTTTTTGAGGCAGGGTGATTTCTTTTTTTTTTTTAAATTGAACTTGGAGTTTGCTGATTCAAGCTAGATTCTGGCTGTCCAGCCCTGGGGATCCTCCTGTTTCTGCCTCCCCGTCACTGGGATTATAGGTATACAGTTTTTTTTTAAATGTGGATTCTGAGAAGTTATATTTAGATCCTTATGCTTGCAGAACAAGCACTTTCCTGGCTGAGCCACCTCTCCAGCTGTCCCAGTAGCCTTTTGAATGTGCGTCCACCTCACGTGACATCAGTTGTGCCATCTGTAAAATTGCACACGACTCTTGCAAGAATTGAGAGGGAGCGTTGCGGTACATGTGTAGTCATCGGGTTTAATGGTAGAGGCTGAAGAGATGGGAGGAGGGAGTTGGAAGGAGGATGGCTCAACTTCGTTCCAGGAAACAGTAACCAGATGGTCCCGGCTCCACTCCTTCCCTCCCTCAACACTTCTTTTGGAGGAAGTTTAAGTTGCTTCATAAATCCATGACCCATTTATTTTAGTTACTCCTGGCAGTAGAAATGCAAGGACGGTAGCTGGGGAGATGGCCCACTGGGCGAGAGTTCTTGCTGCCCAAGAATTAGGACCTGAGTGTGCATCTCTGACACCCATGTGAACAACTACAGTTAGTTGTGGGCTTGCTTCTAGCTCCAACTGTAAGCGTGGCCAAGTCAGGAGGACTGCAGGGCTCGCTGACTATCGGTCTAGGTCCAGGTTCAGTGAGAGATCATGTGTCAAGGGAATCAGGCTGGGGGTGATGGATCTGGGCACTTGGCATCCTTCTCTGCATCTGTGTACCTGCATATACACACAGGCACATACATCACACACAGTCCTGCACATACAACACACACACAAGATTAATTTAAGGAAGTGTTTTTTTGTTTTTGTTTTTTTTTTTTTTTGTAAAGTTGTGTGTTCAGGGGTTCCTTTTAACCTTGGGATGCTTTGTTAAATCAAGGTGAAGAGGAAGTGGAGATGTAGCTTGGAGAATACAAGGTGTCAGGCTTAACACAGTCCAACATAGATGGAGCTTGGCGAAAGGAGCCGGGAATCCTAGCATTGGAGAGGTGAAAGCAGCAAGATCACAAGTTCAAGGTTGAGACCGGAGAGATGGCTCAATGGTTAAGAATGCTTGCGGTTCTCAAAGACCTGTGTTTGGGTCCCAGCACCCACGTCTGACACCCACTTCTGGCCCTCTGAGGGTCACAGCCTCCTATACACATAAACTATAAATACATGTAACAAAAAATATAAAGAAAATTAGTTCAAGGTTATTCTTTTCGTGCCCTTGGCTACATGGGGAGTTTAAGGCCGGGTTTGGATACATGAGACCTGTGTAAACAAACAAGCAAACACACAAACAATCCAAAAGCTAGCACGGGTACTGGCTGCAATTGCAGAAGACCCATATTTGGTTTCCAATAGCTACATGGTGGCTCACAACCACCTGTAACTCCAGTTCCAAGGGACCCAGTGGGCATGGTACTCATGTAGCAGATACATACACACAACTAGAAGTTTAGAAGTTAAAGCAAAAGCAGAAACAGCACTGGCCACATTGGGAAACTCTTTTTGCATTTCATTATTAAAGATGATTCTTTAAAACCAACAGCAACATGAGGGCTATAGGTAATAATACAGATGCAAGGGGAGCACGAACTTTTTTGTTCTGTTTTGTTTTTTGAAACAGAGATTCTGTGTGAAGCTTTGGAGCCTGTCCTAGCACTCACCCTGTGGAGTTGCTTTGAACTCACAGAGATCTGCCTGCCTCTGCCTCTCAAGTGCTGGGATTAAAAAGGTATGCGCCACCACCGCCTGGAAAGTGCAAGCTTTTTATTTCAAGCATAATGAACGAAACTTGTCAAATACTTAAAAGAGAGAAAAAGAAGATACCTTCCCTCCAGGCCAGAGGACTTTCTGGGTGTATTGAGAATGCTGTGTCCATCTTTCTGCCCTTTTATGAGCCAAGTGGTGTCATTAGGCTCCCCCTCCAGAGTGATGGGCTTTACAAGAATATGCACCCCACCTCTGAGATGAAGCAGACACAGGGTAGATTCCCAGGGGCATGGCCATCTTCTAGCTTCTTGCTGACAAAGATCAACTTGTGTTGGTTTGGGCTGGGAGATGCTGTCCTTGCCTTGGATATTTGCCTCTGACACGATGGTGTCACTGGGCTCAGCCTCTAGGCTTACCAGTTGAGGATTTTTCTTTTCCATTTATGTTTCTGTGTGCACATATGTGCATGTGAGTGCAGGTGCCCACAGAGGCCAGAAGGGGGCGTTAGATCTCATGGTACTAGAGTTTATAGGTGTTTGTGAGCTACCTGATGTGGATGCTGAAACTAAATTCCACCAGAGCAGTAGACACTCTTAATGGCTGAGCCAGCTCTCTGACTCCAGTTAAGGTTTTTGTTTTGATTTTTAAAACTGATCTTCATTGTAGTGATGGTGGTAGCAGTCCTCACCAAAAACCAAAAAACAGCTATGGTCATAATGTTCTAATTCCAGTATCAGGCCTTTGAGACAGGGTCTCATGTAGTTCAGGCAGGCCAGGAACTCACTATGTAGCCAAGGATGATCTTAAACTCTCAAGCCTCAGGCCTCTAACTCTCTCTCAAGTGTTATGGTTACAAGCACGCGCCTTGCTGTGCTTAATAATACTGTACTGGGGCTGATGAGGTGGCTCATTGGGTGAAGGAACTTGCATCCAGGCCTGAGGATCTGAGTTTAGTCCCTGGGACCCACATGGTAGGAGATAACCAACTCCTGAATATTGTCCATTACAGCCAGCATATTAAAGTCTTTTCATTTGTCCAAATTATAATTTTCTCTGCCAATCTCAATTTGCATCAGTCACCGTCTCATTAAAAGATGGAGAGAGAGCTGGGTGGTAGTGGCCTACACCTTTAATTCCAGCACTTGGGAGACAGAAGTGGGTGGGTCTCTGTGAGTTCAAGGCCAATCTGATCTACCAATCAAGTTCCAGGACAGTAGGGCTGTGCACACAGAGAAACCCTGTCTGGGGGGCGGTGGGGGGGAAGAATGGAGAGAGGCCAGTGAAACAAGTCCAAGTCCAACAGTTCACAAGCCTGACAACCTGAGTTCAGTCGTCCTCTGACCTCCACCTAGGCACAGTGTGTGCGCGTGTGCGCACACACACACACTCACACAATCACACACATGCAATAACAACTAAATAATATTTTTACAGTGAGAAGATAAACCAGTTCCACTGAGTCATTTATACACATGAGTATTCTATATTCGGACCACCCAGTGGTTATCATTTAAATTACATGTGAGGAAGAGGGATTTCCAAAGGACCCAGAGGGTTGGACCCCTTGCTCCCTGTACCAGAACATAGAGCCCTTGCCTAGAATCCCCCAGTGAGGAGCTTCAGGTGATGGCTGACAGCTAGAGTGACTTCCTGGAACCTTCCAAGAAGGGCTGGGGGCTTGAATTCCTGGTAGAGCTCCTGCTTACACTCCTGCGATGAGGGGCTGGGGCTGGAGCTCCATGGTAGACCGTCTGCATAGCGTACAGCACTGAGGGACTGGAGGTGTAGCTCAGATAGAAAACACCTGCCAAGAATCTTCCACTGGGTGCCTGGGGACTTGATTCAGAGTTAGGGGCCTGCCTAGAATCCCCTAGTGACTCAGCAACTGAGCACTTGTGTAGATTTTAGGTGACAGGACTTGACTACAGAGTATGTGTGCAACTAAACCAAGAAACATACATGGCAGCTGAGGTCACACAGGGACTTTGTCTCAGTTTGCATGCCCAGCCCTCCCTGAAGGTAAAGCCTTGACTCCCACTCCTGGTCCCTGGAGTTGTGCCCAGACATCACCTCCTGAGCAGTACCTGATGCAGGAAGGGCTGTGCAGGAGGGAAGTACCTCCTCTGGGGTCTCTAGAGTCTGCTTCTCTTGGCCCAGATGTGGCAATGGAGGGCAAGGGCCAAGGGGCCAAGGGACTTTATTACCCAAGGCAGGATGGGCCCCGTCCAGAGGTCTACAAAAAGGAGCTGTGGGACAGGAGCTCATGTCCAGACCTGATTTGTGTCCCGCTGAGTCCACTGCCACAGTAAGTGACAGCTCTTCCCTAGTCAGAGCTCTGATGCGGGGTACCTAGGGCCACTGAATGTCTATTCCTGTGTCCCACAGGTACCAAAGGACATTGTGGTCTGGCTCTCTCTGACATGGGAAGGGTCTGATCTAAGGTGGGGCTCTTGGTTATCTCTTGCAGTTCTTACAGGATGAAAAACCTCTCGCTTCTCTTCCTCCTCCTCCTCTTCCCTGTCCCGGGGTTGCTGGACTCCGGCAGGTCACTGTGTTCCATGGATAAAGCCATTGACAAGAAGATCAAGCAAGGCTTCAGCTCCCTATGTGAGGAGCCCCCCACCCAACCTTGCTGAGAGCCTCACAGGCTTATCTCATCCCTGTGGGTCTCATCACAGACCCACCCAGCTGCAAGGCTAACAGCCTCAAACTCACCCAGTCTGCAGGTTCCAACCCAACCCCACCCTACCCTACCTTGAACCACAGCTCCAACCCACAACCTAACTTCTTCCCACCATTACCTCACCCCCAAACCTCCCCTCACCCCCAAAAGGCTTCAATTTGCAGTTCAAGGAGTCTTCCAGCCCTTGTTCCTCTCTTGCCTCAATCTCCTGAGTGTTTGGAGTACAGGTGTGAGCCACCATTCTATCCTCTCTGGGGACAAAATATTTTACTATACATATGTGTGCTGTACATGTGTGTGTATGTGTATATATGTGGTACATATGTGTGAAGGTGCATGTGCGTGCATCGACATGTGGATGCCTGAAGCTGATGATGCCATCATCCCTGATTACTCTCTACTTTGTTGAGGCGGAGTCCCTCAGTTGAACCCAGGGCTTGTGGGCTTGGGGGAGTCTAGCCAGCTTCTTCTGGGGACCGCATGTCTATCTGTCTCCTGGATGCTGGTTTTATAGGTGGCCTCACGCATGTGTGCCTGGCTTTTAGGTGGGTTCAGGGAATCAGAGCTCTGGTCCTCGCACTTGTGAGTCAAACTCTTTACCCACTGAGCCATCTCCTCACTCTACTGGGAAAGGTTTGACTCCTTTGCTAGTGTCAAACCCAATGGACTCCCCATGCAAGGATGTAGTTAGGACAGCCTCGTTTTACCACCCCTTCCACCTTCCTTTCTGCAGGGTCAGAAGCAGTAATAAGCAGTGGCATCCAATGCCGGACAGTCTCTTCCAGAGGGGACTTGGCCTCCTGCCCAGAAGGTGAGTGCAAACTGTTGTTCAGACTCTCTGGACATCCCCTGAGACTCCTCAGCTTCCTAGTCTGGGTCCTCAATATCTACTTCCTTAGGACTCTGTCCCATCCTCCAGTCTTCTTGCTGCCAGCCCAGCTCCAGGTCTCCATTCGTCCCCCATCCAGTCATTTTACCCTCTACTTCCTGGGCAACAGCCTCCAGCCTCCTCAGCCCATCTCCCCCACCCACTCCTGCAGTTTCCCAGCTTCTCAGGGGCTTCTCTCCTTGCAGGCTTAGCAGTCACCAGCTGCTCCTGTGGCTCTGCCTGTGGCTCGTGGGATGTTCGAGAGGGAACAACGTGTCACTGCCAGTGTGCAGGCATAGATTGGACAGCAGCCCGTTGCTGTGCCCTGGGGGTTGGTGCCTGAGGTCTTGAGAGTTGAGCTGGTCTGCCATGGGATGGGGCAGAGGGATGGGGCTGGCGAGAGGTCAGGGGGCAAGTCCAAGATGAGGGGCTGGAAATAGAGGATGAGGTGATGGTGATATTGCTGCTGGTGGTGATGATAAAGATGAATGATGAAGTGGACATGAGCCTCGTGTGGTTTCTTTAGTGGAGAAGGAGGTGTGTGGGAATTGTTGTACCACATGGAAGCTTTTTCTCCTATGCCCTTTTCTGTTTCTTTTTCCTTTTCCTTCCTCCTATCCCATCTTTCCAACAGGGTCTCATGTAATCCAGGCTAGCCTTAAACAATACTCGCCATCACAGATGAGACTGGACCTTGGCATGGCAGGGGAGCCATAGTTCTCAAGTCCATTTTTCACCTCTGTGGACGCAGTGTCAAATACCTACTTATAATCAGAGGCACCCAGGGCACCTAGCCTGCCCCTCCCTGCCCCAGGAATCCTAGAATAGAAAAGCCCAGGGCAGAGGATAATTTTTCCCTTGTATCTTGATCTCAGAATAAAGCATGGCCTGGGGTGCTAGTAAGTGTCTATTGAATGAGGGGCAGTGAGATGACTCAGCCAAGGCTGATGTGAGATAGATTCCTGGAACCTACATGGTGGAAGGAGAGCACTGACTCCTGCAAGTTGTCCTCTCACTTCCACGTGCACGGAGGTACTTGTGCACCATGTGCACACATACAATAAACAAATAAGTAATAAATAAATGCAATAAAATGTTTGTCGAATTAATAACTCTATGATGATTAATCTTGATTGTCAACTTGACAGGATGGATGGTTACCTAGAAGACACACATCTGGGCATGCCTGCGAAGGGGTTGGTAATTGGGTTCATTGAGGTGCAAAACCCTGAATGAAGGTGGCACTATTTCATTGTTGAGGTCCTCATTGCATAGAGAGGAGAAAGTGGGAGCTGGAGAGAGTTCAGAGGTTAAGAGCATTTGCTGCTCCCTCAGAGGACCCCAGTCAGTTTCCCAGCACCTGTGATGGGTAGCTAACAGCCACCTCTAATTCATGTGCCCACACACATGCATTCACCACACATACATGTGCGTGTGTGTGCGCACACACACACACCCCAAAACCAAACAAAAACAAAAACAAAGGACAAAAAGTTCATAAATCCCAAATCCATGAAAACACAAAATTGAAAAGAATAATGTACAAGCAAAAGACCCATAAGATAAAAAATATAAAACAAAAAGTCTAGAAAAACACCATTGAGTTGTGCCTGGTGCCTTCCCCTAAGTATGGTTCATAAGCCTGTGAGACTCCATTTGAGAGAAACAAATTTTCCTTTGCAAGAAGTTGCCAGGTGGAGATGGCTTCTTGGTCAGGGGTGGGAGCCCATGTCCACTTCCCCCTCTCATCTGCCTTGGACCTGCACACAGGTCCAGAAGACACTGCTTCCTTGGTGCCGTCCATTCCTTCTGGTTCTTACAGTCTTTTCTCTCCTCTCCTGAATAGCTCCCTGAGTCCTGAGGGGGATTGGTTTGATGAACATAGTGTAGAGGTATTTCATGTGTATTTTAATAAATAAAGCTTGCCTGAAGATCAGAAAGTAAAACAGCCATCCTGGTCAGATTTACAGACCATGCAGTGGTGACACACATCTTTATTCTTAGTGGTCACACTAGTTTGCCATAGAAACCAGGTGGTAGTGGTGCACACCTTTAATCCCAGCACTAGAGAGGAATATAAGACTGTTTTGCTTTTCTGACTTTCAGGTTGAACCCCAATATCTGTCTCTGGGTTTTTTAATAATCATGCTATAACACATTCCATTTATGACTGAGTGTTCCCAATTCTCTCATTCTGCACACTGTCCAGTTTGGGGTCTCTGTGTTAACTCCTATCTACTACAAGAAGAAGCTTCTCTGATAATGGCTGAGCAAGATACTGATCTCTGGGTATTACAGAACGTTGTTTGGAGACTTTTTTTTGATGTTCCTTTAGCGTAACAATAGTATTTGGTTTTCCCCTAGACTCATGGCCAATCCAATCTCAGGTTCTTGGCCACTGTAGCAGTGTCAGACAAGGGCACCATCTCATGGAGTGGGCCCCAAATCCAGTCAGAGAGTGGTTGGTTACTCACACAATGCTTGTGACACTATTTTGTCAGCATTTCTTTCAGGAAAGTCACTGTTGTGGGCCACATGGCTTGTAGCTGGCTTAGAGATCACCCCTCTGCTTTGGTAGCAGGCAGAGTACCTTCCAGTACCATGAACACTGGTCAGTAGGGGTGAGGATTCTAGGTAGACACCACTTCTACTTCTCCATGTTCAATGAGTTTTGTAGGTGCTGTCTTCAACAATTAGGGCCTTACTATCAGTTTGTGGTGAGCAACTAAGAGCTGGCAGTAGCTGGAGTTGTTTGGAGGTTCCCACAGGGGCTTTTTTGGCCAACAATTCAAGTAGATATAACCCATTCCTGGCACTGGAGGGTTCACTTGGTGGGGAAAGATGTCTAGTCTAGTTGGGGCATTGTTGCCTGTTATTTTGTGACTTCATTTACATTTCTTTTATTCACACACACATATATGCATACACACATATGGAAACATCAACAGGAATAGGTTTGTATATGGCCCCTCAAATGGCACTTAGTGTTAGCTGTTCCTCCCTGTATTCCTCCGTTACCCCCTCGTCCCTCCACCTTCCCATTTAATCCTCCACTCCAGTCTCCCCATAACTACTTGTCAGGGACCATTCGCCCTAATAATTACAGATATTTCAGGGACCATTCGCCCTAATAATTACAGAAGGTCATCAAAGGCCTTTAACTTAGAATGTTTAGCAGAGCCAGCTAGGAATTTTGACTCTAGGAAATTTACAAAGATAAGGAAGCCATTGCCTCCAGGAGATTTACAGAGATTCCCCTCTTCCTTAATTAGCATTCCACAAAGGAATGTTT
>JAQHUG010000433.1:775037-819884 GCA_028555095.1 Dicrostonyx torquatus | reverse complement strand
TCTGGGCTATATATATTTGGCTTTGTTCCCTAATAAAGTGAGACCTTGACAAGAGAGATTTTGCTTGGTCTCGTTCTTTTCTCTCGCCCATGATTTTCAGGTAGGAGCCTCTTCGGACCCTGAATAACTGGACCCGTGGGTCGAGTTCAACTACTTGTTCTATTTCTCCTTCCTTGAAGATTGTCCCCACACCCAGTCCCTTACCCTATACCTAACCTCTGTGGTTTTGCAGATTGTAGTATATATACTGAAGGCTTAAAAGCTAACATCTACACATAGGAGAATACATATCATACCTGTCTTTTGTGGGCTGCGTTATCTCATTCAGGATGATGTTTTTCCAGCTCCATCCATTTACTTGTGAATTTCGTGATTTCACTTTTTTAAAATGGTTTTTTATATAACTTTTTATTTTTTTTAAAAAGATTTATTTATTTACTGTGTATTCATTGTTCTTCCTGCATACCAGGAGAGGGCAACAGACCTCATTATAGATGGTTGTGAGCCACCATGTGGTTGCTGGGAATTGAACTCAGGACCTCTGATAGAACAGCCAGTGCTCTTAACCTCTGAGCCACCTCTCCAGCCCTAAAAATGGATTTCAAGACAGTGTTTCTCTGTGTAGCCCTTGCTGTCCTGGAATTCTTTTTGTACACCAGGCTGGCTTCAGAGATCTGCCTGCCTCTGCCTCCCAAGTGCTGGGATTAAAGGCTTTTGCCACCACTGCCTGGCATAATTTCCTTTCTTTTCTCCACCCTTGGTACCAGCCATCCACCTATGCAGTAGGCCAAAAGGGGGCGTCTTTTTGTTTTATTTTGTTTTTGTTTTTTTTGAGACAGGGTTTTTTTGTAGCTTTGGAGACTGTCCTGGAACTAGCTCTCGTAGACCAGGTTGGCTTCAAACTCAGAGATCCACCTGTCTCTGCCTCTCGAGTGCTAGGATTAAAGGCATGTGCCACCATCACCTGACTATCTAATTTCTTTTCTTTTTTTTAAAATCTAATTTCTTTTTTTTAAAAGATTTATTTATTTATTAAATATACAGTGTTCTGAGGGCACCAGGTCTCATTACAGATGGTTGTGAGCCACCATGTGGTTGCTGGGTATTGAACTCAGGACCTCTGGAAGAACAGTCAGTGCTCTTACCCTCTGAGCCATTTCTCCAGCCCCTAAATCTAATTTCTTTAGATAGCTGAATAATATTCCATTGTTGTCAGGGACCATCGCCCCAACATAGAAACTGGTGCTTTTCCCCAAGTGTGTTCTTGGTGGCACGTGGAAGAAACAGGCACTCACACCATGATCGTTCAAGGGCAGCTCAGGACTCCTTGTCCTTCCAGCATGACCCGCGTTTTTTCTCTACCCAAAAAACTCTGAATGCTTTCCTAACTCTGGAGGTATTCCCTATTCATATTCCTTTTCCGGGGCACCTCCTCTCAGCCACACACCTGCATTCCTTACCAGCTTTGGAGTCAGAAGCATCTCTTCCTGGGCAATCTACAAGTCAATGAAGGCTGGAGCTAAGCCTTTCAATCTTTTGTTCTTTCTAAGTTGCTAGCTTTCAGCTACCAAGTTGAATCCAAGCCATGGCTGTCGCCAGCCAGTCTGAGGAATATCAGAGCCCACACATTGTGTCAACGTACCAGATATTGGTTATCATTGGTTGACGGACATCTAGGCTCTAGTGGTCCTTTGGTTATATGATCAAGTGTGGTATAGGTAGATCTAGTCCCAGTTTCCCAAGGAACTGCCACACTGATCCCCATAGTGGTTACACAAGTTTGCAATCCCACCAGCAATGAATGAGTGTTCCCCTTTCCCAGCATGGGCTGTCATTTGTTTTACTGATCTTGATTGTTCTGATAGGTGTAAGATGAAATATCAAAGTGGTTTTAATTTACATTTTCCTGATGGCTAAGGGTGTTGAACATTTCTTTAAGTATTTTTGAGCCATTTGTATTTTCTGTCTTGAGAATTCTTTTTTAAATATTTTTTTAATTTTATGAACATTGATGTTTTTCCTGCAATTTATATCCGTATGAGAGTGTCAAATCACTTGGAGCTGGGTTACAGGCATTTATGAGCTGCTATATGGGTGCTGGGAATTGAACTCAGGTCCTCTGGAAGAGCACCCAGTGCTCCTTAACCACTGAGCTTTCTCTCCAGCCTCCTCTTTTGAGAATTCTATGTTAGTTTCATATCCTATTTTAAATTCGGTCATTTGTTTTCTTGATGTCCAGTTTTTTAAGTTTTTTAAAATATATTTTGGATATTAGGCCCCTCTGTTGGATGTGTAGTTGGTAAAAACAATCTTTCCCACTCTGTAGGCTGCTGCTTTGTCTGAATGATAGTGACTTTTGCATTACAGAAGCTTTTCAGTTTCAAGCGGTCCATTTATTAATTGTTGATCTTAGTGCCTGTGTCATCAATGTTCTGTTCAGAAAGCCTTTTCCTGGCCCATGAGTTCAAGGCCATTCCCCAGTTTTGTTTTCTGTCAGATTCAGTGTATCTGGCCTTACGTTGAGGGTCTCAATCCATTTGTAGTCCAGTTTTTTTTTTCTTTTTGGTTTTTCGAGACAGGGTTTCTCTGTAGCTTTGGAGCCTGTCCTGGAACTAGCTCTTGTAGACCAGGCTGGTCTCGAACTCACAGAGATCCATCTGCCTCTGCTTCCCAAGAGCTGGGATTAAAGATGTGTGCCACCACCATCTGGCTGTAGTCCAGTTTTATTCTGGGTGATGAATATGGATCTATTTGCATTCTTCTTCATGCAACCATCCAGTCTGACCAGCACTACTTGTTGAAGGTGTTATTTTTTCACAGTGTGTATTTTTCACTTCTTTGTCAAAGATCAGGTGTCCATAGACATGTAGATTTATGTCTGGGTTTTCTTTTTTAAAAATATTTATTTATTTATTATGTATACAATATTCTGTCTGTGTGTATGTCTGCAGGCCAGAAGAGGGCACCAGACCTCATTACAGATGGTTGTGAGCCACCATGTGGTTGCCGGGAATTGAACTCAGAACCTTTGGAAGAGCAAGCAATGCTCTTAACCACTGAGCCATCTCTCCAGCCCCCAATGACTGGGTTTTCAATTCATTTCTATTGAGCAACTCATTGGTTTTTGTGTCAATATCATCCTGCTTTTGTTACTATAGCTCTGTAGAACAATTTGAGGTCAGTGATGGTGATACCTCCAGTAGTTCTTTAAATAAAGTCTTAAAAATTTTAAGACATCACTTAGAGTATAGACACTTGAAATATGCAAATATGCATGCATATTCATGTGGACATGTCATAGTTACAAAAGTATGCAAATAAGCATGTGACATACATACATGAGCTGTGATTGAAGGCATTTGAAGGTTTGAATGTGCATGTACGGCATGCATGTGTGTGAACCAGGTAGGGGAACAGATAGATGGAGTGAGTGCCTTTTTTTCTTCTGGTGTGTCCATGGGGGGGGGGGCGGCAGAATACCTTGAGGATGCCACCAGGTTAATTGGTAAGGACGCCACCAAGGCAATTGGTCTGCCCTCAGTTTAGATGTAGGTGTGGTGTCAAAGTGGTTTTCTCTCCTTGCCTCACATCCGTTTTGCTCCCATGGTGCAATCGGTTAACATGTGATACTTATGTGAAAAGTAGAACTTGGATGGGACGGGGTTGAACTATGGAGTGGGGCTGGAGAAGGAAGGTGTTTTGGGGAGAGGGAACTCAGCCATTGTTTTAAAAGTCAGATTCTTTGTTGATACAGCTTTTTCTCGTGGAAACAGAAAACATCGAAGAAACACTGGTCATGTGGGGCACAACTGTAATCCCAGCTGGGGAGGTGGAAAGAGGGATCCTTAGGGCTTGTTGCCCAGCTAGCCTTGCGTACTTGGTGAGCTCCACGCTACCTACCGAGAGATGCTGCCTTAACACAAGGTGCCATTGCCTGAGGATCAAAAGCTGGGGTTGTCCTCTGCCCCTCCCTACACAAAGGTCAGGGAGATGCAGTCAGGCCCATTCCATCTGTCTGTTCCATGTGTCTGTCTTCCACCCAGACCCTCTGGCTTCCTCAAAAATCTCTCTTCTGTCCTAACATTTAGGATTCCTTCTTGGCCATCCATGAGACTTCTGTCACTCTAAAGAAGTCGTTTAAAGTGTTGTGGAAACTGGAGATGCCTCTGAGCAGGATAGCTGGTGAAAGGAGGAGATGAAGCCTTCTTCCCTCCCCTCTACCCTCAGATTTCCTCACCCGTCTTGACACCTTCCGGTAGGTGGGGATATGTGGACACTTGGGAGGTCCAGGGCCCGAGGCTGTGGTAATCTATTTCAGTCGACCAGGCAGAATGCAGGCATCAGCCTCCCACGACAAGAACCGGAGGAAGCCAGGCCATTATGAAGGTCAGGACACTTGGGATGGGAAAGGGAAATGAAGAAGCTTGAGGTAAAAGAGCAGTCAGGACAGAGGAGCTCCTTTCTTCAAGGGGCTCACAACGTCTGCACTGCTTAATCATAAATCTGATTTTGATCCTTCATGCCTGCTTTAGTATAATCCCCTAGATTGAGCTTCCCCATCAACTCCCCAAATATCTGGATGAGTCTCAGCATCTCCTCTCATCAAATCACCATCCAGGTACTCACCATCCTGACTATGAGAATATAACATTGGCCTTCAGAAACAAGGAAGAGCTCAAACTCAGTCAATCAGCACCCAAGAAACAAGGTGAGCAGACACCTGCTTGCCTACCCCCACCATAACCTTAAGGAGTATGTGGAGGGGTGAGTGCTGGAGAGTGTGGGGTTGGTGGCATTAAAGATGGCGATGCAGTTGTGGTTGTGGCTCAGTTGGAGACAACTTGCCCAGCATGCACAATGCCCTGGGTTTAATCCCCAGTTCTGTATAAACTGGGTGTGGGTGCATACCTATTATTCTAACATTTGGGGGTCAAAGCAGAAATTAAAGGTCATCATAGGCTACACAGAGTTGGAGGCTTGCCTGGGATACAGGAAACCTTAACTAACTGACTAGATTGTGGGACTGGGGAGGTGGATAACTCAGTGGTTAAAAGTGATGTTGCACAGGATGAGGGCCAGAGTTCAGATTCTAGTACCCACAGAATAAACCAGGTATCCTGTGCATGCCTGTAACCCCCAGCGCCAAGGGGTGGAGACAAGAGGGTCGTGCTGATTCCCAGCCTTGCTGAATAAATAAGAGAGTCTCTGCCTCAAAGAAATAGGCAGAGAGTGACAGAGGAGGATACCCAATGGCCCCTGACACACACACACACACACACACACACACACACACACACACACACACACACACACACACACTACTGTTATGTACTCTGGTGGGCGTAGCTTTGTAGCTGAGATGATGGAGGTGGGGTTTCTAATGCTTCAGGCAGTGCTGTTGGCTATGTTTTTAGTCTTTGGGTGATAGAATTTGTTGATAGGAGTGTGAGGGTCACAATATAAGAAATACAAGGTAATAGTACTGATGCTAACTGACTGGGGATGTCTTCAATTGTCCTCGATGCTGATGATAGATGTTACAGACAGTAATGATGGCCTGGCTGGTGGGGTTGGGCTCTGCAATTCACGTGCCCTGTGTTTCTGTTCCAGCCCAGTTCAAGCCATCAGTGGACACACCTCAGATCCCCCCCTGGTTGCACAGAACCATCATGATCTTATATGTCCTCCTCGCTCTCATCTTTTTATTTTGCATCATCCTGTCAGCTTTGGTCCTGGTCAAAAGCAAGTGATCTTGGGAGCTGGGAGATGGATGGGATTGTGGAATTTCCTCTGGTTCCTCTCCCTTTCCCCGACTCCACTTCCAAGAAAGCTAAAAGCTTTTCTATCTTCTCCTAAACAGATTCTGAAATGTCCAGGGAGCTGTGGAGCTTGAAAGTCGAGCTTCTGAATGGTGAGTGGGAGGTGCAGAGGAGGCCCACAGCGGTGCTGGTGGGACAGGAGAGTGGCGGCCATCTGAACATCTCAAACTCTGTGCCCTTAGTTTCAAGCCTGGTGCTGAACTGCCAGAATCAGCAAAACAATCACTGGAAAGCTGTCCAGACGGACATCCGGGAGGCCAAGAGTAACATTGCTACAGTCTCAAGCAAAGTGCAGAGTGGAAATGACAAGCTGAAGACGGTGCCAGCAGGTATTCCTTTAAAGGCCCGCTCTCTTTGGGTGAAGTTGTTTGGGTGCTTAGAACAAACAGGGTGCTGCTTACTCAGGGAGGAGTTGGATAGGTCCTGCTCTCTGGGCTTGGCAGGGAGCAATAGATGTTTCCTCTGAGTTCGAGGGAGGATGCTTGGACACTGGTGGGCCTGTGAAGGGTACACAGTCATTAAGGACAACATGAGGACCTCAGTTTAGATCCCCAGGACTCACAATAGAACTGGGCATGGTGGCACAGCTCTGTAACCTCAGCAGTTGGGCAAGGGTGGTGGTGGTAGAGATAGGCAGATATATGTGACTTACTGGTCAACCAGTCTAGCCCAATCCCCAGGTTCAATGAGAGACCATGTTTCAAAAATAAGGTAGATGGTCGTAAAGGAAAACAGCTAGTTGGTGCCAGCTTCTGACTTCTTCACATATTTGCACACACAAGTGCATATACTATGAACATATACACATGCACAAATCACACACACACCATTTCACTACTGTGAACCACCAATATCCGAATCTGCTTCACTCAAACTGAAACTGCTAATGATATTAGAGCTTTATTTGTGGCCCTACCCCAGATTTGCCTGTCTCCTCTCCTCCCACCAGATATAAGTGACATCAAGAAAACCCTTCAGGAGCTACAGAAGAAGGCACTTGCTTGTAAGCCGGGGTTAGGGAGGTGCGTTGGGGTGGAGTTCCAGACCTAGTGCTGGTCTGCCTGACCTCAGCTTTCTCCTCTCTGATAGCGTCCGTTTCTAAGTAAATAAGAGGACATCACAGCCATACCTGGAAGGACTTGGGATTGCACCTGCTGGTGAAGACGGCAAATGGGGGTACCCAGCTTGAGTTCATCCTCGTAGAGAAAGACTGTTGAAGAGTGTGTATGTAAGGGGACATTTTGTGGTAAATGGAGTTTTCATGTATCCAAGGAGAAGGTGTTATGGTGGAAAGAGAACATGGAAGTCACAGTGTGTGTTACTCTTTATGGGCCGCATAGGTGTATGGCCTGACATATATGAGAACAGGCATGTCCTGGTGGATAGCCCTCAAAGTGTGTCGTTGTGAGTGTGGGTGTAGGTGATAACATGTGGGCTGTGCCTCTCCATTAGCTTGAGCGTGTATGTGTGCTTCTGGCTATTTTGTGTGTGTCACTGCAGTGGTGAGCAGTGTACACTCTGGGGATGTACTATGTTGTGTGTCATTCCTAGTGTGCTTGGCTGGGTCACCTTGTGGGTTGAGAGTGTGTACACAAATGCACCCATTAATTTCTGTGCTTGTATTTTATGACTCATGAAGATAAATGCCAAGAGGAATGTTACGGCCCTCGGGTTGTTATTGGGTTGTCTGTGGGACAGAAGTTCAGGATCTGGTGGGGAGACTAGATTTCGGACTTGGATTTGGGGATGGGACAAAACACTCATTGCTGTAAGCCAGCTATGATGCAGCTGAACTGTAAGTCCATCACTTGGGGGCCGATGTGGGAGGATCATGAGTCCAAGGCCAGCTCTGGCTATAAGGGACGAGTTTGGCTGGGTAGTGAGCTGGTTCAGAATGTAAAAGGTACTTGGCATCGTCTTACCCGAGTTCCATCCCTGGGATCCACACAGTGGGACAGGAGAGCCACTTCTGACTCACACATGCATACCATAGCACATGCACACACAAATGCTAAAATAAAAATAAAATTTAAAAATACCCACAGAAATCTACATCCTACCACAGAGAGAGAGAGAGAGAGACACTTGCTCATCCGTGCAATGGAGGATACAATAGAGCGTATTGCTGCTCTGTTCACAATAGCCAGGAAATGGAAACAGCATAGCTGTCCATCAACTGATGGTCATGAAGATGTGGTGCACATATACACGATGGAATTTGTTCAGCACAAGAGAAAAAGCAAATCTGCAGGAAGATGGATGGAACTGGAAATCATTGTGTTAAATGAAATAAGCCAGACTGAGAAAGACAAAGACTTTATGTTGCCTCTTTATGTGGAGTCTAACTTCACACACATATGCATATATATGTATACACACAACATATACACACACATACATATATGTTGAAAGAAAGTGGAAAGGGGTGGTAGGGTCCTAGTGGAATTGGGTGCCAGGAAGATGGAAGAGCGGAGAGCTGAGGGAAGAGTCAACCCAAACTAGATACGTATGAAAATGTCATTAAGTAAGCTAATTCAAAATAGAAAAATGCTCAGGGTAGATTTCAGTTAGGCTGCTGAGTCGGGTAGACATGCGCGCCCCCTTGCGGCTGCTCTCCCGCACAGCCGGGGTGTGCATTTCCGGCCCCTCACGGTACTTGAGCCGCAAGGACCACCCGTTGGGAGGCGGCTTCAATTTCAGATGATGTAATTCTCCTTCGTCAGTACAGATTGGGCTAATTAGGTTTAGCTGAGTCTATAAGCACCAGCCCTCGCCCTTTTTCTTTTCTTTTAGGATGATGGCTCCTGTCTGAGTACGTTTTTAAGCTTAGTAACGATTTGGCTTGGGCTTCCTTAGTCTTTTTTTTTTTTTTTTCTCTAAAGCTCCAGTCCCCATCACGTGTGGTTAACCTCCATGGCAGCTTATTGTCTTCGTTTTCCTCTGGGCACCTTGCTTGCCTTGCCCTCACCTACGGTTTGCCCGCCCTGGGCTTTTCATTTTAAAGTCGAATAAATTTGCCCTAACGATTTCATTTGAGTCAGCTCTTCCCACCCAAGTGTGTTGATTTCTTTTTATTCTGGAGCTAGGAAGACTTTATAGACTTTTATCACAGCATAACATAGAATTTGGGGTGACATAAATCTGTGTTCCCTGGGCCACAGCCATTGATAATTTACCTCCAGAATAAACTCTCTCTTATCACTATTGAAGTGAGAGTTGTATGTTTGCATTGATAGGGCAGAGACAGGAGGATTGTTGCAAGTTCAAAACCATCCTGGGATATATAAGCCAGACTTAAAAAATGTAATTATGGTTATTTTGGGGGGTTATTAGATAGTGGTGGTTAGATATGGTTATAGATAGTGGTGGATGCAAAATACTTGTCAAATACATTGGCAGAAACATCAACTAGGCAGGCAACAAAGTGGAGAAATCTCTGCTACAGGTCTCAGATATTATCTCCCGGACCCTAGTGTTCTGCTAGTAGATACATTCCAAAAGGTCAGAGAATGAGAACCAGGCATACATTGTAATTAGGTTCTGGACCTGCAACATTTCAAGCTCTCCACCATCACCGAATCTCTAATCAGTGGTTCAGTCTTGCAGAAGGGTCCATATAAGGTCCAATTCCTTCCTTCACAGCCTCCAGTGTGCTGCAGTTATAGGCATGCAGCACCTTGAAAAGGTGAACCGCGCCCCTTGCAATGCTGAAGCACGCATGGGCAGCCCGTTTATGTTGGATTTCATGGTCTGAGTTGATGAGGATGACTGACCAGGTCTCTTCCTCAAGGAACGCGTTCCACCAAGATATGAAGTCAGGGTGTTAACCACTACACCACAGGAGCTGGTGCATTCAGCACCATACTCAGTTACATTTACTGTTTTTGTTGTTTTGTTTTTATTTGTTTTTTTGACCAGTAGAAATGTTCACTGATAGAAATTGGGCAAATGAAAAAAAATCTTAATATTCATTTACTTCCAAGATTGACCTGTGAGGCCAAGGATGATCTTGAACTGCTGCTGCTCCTACCTCTACCTCCCAGATGCTGCAGGCATTTTCTCAAATTGATAAAAGCCCACCAGGACAATATGGGAGGTATGATACTAATTAAAAGCAGTATCGGGGCTATCAGCCCCAAGGACTCAAATGGTGGAAGAAGAGAAATGGCTCACAAAAGTTGTCCTCTGACCTCTACTCATGCTGTGGCATACACACATGCACACAAAATTAATAAAAATGCAATAAATTTATTAAAAATTAAAAATTAGATTTGTCCACTTTATGCCATGGGTGCTTTGAGTGCATATATGACTGCATGCATATGTACCACATGCATGGCTCATGCTTGTAGAGGTCAGAAGAGATCACTGAATCCCTGGAATGGTCGTGAACCACCTTGTGGGTGCTGGTGTTTTGAACCGTGGTCCTCTGCAAGAGCAACTGGTAGTCTTTGAAGGGATACTAGCCCACTTGAGCACGTGGCGCTGGCAGGCCTTGTCCTTCTCCCTGTCCCCTCTGCCTTGCTAAAAACCATTAAATTACATTCCTAAAGCTACCCACCAAGGTCTATCTCCTTATTTGGCCACTTCCTCCTTCTGAGGCTGACTACCAAAGTCCAGAAATCAGAAGCCCCCTTTGGCTCACCAAATTAAAACTGAACACCTCATCCTAACAAGGAATTTCCCCTTTACCTATATAAACCATTTTCCTGTGTGCTGTGTCTGTCTCCCTATGCAGAGACAGTCCTTTGTCCCTCTGAGACAAATACCCTTCCCCCTTTCCCTTGGTCCCTTCCCCTTCTCCCTCATCCTCATCTCTTTTATCACTGCATCCTAGCCCGTTCTAACACAGACTTCCCCTTTTTCTCTTCCTAAGAATGACACCCACAAGGTCATTGGCTGCTGAAAGCAGCCACTTTAACTTTTCTTCCCTGCTTAAAGGATCTCTGTGTAAAAACAGGTATTTGGGTGTGGTTTGTGCTTAATTGGGGTCTGGAAAAGAGCCCCCTTCACTCTTAGCAACTGAGCCATTTCTCTAGTTCTCAAAACGTAACAAAACATTTAAAAAATAGTATTTTGGGTCAGGGGATTGAAGGGCTTTAGCAGGCGCGAGCACGGCAGACATGGCACCTGCAGGTTCTGCCCTTCCCCCTTCCCTCACCCATGAAGCCAGCCCTCAATGTCTGTTCTCTTATTTGGCCACTGACTCATTCCTGAGGCTGATCACCAAGGTCCAGATATCAAAACATCAAGGCCCAGCAATCAAAATTATTATTTTGACTATTATTGGGTATTATTAAGTACCCAATCGGAACTCACCAACACATCCTGCCTCATTCAAACACAAACCTCCCTTCTTCTCTCTCAAAACCAATGCTTGCCAAGCCGTTTGCTGCTGTTTCTGCTGGATTGAGATTCAGTCACCTGGTCTTTTCGCCTTACTTAATAAAGGATCTCTTTGTGTTTGATTGTACTTGGAAATTGGTGTTTGGGTGTGGTCTGTACCTAATCTGGGGTCCTAGGGGAGCACCCAGCAGTATAAGAGTCCCTCCAGGAATAATCCGCTCTTTAGAGCGCTCACTGCATTGCTGGAACCCACATGAAAGATCACATATATTGGTGCACAGCTGTAATCGCAGTGCTGGGGAGACAGAGGCAGGGGAATCCATGGGGCTCATGGTCAGCCACCCTGGCTGAATTGGGGAACTCTAAATCCCAGCCAGAGACCCTGCTTCAAAAAGGAAACCAAAGCCAGGTATGGTGCTGCATGCCCTTAATCCCAGCAATCAGGAAGCTGTGTTTGATGCCAGCCTGGTCTAAACACCCAAGGTTGACCTCTGGCCTCCACGGGCATAGGTCTTCCTCCTCCTCTTCCTTCTCCTCTTCCCTTTTGAGACAGGATTTCATTATGTAGCTAGCCCTGACTGGTCTGGAACTCCCTATGTAGATCAGGCTGCCCTCAACTCATAGAGATCTACCTGTCTCTGCCTATTGAATGCTGGTATTTATTAAGGGTGGTGCTCCCCTATGCCTGGTTACATGCACATTTCTGTACTCATGAACACACACACACACACACACACACACAAGCACACACACAATATTAAAATGGGCTTAGAGTTGAGGATGCAGCCTATTAGTAGAACACTTGCTTAGCACATGTGTGGCCCTGAGTTCCACACTTAGCACAGAAAAGCCAAACAATTTAGGATACTGTTTTGTACCATTTCAAATGTGGCTGCTAGGATGTTTTAATTAAAGATGTGGTGCCAGGGCATGGTTCAGCTGGAAAGCACTTGCTTAGCATGTGTGGGGCCCTAGGTTTCACTTCCAGCACTGTAAAATAAATCAATTAATCATGCGGCTGTCATATGCCTGTTGGAGATATGAATGAACTTCTGGAAAAAAATGATCTATGTTCTTTCTGCCTTTTGCATTTTCTCTTATCAAGGTCAGCTAAACACAGGAAGAGCTGGGCACATATGTCATCGCAGTGTCCAGGAAGCCAAGGCATCTTTTGTGGCAGCTTGGGCTACACAGCAAGGCTCTTTCAAACAACCAACAACCAACCAATGAACAACACAAAAAGGACTAAGGGGCTGGGGAGGAGTCTCCGTGGGTAAAGTACAAGCATGAAGACTTGAGTTTGATTCCCAGTTTCCTAGAAAGAAAGAAAGGAAGAAAGAGAGGGGAAGATGGGTGTGTCGGTGCACACCTATGACCCCAGAACAGCTGCCAGCAAGGTGTTTGTGGGGCAGATAGAAGGATTCTGCCAGCTAGCAGAAATGGTTACCCCAGGTTCAGTAAGATAGACCCTGTCTTAAAAATAAGTCTCAGAAGTCGGGAGGGAGGGGTGGTGGTGGTGGCGGCGGCGGCGCAGGCCTTTAATCCCAGCACTCAGGAGGCAGAGGTGGGTGGATCTCTGTGAGTTCGAGGCCAGCCTGGTCTACAAGAGCTAGTTCCAGGACAGGCTCCAAAGCTACAGATAAACCCTATCTCGAAAGTCCCAGAGCAATAGAGACATCCACTCAGTGTCAATCTCTGGCCCCTCCTCACAGGAATGTGGACACACGGGACACAGACACACGGAGGAAATATAAAGGTGGTCAGATGGCTCCGCAGGTAAAACCGCTTGCTGCTCAGGCTGATGGCCTGGGTTTGATCCTGATGGCAGGAGGGAACCCATTTCTGCAAGTTGTCCTAGCACTTTCTCTCCTGACCCATAGAAATACACAACAAATAAATACAAATAACCCTACGACTGTTACTAAAGCACTGGAGCTACACCTTTTGTGGAAGATGGGAAAACGCGCCCGGATTAAGTGTTCTTCATCCATAGTGTCCTTCATCAGGTGTCTGGGTAAACCGCGAGAAAACGCATCACACCTACACCTCACGGATATTCATAAGAAAACATGTGCCCCAGAGCATGCATGTGCTCCAGCTCAAAGGCCTAGAGCTGGCTGGAGTTCTGGGCCGCTGGCCTGGGAAGGACGCGCGCGCCCCCTAGCGGCCCTTCTTGGTTACCGCATCACCCCGCCCTCCGTGCGCTCAGGTTAGCCCACACGCGCCTGCGCACTCAGAGGCTTTTTACGACGCCGTCAAGAAGTTCCGCTGGGCCTACGGCAGCTCTGTTCCGGTTGAGACATTTCCCGGCCCAAGACTCTACTCCTGAACGCAAAAGGCTCATCTTTCCTCTGTGCGTCCCGAGCAGCGTTCCCGGGTCAGTCTGTTTTGGGTTTTGGGAGGTAATGCGGGTTTTGGGGTCCCGGCTTTTGAACAGCTCAGCGGAACAGCCTTGTGGCGCGCTCTGAACTGTCTGCTCCCCAGCTGGGTGGCAGGATGGTCCATCCTGATCTTCCAGGACCGGGTCCCTAGGACGTGCTTTGTAGGGTCGAGCCGTCGGCTCCGATCCATGCCCCAGAAGTGACGAAGGTTTCACCTGGAGACGCGTCGGCATCCAACTCCTCGGGGAGTCTCCCTCCATTCACTGCTGGGGCCCCCGGCTGAAGGCATGGGAGGCCCAGAGGCCCCCAGCGCCTCCACTAGTTTCCCCACCATCCGTGCAGCCTTCTAGAGAGTTTGTACGATGCGGCCTCCCAGTGGGAAATCTATAGTTAAGGGTCACCGTGGAGGCACATAGGCACCTTCGGTGCCGCCCCCTTCCACCACCACCCTCGCCCCGGATATAGGGTTGAGGATTTTCAACACTCTCCTGGCTTGGCCTTGACTTATCCTCTTTCTGTCAGTCACTTGCTTTCCTGGAGGGGTTGAGTAGGAAGGTCTCCAGGGTAGTCTGGGCTGGAGCACCCGCCAGCAAGGGGAAAACATAATTGACCGTCCTCTGGCTGCTCACCGTTCCTCAACCGTCCGCTTTAAAGGCAGGGTGTATTGGAGCCTTTCTCGTTGTTGCTGTGGCCAGATCTCTGACAGAAGCGACTAAAAGAAGGACAGGTCTCTTTATGTGACCATCCACAAGACATGGCAGGGGCCTGAGGCAGCTGGTCGCCTTGCACCCACGGTCAGAAAGCAGAGATGAGTGACGCGCTCAGGTGACTTCATCCTTTTTATTCGGCCCTAGGGGGCGATGTCCACATTCAGAGTGGATCTGAGTTAAACTTACCTGGAATCCAGAGGTGTTTTCATGGTGATTCTAAATCTAGGAAGTGAAGGTGAACCATCATGCAGGGTCTCACTGTGGCCTAGGTAGCCCTGGAACTCACTCGGGCTGACCTCTTTCAGCCGTCATGCTGCCTCAGGCCCTGAGTGCTGGGATTGCAGGTGTGCGCCACTGCACCCAGTGTCATGTCATCTCTATGTCACCTTCAGTTTCAAGCATTCCCCCGCCGTGTGCTAACTTCTTGAAAGTTAGGGTTTTATTCATTGTGTGTTTGTGAGCGTGCATGGGGGTAAGAGGACAGCTTTTGAGAGTGAGTTCTCACTATGTGAGTTCTGGGGGGGTCAAACCTGGGTTATCAGGCAAGTGTCTTTACTCCTGAGTCACCTTGCCAGTCCTGGTGATAGTTTTTTAGGAAGAATATCTGTTTGAAGTTTATTTTATGTATATGGGCGTTCTATTTGCATATGTGTATATATATGTGTGTGAATATATATATATGTATTTATATTTCTATCTATGTGTGTGCCTGGTGCCTTCAGCAGTAGGAGTAGAATAGTTACAGAAGGTCCACATGCTTCCCCATGTGGGTGCCGGAATTCAAACCCAACCCTTGTTCAAAGCAACAAACATTTTTTTTCCTTTTTTTCGAGACAGGGTTTCTCTGTAATTTTTGGTGCCTGTCCTGGAACTAGCTCTTGTAGACCAGGCTGGTCTCGAACTCAAGGAGATCCGCCTGCCTCTGCCTCCCGAGTGCTGGGATTAAAGGTGTGTGCCACCACCACCTGGCAACAAATATTCTTAACTGCTGGTGCCCCCCCCCTTTGAGACAAGGTCTTGTATAGCCCAGGTTGGTCTCACATTCCTCTGACACCTGCTCCTCCTTCTTCTGCCTCCATCTCCTGTGTCCTGGGATTGCAGAAGTGTGTCACTGTTCCTGGCTTTATACAGTGCTGTGTATTGAACTAGGATTTCATGCATACTAGGTGAGCTCTGTACCAGCTGAGCTGTGTCCCCAGCTGCAAGTGCTTTCCTTGAATAAGAAATCTCTTGGGTCTCCAGCTTTCTGGTTTCCATTTAATCCCCTTTAAAGGTTTCTTTTTTATTTTTAATTATGCATATGCACGTGTGTCTGAGTGTGGGTTTGCGTGTGTGAGTGCAGTGCCAGCAGAGGACAGAGGCATTGATTCTCCCTGGAGCTAGGGTTACAGGTGGTTGTGAGGCACCTGAAGTGGGTGCTGGGAACTGAGCTCAAGTGCTTATGTGCTCGGAAGTGCTGAGTCATCTTCTCTAGTTCTCCTCTGTCTTCTTTTCCCCACTGGCTGGCACGATTGTAGAGCTCTCCTCTGCTGTTTATGCTCTGCTTACTAAAGCTCATGGGGTGCTGTTTACCAGGAGTTTGAATGTCGGGTTTCCTTCTTATCTGTTTGGCCCTCTAGTGCCCAGCGCTGGTGCAGCTGGGTTGTGTGGGTATCCTAGAGCCTCTCCAGGTTCTCCCTCTGGCCCTTGGTGCCAGGCCTCATCAATCCATCACCTTGACTTTTGGTTTCCCTGCAGGGCGGCAGAATGGAAGCGCGTTTTACGCGCGGGAAATCAGCATTGCTGGAGCGCGCTCTGGTGCGGCCACGCACCGAGGTGAGCCTGAGCGCCTTTGCCCTTCTCTTCTCCGAGCTGGTGCAGCATTGTCAGAGCCGCGTCTTCTCTGTGGCCGAGCTTCAGGCACGCCTGGCTGCCCTAGGCCGCCAGGTGGGTGCCCGAGTCCTGGATGCCCTGGTGGCCCGCGAAAAGGGTGCCCGGCGTGAGACCAAAGTGCTGGGTGCACTGTTGTTCGTCAAGGGCGCAGTGTGGAAGGCACTCTTTGGCAAGGAGGCCGACAAGCTGGAGCAGGCCAATGACGACGCCCGCACTTTCTACATCATTGAGAGGGAGCCGCTCATTAACACCTACATCTCGGTGCCGAAGGAAAACAGCACACTCAACTGTGCCAGCTTCACAGCGGGCATCGTGGAGGCTGTGCTCACACACAGTGGCTTCCCTGCCAAGGTTACAGCGCACTGGCACAAGGGGACCACACTCATGATCAAGTTCGAAGAGGCTGTTATCGCCCGAGATCGGGCCCTGGAGGGACGCTGACCCCATAGGAGATAAAGGATGAGCAGATCCCGTTCCTAAGCTTGTGTTGTGTCTTGTGTAGGGGTGCCAGATCTGCCCACACCCTGATCCGGGCCCTGAGTCCCAGGCTGAGGGAGTCCGGAGGCTTAGGTGGAGAGTGAAGAAGTTGCTAATGGACTGACCTAGCTTCTGACTTTAAGATAAGGTTGGAGGTGTTGGGTGTACTGGGGAGATAGGGCACCTATGGAATTATCTTTGGGGCCTGTAGGCTGGAGAGATGGGGGCAGGGATATGAGGTTAAAGAGGGACCAGGGCCTGGCAAACTGCCAGTGCTATCACCTAGTTGGTGGAGTGCCTTGGGTTTGATTCCTTATGCCACATGAACTGAGCATAGTGGTGCAAATTGTCTCATCCCAGCACTAGGAAGGTAGAGGGAGAAGGATCAGAAGTTCAAGACCATCCTCAGCTACTTAGCAAGTTTGAGACCAGCTTTGGCAGCACAGGACTCTTTCTTAAACAAGTTTCAGGCAGGGGGACTTCCCCCTTGAAACTCACTTTTCCTTAATCTACATTTGCTCTTAAAAAAGTAAATGATAAAGGAGAGGGCATGACTGTATGACTAAAATATATATGGAGAGTGATTGTTCTCCCTTTAGACCTTTGCTACTTCAAAGTGGCCTGTGGACTGTCAACATCAGCACCAATATCAGCATTAGTATTACCATCAGCATCAACACCAGCACCAATAGCAGCATCAGTGTCTTTGTCCCACATGCAGAATCACTGGTCCATCCTAGACTTACTGGACCAAAATTTGTATTCTAGCCCCATTGCCAGAGGTATCCCTGGGTCTCTTATTTTGAGAAGCAGATCATCAGAGTCACCTAGAGGGGTTTCTAAAACTCGGGTGATCGGACCCTACCCCTACAGTCAGATTCTGCAGTTTTGGGGTGTGCCTAAGCATTTGTTTCTGGTACATTCTGGAGAGCTGCTGGGTGCCCCAGGGATCCCACTGAGAACAATGGTACACTAGCCTCTCGAAAGGGGAAGAGCCCAGAATCATCTGGGAATTTAAAAGCTTTAAAGTTTATATAATTGGGTTTTTCAAGGTAGGGTTTCTCTGTGTAATAGTTCTGGCTGTCTTTGAACTCTTTGTAGACCAGGGTGTCCTTGGACTCAGAGATCCACTTACCTCTACCTCCCAAGTATTGGGATTAAAGGCGTGTACCACCACCACCCGGTTTAAGGTTAAATATTTTTAATTTTTTTTCTGAGACAGGTTGCTGTCAGCCTAGGCTGGCTTTGAGCTTGCTATGTGTTCCAGGATGACCATGAATTCCCAAACCTTTTGACTCTATCTGAGGTTGGGTGTTTATCTTAGTGCTTCGTTACATTATTTCTATTTTAGACAGTCTTAACTCTGTTGTCCTGGCTGGCCTGGAACTCACTATGTAGACCAGGCTGGCCTCAAACTCCGAGATCTGCCTACCTCCCTAGTGCTGAGATTAAAAGTTGTGCACCACCACCCCTGGCTATTTTTTTTTTTAAAGACTTTTTATTTATGTGTGTTTGTAGGTTTGTGAGCATGAACGCAGGTGACTGGAGGCCAGAAGGGGGCATCGGGTCCCCTAGAACTGTTGCAGGTGGTTGTGAGTCATCTGATGTGAGTCTTGCAGTCTGAACTCCCATCCTTAGGAAGAGAGGTGCGTCAGGAACTGCTGAGGCATGTCTCTAGCCCTCCACCTTGTTTCTAAAATTATATTTATTTTGTGTGCCTGTAGAGTCAGATATGTGAGATGCCTTCCTCACTTGCACTCCACCTTAAACGTCATAAAATACGTGTTCATGTATGTGTGTGGGGCTGCACATGCCACGGGGTACTGTGGAGGACAGCTTTCAGGACTTGTTTCTTTCCTTCCACTACACGAGACTCAGGAGACTCGGGCATTGAACTCAGGTCATTGCTGGCCCTCCTTTCAGCTTTATTTGGGTCTCACTGATTCGGCCAGGCTGGCCCAAAGCCACAGTCCAAGCTTACTTGGATTATAAGCAAGTAACCAGCGCACCTGGCTAAGGATCATGTGCTTCTGAGCCGCGCTCCCACCTCTCCCTAGCACGTCACTTTAATAATGTAAGAAGAGAAATAACCAAGATACACAAGGTGTAAATTCCATGTCCAGTTGCACTGCATTCTCAAAGAGGCTTGTGGATACCAAGTCTCTGAAACTGTCAGCTTCTACCTGCCACACCTGGACACACCTGACACAGCCTCCAAGGAGGGGAGGAATGCTGGGGACCAGCCATGATCTTTTTCACTGATGATTCAAACTTGGTGGGAGCATTCATTCCCAGACTCTGGGGAGAGGGACCTCTGTTCTGTGTTGCAGAGAGTGGGAAGAAGGGGGAAACTTGATAGGAAAAAGTAGGAAGCCTCCTGAGAAATCTGTTCTCAGCTCCCTGGATGGCTCAGCTGCCCACATACATGCTGCATGGCTGGGGCTCTGGTTGAGGAAGGCGGAGGGAATGGGACGGTCAGCTTAGGTCAGTGGTAGAAGCTTTTTGGGGAGCTGGCATCTACCAGCTGCTTCAGTATGGATGGGGCATAATCATGGAGGCCTTCAGTCACTTAGAAGGGTCCAGGCCTTGATAGGGGGTCCTCAGGGCCTGGTGCTTTCCATGATGGGAGAGAAATCCAGAAGAGTGGGCAGAGGTTTGTCAGGGTTCAGTTTTTGGAGTAGTGGGTCCTGTTGGACTCACAGAGGCTAAAGGGGCAGAATCCTCGCATGTGGCCAGCTGCTCACACACCCAGGCTTCCAGGAAGCTGTGACAGAAGGCATCGTTCCACTGGCCGGATCCCCGCATCATTACGCAGTCCTCACCCTGCCCTGCGTTGTTGGGCTCTCCGGGACTCCAGTTGCTGAAACAGGAGACACCTCCAGTCACAGGATGTGATGAGGGAGGTGTCCCTCCTCTGCAGGTCCTCTGAGGTTGAGCCCTCTCCCATTACACTCCCTTCATAGGAAAGGTTCCCCCGTTTGGGGTATCTGTACCTGGACCTCCCCCATTTCTGTATTCCCTCTATGCATGCAGCCCAAGACCCACCTTTCCGATCTGCGCCTGCTCCTCACTTCCTCGGGCCCTTCATCCTTTCCCTATGGCTTCTTAGCTAAGAAAGCTAAGAAGTCCAGACCCCAGGGCTTGCTCTCCTTCACCTGTAGCCTGTAGGACCCTGAGCCCTGGTCTCCTGCATGAGGTCCCTATCCAGGGGCCGATCCCTCCTTGGTGTTTCTCCCATCTCACTTATTTCCCACGGGCCCCCTGACCTGTAACCCACAGGGCTTCCATCCATCCATATGAACTCTCCCTCCACATTGAGATCCCGGAGGCCAATCCAGGAATCCTTCTTGTTGGTGTGCTTCATCAGAAAGTCCTAGGGGGAGATGCATATGGTCCTTCTCATCTATTCCAGAAGGCCATGGTGGGATCCTACCTCCACCCCTGTTGCCATCCAGCTGCCCGTAGGCTCCATAGAGCCCAAGCCACCTGCTCCTCCTGGCTGTGAATGCTGACTAGCCGCCCTTTGAGGTTACTGCAGGTGAATCGGGCCTGGATCCATCGCTTGGAGTCATTGCCAAAATAGTAGCACTTCTGTTGGAAATGGAGCCAGTTTTTGGGACATGTGCTGCATGCAGCTCCTGGGGTCACACAGAAGAGAAGAGGCTCAAGAGCATTGTGGGGGGCTGCCCCGACCCCCATGGGCAGAGTATGCGAGTGCAAGGTAGTTTCTCTTCCACAGTCACCCAGGGGTCTTGACGGGAAAAATTGTCCTGTCCCTCCAAGCTTAGAGCCTAACAGCCTGTCTGCAAATTGCTTTCGTCATGGGATCTCCGAAACTGGCTAGTTCTTTGATGAGGCAATCTCAGCCACCAACACAATTACCAACACTATTACCGAAGACACTCAGTGGTTAGCAGAATGGCAGTTGTCACTAATCTCATAAATACCTCAACCGCTGGGACCAGCAACAAACAGCCAAAGCTAACCACAACTCAGCTACCAGCATTATGAAATGTTTCCAGTTCCAAAGTTATTAATACCTCTGTGGTTAGTAATACTTTAATTACTAGAACCATAACCACAGACACCTCAGCCACCCACACGTCAGTCACAGCATCACCCCTATAGACACCTCAGTCAAAGCAGAGATGGCTGAGTGATTAAGAACATGCAGAAGACCTAAGTTCTGTTCCTAGCACCCACATTAGATAGCTCACAACTGCCTGGGTCTGGCCTCTGCAGGCACCTTAAACTTACATGCACATTACTTCTCCTGTAACTAAGAATAAAATATTAAAAGAATATTTATTTAAAAGGAAATAAAAAGTAAGGGAGGGAAGAAGAGATTGAGAGAGAGGTTGAAACTGGAAAAAGTTTTGTGACTGTCACACCTAGGGACAGACAGTACCAGAGCTGAGCTCAGGCCCCTAGGATGTAGAACCATTTGCACATGGGAGATCTCAGTGGGCAAAGCACTGAACAAATTTGAGGTCTGAGTGTGGATCTTATGGATGAGTGCATCTGTAATTCTAGTATTCCTGTGGTGAGGTGGGAAGCAGTGTGTGTGTGTGAGAGAGAGAGAAATCTGTATGTGGTTTGTGGTGGTATGTGTGTACGAGACCTGTGTATGTGCAGTGTATATTTGGTGTGTGTGTTTGTGTATGGTGTGTATAGGTGGTCTATGTGTATGTGGTGTATATGTGACCTGTGTGTGTGTGATACGTATATGTGGTGTGTATCTGTATAGGTGTGTTTATGTGGTGAGTATATGGTGTGTATGTGAGGTATGTGTGTGTAGTGTGATGAGTGTGTGTGTGAAGTGTATGTTTTGTGTTTGTGTGTTGTATATATGTTTATGTGTGGTGTGCATGTAGTATATATGTGTGATGTGTGTGGTGTGTAAGATGTGTTACTCAGAGAAAGGGTAAGGGGTGAGAAATCTGTGAACAGTGAACATAACTTAGAGTCTCTTCATCTTCTGCCACAGAAAACCACAGGGGTTTTCTGCTGGGATCCCCAGAGTCACATGTCCCAAGGGATGGGGACTCCTTCCAACCAAGCAAAGTTCCTTCCTCTTGTCTTATTCTGTGGGGCAGCTGGGACTTTCCAGAAGGGAAAGGGAAAAAGTCAAGGGCAATGAAGTGATGGGGCCAGGAGTGTAGCACCGCGACCTCATTCTTAGCCCGTGTTACAGGCTCTACAGTGGCTCTTGGGCAAGCTTGGTGGCCTCCTGGGGCCAGCGTTTCCCCAATCTGAGGCATCCCTGGTGGAGATGTCAAGTTCCTTAGTGCTGAGTGGGTCAGTTTATGGTGGCTGCTATGGTGAGGGCGATGTGGGACAGGAGAGGGAACGTTATAGGGACATGAAAAAGGAAAGGAGTCCCTCATGCTGAAGTCTGGCAGGAGCCTCTGAACAGTGCAGAGGCAAGAATTTCAGCACAGTTAGCACTTGCTTTGAAGACTGACCAAGTAGAGACAAGGACTTGGATATCTCTATATTCTTTCCATATAGGGATATTTTATATTAAAATGAAGAACCAAGCTCAAGGTCTGATCATGGTGTATGATCTCAGGTTGAACTTCATTCCTCCACCAGCTAAATTCTAGGACTCTCAAACAAGACTATTGGTTCTGTTTACAATAAGAATGTCCTATCTTCCTGCACCCCTGTGGCCTTTCACCTCATCAATTGTAACCATCTTGGGAACTGCCCTGGAATCTCATTTAAATTCTCTGGGCTGAGCAAGCCTGAGGACCGCAGTTTCAATCCCCAGAACTGATTAAAGCTGGACCTGGCAGCGTGCCCCCTTAATCCCAGCACCCCTATTTAGAGCTGGGAGGGAGTCAGAGACAAGAGAACCCCTGGATACCTCTGAGCCAGCTAGCCTGGCTTATGCAGTGGCTAACAAGAGATCCTGTCTCAAATGAGATGGAAGGTGAGGACTGACACCTGAGGTTGTCCTCTCACTTCCACAGTACACCATGGCCCATGTGCACACCCCCCATGCCTCTCACACACATATACACACCACATACACACCTATATTCCCAGCTCCCACTTTGCCACCACACACACACACAGTCTTCAGCAGGGCTTTGAAGATAACCTCAAAACTAACTCCCATCTGAGATTATTGGAGAGAGTGAGATGCAGTTGCTTGAGAAGCCCACACCCAGCTCCGGTTTTTCTTCCCAAGGACACATTCTTTCTCTTTTGTGTTTAGATCTGTATTAGGGCTAATGAGATGGCTCTGTGGGCAAAGGAGCTTGCTGCCAGGTCTGAAGACCTGAGTCAGTTCTCAGAACCCATGTGGTAGGAGAGAATCATCTCTGAAAGTTGTCCCCTGACCTCCAAATGTGTGCCCTGGCATGCATTTCCTCCACCTTTACGTACACACAATAAAATAAGTAAAATGTAAAAATAATTTTAAAGAATTCATGTTGAAATCTCTCTGGATAAACTCTAGTCCTGTTTCACACTGGCTTGTCCTGAGTTCTCTGAATCAAAGACAAAGAGCCCTGTTTTACCTGAGGTGAGGTCCCTAGAGGGTTAAGGAAACTCCTTGGGCTATGGAGCTGTCTTTCTGTTCCTGCCACCTGGATAGGGCTGCTGCTGATCACATCCCCCTCTAAGCCAGGCTGGGCAGACTCCAGGAATGGAGGAAAGCTAGTGGTGGTTAGCCTTACCCAGGAGGAGGAAAATAGCGTGGACTCCACCCCCATCAGCAGAGGGTGTTCTTCTGTGTCCCCATCTGTCCATCTGTCCTGGTCTGTGCACATCACACAAAACCCTCAGTCACACCAGGCCACACAATCGCATCAGCACAGCCTCCTCGTATCACTCACACACACACACACACACACACATACACACACACACACATACGCAGGATGTCACAGTATGTGGTTACAGGCCACCACTGTGCTGGTAAATCAGACTCACCCTTTGACATCAGCATCTCTATCCTCAGCTTTGCCACCTCTTCCTGGAGTTTCTCCAGAGAATCTGAGGCTGTGCGCTTCTCATTCAAGCCTTGGGGAACCAGGGATGAGGGCAGCATTCAGAGATTGACTGGCAGCTCCCAGCACCACCCACTTCCCACTCAGTTTGCCCCTTTCCCCTGGCCGTTCCAGGTCTCACTCTGGGATTTGATGTTGATTAGATCCTCTAGGAGTCTGTTCAGGTTCTGGGAGAGCTCAGAGTCTGAAAGGCATAGGGATGGGTGCAGTTTTCAGAGACTGACTGGCAGCTCCCAGCACCACCCGCTTCCCACTCAGTTTGCCCCTTTCCCCTGGCCGTCCCAAGTCTCACTCTGGGATTCGATATTGGTTAGATCCTCCTGGAGTCTGTTCAGGTTCTGGGAGAGTTCGGAATCTGAAAGGAGTGAGGCTGGCCTCAGAGATGCTGCATAGGGATCATACGCCCCTCCCACTCCCTCTTTTCCTTCCTGTTGTCTCCCATTCCCTATCCTGAGCCTGGCCTCCAGCCTCCTGTGCCCCTGTGGTTCTCAGGGTGGTGGTGGTAGTGGGGTTTCCTCTCATCCTGTCTTACCCTGAGTTTTCATTTGCTTCTGTTCTGTTTGGAGCTCTTGCATGCTTTGTGACATCCGAGCAGCTGCCCACAGAGAAGAAGAACTCAGTGATGAGAAGGTTCCTGAAGACTCCTCACCCCTACCCCAACCCTGCCTTTTTCTCCATGGGCCTTAGGGCTGCCTGTTCCCTGTGTGGTTTGGAATGGCTCATGGCTGGTCACACTGGCTATTCAAGGCCATCCCAGCTCCCCCCCTCATCTCAGTCTGACAGGAGGTGGCTGGCTCACCCTGGGATTTCTGGGTCACCCCCCCATCTCAGTCTGACAGGAGGTGGCTGGCTCACCCTGGGATTTCTGTGCCAACTGATTACTCTGGTATCTTTGTAAGTCCTTGGAAACATGAGAGACTGGGACAAAGGGGGGAAGAAGAGAGGTGTTTTTAAGAACCACAAAGACCCACCCTCCATCCATCTGTCCCTTCCCCTCCCTCTTTTCTTCCCTCCCTTCCTTTCTCCTTTCTCTCTGTGCAGCTCATATTGCTCTCACTTGCCGTCCTCCTGCCTCAACCTTCTGACATTACAGGCAAACATGCATCCACACCCAGTTAAGGCGGAACACTGCACTTCAGCCCAGTCCTCCGTGCGGGGGCCTCTTTCACATCCTCACGATGAGTGCAGCTTTTTTCGTAGTTTAGATAGAGCAAGTTTAGAGGGACCAAGTAGAACATATGAACGAGAGACAGGCTAGAACCAGGACACAGCTAGTAGTCAGCTGTGCCCTCCTTTTGCTCTTGTATTAAATATGAAGGCAGTAGCCATATTTTCTGAGGGCTTTCCTCCCCCTCCCTTTGTCTTTATTTTTATTTATCTATTTATTTTGAGACAGGGTCTCGTTGCTCATGATGCTCTGGGACTCAGTATGTAGCCAAGGATGAGCTTGAACTTCTGATTCTCCTGCCTCTGCTTGTCAAGTGCTGGGATGGCAGGCAAGCCCTGCGGTGCTCAGTTAATGCAGCAGGGCAAACACTCCATCAGCTGAACTACATCTGCAGCCCTAGAGGCCTTCGTGTTTCCGCAGGTGTTATTTTGTTATTTTACACCTGTGTTTACAGAAGGGCACTGGGAGGCACAAGTGGTTTTGTGGATTTCAGGTAACAAGACAACCAGGCTTCTCCAGAGACTGAAGAAGTTTCCTCCTGGGATAGAAAAGGTATTCTAGACTGTCCATTCATTTCCTAGGGAGAAAGTGACATTGATGCAGCCCCCACAGAGATCAGTGGCAGGGAAATGGCAATACCTGGTTATCCCAACCTTCACTTCTGCTAGCCCACCTTGACCCCTTCATACCGTTCTGTATGGCGGCAGCTCCCAGCTGTTTCAAATTCTTCTCCGTTTCCCAGTCTAAGGGGGTCAGTGGAAAGAGGAGCAGATAAGGATGGTTGTCTCCCCACACATGGCAGCTGGGGTTGGGGATACAAGCAGAACCAGGAATGCTGGGCAATGGGAGGGCATGAATATGGAACAGAAGATGGGGAGATCAGGTTCCAAAGAGGGTGTTGGGCTCCCCTGGCATTGGGATGGGAGTAGAATGTCTCAGTGATTGGGGAGTTTTGGGGACTGGGGATGTCCTTACGCCACAGAAGAAGCAGGGTCAGCACAACAGCCCACATTGCTGTACTCAGCAACCCCACCAGCACGAGCTGTGTCCCCCGTCTTGCACAGCAGCAACGCTTGTGAGAAGGCTCCCAGTATTCTGTTGGTTCTGTAGAGAGTGTCGAAGGGTGCAGGGAGTGTGGGCTCCACCTCTGTCTCCCCGAGTTTCAATAGCCAAAGTTTTTATCTAGAGCCTCACCTGAGGCAGAGGGTCCCAGTGAACCCTAGGCTCCTTCTTTCTCAGTTTTCTCCACGTGCAAACTCCCCACCACTGTGTCTATCTGTATGGCGCATGTCCATCAGTTCTCCTGAACTTGGTCTGTCTATCTCTTCTCTGTGTGTCTCTGAGTCTGCCTGTCTAGGTTTTGGCTTGTCTAGCCAGAGTCTGTCCACACTGCAGTAAGTCTGACTTCAGTCCAGGTCATTTCCAGGGAGACAGAAAGACCCAGGAGCTTCTAAGCCTCCCCACTTGCAATGCTGGGTCCCCCATTCTCACTTCTAAAGGACGGGGCCTTCTTTTTCTAGTCTGTTCTGACCCCCGACTCTCCATGCTTATACCTTGATCCTCAAGTCCTAAATACTCTTGTGTTTGTCCCAAATCCTGAGCCCCTTGCCTAGTTACAAGACACCACATCCCAATTCTTGCCCCATATGGAAGTCCAATCCCCAGATAGTACACTCTGCAGGCTTCACCCTGATACTCGAGTTCCCCCAACTCTGTCTTGATGTCCCCCACGCAGGCCCCCGGCTGTTTCTTACCCTGGTTTTGAGAACTCATTCTGAATTCCAAGTTCCTGTTCAAATTGGCCTTCAACTCTGTGTGACCCTGAGCTGCCCAGCTGGGACTGAGTTTTGTTGGGAAGGTGTTGAGTCACAGGAGGAGGGGCCCTGAGCTTCCCTGTCCCACCTGGCTGTGTGCCACTGGCATCTCCCCACTTTACCCTGCCTCTTGGCCTTTCTTGGAAATGCACCCTCTTGGGCAAAGACGGACTGAAGAGGCCCTAGCATTGGCCCCTGGGAACCATCTTACCTGAGTATTCATTGTCCTCCATGGCAGTCCTGCTGAGATCCTTTCAGTGATGGTGCAGGCACTGCCTGCCACGGTGACTCTCACTCTGCAGTTTGTCACAGCTCTGGAAGCAACTTGGTTTCAGTGGACACTCTCCATGAGTGCAGGACAGCACCTGGGACTTGGAGATCTCAGGGGAGTTGGCTGATTTTGTTTAGTCCAGAAGCTGAATGTCGTGGTGAGCTTGGGAGATCTGGCTAATGTAGTCTCAGAAGTCTCACCAATCGAGCACCCAGAACGAATCACACAGGAGGCACAAACACACAGCAGGTGCTTGAGACATGTGAAATGTCTTTTTTTATCTGTAAAAAAGGGATGTTTAGCATCTGTGTATATGTCTGTATGCATTCAGGTATGTGTGTGTGCAGGTGTGCTTGCATACGTATACATGTGGCTCATGTGTGTGCTGTAAGCCTTTGCATGTGTGTTAGTGTACACACCTGTGCACACGTATGCGGAGGCCAGAGGAAGACATCATGGACCAGCTCTATCATGTTCTACTTTATTCCCTTGCGACAGGTCTCTTACTGAGCCTGGAGCAGCCAGTAAGCTCCATTGAGCCACTCCCTGACTCCAGTGCTGAAATTACAGGCGTGCTTTCATGCTCGTGTATGACCATGCCTGGGTTGGGGTTGGTCTGCCTGCCTGCCTGCCTGCCTGTCTGTCTGGATGCTGCTTGCCCAGCAAGAGTGCTTACACACTGAACCTTGTCTTCAGAGTTTTTTTGAGACAGGATTTCTCTGTGGCCTGGAGCTTGTGGATTGGGTGAGGCGGGAAGGCCAGTGAGTCCCAGGGTCCCTTTTGTGCTCATCTTCCTGGCCTTGGGACTCCAGACATGCACCACCCGGATTGATGTGGGTGCCAGGGATCTGAACTCGGGTTCTCATGCTTGCAGGGCAAGCTCTTTACTCACTGAGCCATCCTCCTGGCCCTGCCTAGCACACTTAGCAATGCTGTGGGGTTGCGGCAGGCCTGTTTGAATTGTACAACTTTCATTGTGATCACTCTAAATGCTGCTGGATCTGATTATAGTCTTGGTTAAGGGCTCCATTTGTGTCAGGCTCAGAGATAGCATTTTCAGCTCTTCTCCCTATTTTTTTTTGGCTCTTACTTTTAAAACATACTTCTATGCAAGCCTGTCTCTCAACAACTATTCTCTCTTTGCTGTGTGATTATGGGCCGATTGCACGCTCTCTCTGAGCCTTAGGAGCATGATGGTGTGGGGCAGCTGTCCTCTGCCTAACAGCACTGTAAACTGATTCTGCCATCAGGGGAAGAGGCCAGAGGTATCCCTACTCCCGGGCAGCTGGATCAGGGAAAGGACCTGGGCCTGAACCAGGCTTCTTCCCGGAGAATGGCTTGGTTTATTCATTTACCAAAGAAGTGAGCAGCAATTTGACTCTATTTGTATGCAAAAAACAGATGAGGTGTTTAGTACCTCACTGATTGATACTTGGGGAGTTTAGCCTTATTCACAGAATGAAGTTCCAGACAGGGAGTCATCTGTCCACTCCACACAGTAATGAGACAGGAACCTTGTAGCCCAGCTGCTCCACCCGCTGGCGACTTGGCCTTATTAGGGAGTTGGCCAAGACAGAGTAGCAGACTCTCACTTTCTAACCTGAGAAGTCTTGCCCCCTCGGATACCACTTTCTCTGGCTTCCAATAGCTTTTCCTGATCAGCCTCTAGTTGAGCTACCAACCAGTATTCTCAACCCAACTGTGTTAGATTTCAGTATCTAAACTCCCCTGCATCAATCAGTGGTGTGCTGAGCATCCAATACGTTTCTTCCCCCTCATACAAATAGAGTCAAATTGCTGCTCACTCCTTTTGTAAATGAATAAATCAAATCTCCCAGGGAGAAGCCAGCATCTCCTAAGCTGAGGCCTATGTGCCTATTCATTCTGTCTACGCTGTTGCCCCTGATTGCCAACTGGGTCTCTTGTGATTTTCTCTTGACTTAGTTCAAGGTAGTCTCTTTCAAGGAGCCTTTGCTGTCCAGTACTCATAGTTAGTTCCTGATGCAAAGAGACAGACCTCTCCCACAAAGACACAAAGACACCCACACACCCACACATGTAACCCACACATAGACACAAACTCACTTGAACTTGGAGTCTGTCCTTGTCCTCTTGGTGTGTGTGGGACACTTGGAGAAGGCAGCAGGTCCAGTGTGGTGGGGACACTTCTCTTTTGTGACCAGCTCACTAATGGCTTCTATTTTCACAGACTTAATTATGGGCTTGCCACTTGGGCAACCACAGCACACCCAATGCCTTTTTTGGTACTCCGCAGAACCTGGGGAAGTCCGGGCTATTATTACCTTTATTTCTCAGGTAAATGAACTGTAGGAGACTCAGTGATGCCAACCAGCACTCTTGAAATTCAGAAGAAGGAAGTGGCATAGCCTAGATCTGAACCAAAGCTATGGTGAACTGAGTCACTATGTGAGGAAGAGAGGAAAGAGGCAGAGAGACAGGAAGAGGGAAGAGGGAGAGAGGCAGAGGAAGAGGGATAAGAGAAGGAGGGGGAGAGAGAGAAAGGGAGGAGATGGGAAGAGAGAAGAGAGAGAGAGAGAGAGAGAGAGAGAGAGAGAGAGAGAGAGAGAGAAGTGTGTGTGAGATACAGGAGTGACAGAACAAGAAAGAGGAGAAAGAGAGAGATGGAGAGAGGGAGAGAGGAGTGTGTGTGAGATACAGGAGTGACAGAACAAGAAAGAGGAGAAAGACAGAGGAGGAAAGAGGAAGAGAGGAGCATGAGAGGCAGACAGGTACAAAGGAGACAAAGAGAAAGCAGGCAGGGAGGAGAGAGAGAGAGGACACAGGTGAGAAATATCCAGGACAGAAGAGGGATGAGACAGATGAAAGGGAGAAGAGAAGGGACAAGGATAGAGGAGGGACATGTGATAGAAAGACAGGTGGGAGAAAGGATAGGAGTGCATGGGGTGGGGATGGGCAATGAGGACACTGAGACAGGAGGAGGAGATGTGACTCTCTCTCTATTTCTTCCCATCTCCTCTCTCTCACACACACTCACACACAGAGGTGTGCTTATGTAGGTCTGTAATCCAAGCACTTGGAGGTTGAGGCAGAAGGACTGAGTTCAAGGCTAGCCTTGGCTACACAGTGAATATGAGGCCAACCTGAGCTACATAGAAAGAAGTTATCATAGAACAAATGAAAACTCCAAGTTAAAACAATAAAACACTCAAATATTGACAACCATGTGGCATCTCTTAATTTAGAAGCAACACAAAACTGAAAAATTCTTAGTGTCATATATATGTATATGTATATATGTACACACACACACACACACACACACACACACACACACACACACACACACACGACTATCCCCAGAAGCTCAATGCTTTGGAAATCAGTGCTGTCTTGTGGAAGTTCAGAGATAAGTAATTTACCTGAGCTTCACAGCTCCTAGATGGTAGCGCTGGCATTTAAATTTATCCCTACCCTTGGCACTTCCTACCCAGCCTCCCACTAACATACACTTTTCATATTCCATCCGGTCTGTTGTTCTTGCTGTGATTGTTAGTTTTTGTTTTTTTCCCCACAATCTAGAATCAATTGGGAAGAGAGTCTTAATGAGGAATTATTTAGATGAGATTGGCCTGTGGGAATTTCTATGGGGGACCGTCTTGATTATTACTTGATGTGGGAAGAATCAGCCCACTGTGGGCAGCATCATGCTCTAGGTAGAGAGTCTTGAGCAGTGGAACAATGGAGAGAGGTAGCGGACAGTGAGCAAACAGACCTGAATGCATTTTTATTTCTCTCTGCTCTTGGCTGTGAGTGCCATGTGACTAGGAAGCTCCTGCCTTGATGGACTTCCCTGCAGTGATGAATTTATGATTCCTTTCATTCATAATTTGATCCCTTTCTTTTCTTTTTGAGACAGGGTCTTTCTGTGTAGCCCTGGCTGTCCTGGAACTTGCTACATAGACCAGCACGACTTCAAACTCACAGAGATCTGCCTGCCTTTGCCTGAGTGCTGGGATTAAAGGTGTGTGTCACAATGCTCAGCCCTATCTTATTTTTGTTAACATACTTTTTAAACTGAAAATATTGTAATCATGGTTTTCACATCCTCTAGCTTTTCCCAGATCCTCTCCACCCACCTAACTCCACGCCTTTTCTTTCTTTCTCCTGAAACACCCCCTTCCACACACACTTGCAAGCCATATCCCACAAAACCACAAAAATGGGAAACATGCAAGCAAAACCTAATAAGACAAAAAGTGTCCCAACAAGGCAATATGAGATGAAAGTATACAGAAATACCATTGAATTTGTTGTGTGTTGGTCAACTAGGTATGGGGCCTGCCTTGAAGTGTGGTTTGTATACTCATTGAGATTCCATTGGAGAAAACAATTTTTTTTTTTTTGCCAATGAGTATCAAAGTAGCTTCTTTGTTACGGGTGGGAGCCCATGTAGACTTCCCATTCTCAGTGCTGAGACCCTCCCCCCCAACCTGGCTTGAACCTGCACAGGCCCTGTGTGTGCTGCCACAGTCTCCGTGAATTCTTATGTGCATCTGTCCTGTTGTGTATTACAATCTTAGGTTGTTTGGGGGTTTCCATGGGGTCCCTTTGGCCAATGACTCAACTGGATGTAACCTCTTCCCAACCCGGGAAGCTTCATTTGTTGATGAGAGATATTCAGTTGGGGCTCTGTCTGCCCCATTACCTCCATTTAGGTCTCTTTCATGTACATAATCTTCTGTTGTAGGTTTTGAAATGACCCTTAGTGTCAGTCATCTCCATAATCCCTCTCTCACTTCCTTTCCCATCCTCCTCACCATCTAACCCTTCCACTGAGGTCTCCCCTGCTGTCTCTCCATAACCTTTTCCTTTCCTTGGGAGACCCTCCCTGCCTTTCTATTCCCTTTCTCTATATCTAACTTCTGTGGTTACCCAAAGTGTGACCTGCTTATCCAAGACTTAGCAGCTAGCATTCACATATAAGAGAATTTACATACAGTATTTGTCTTTTGGGACCTGGGTTACCTCACTCAGGATGATTTTTTTTTCTAGCATCATTTATTTACCTGTGAATCTCACTTTTTTAAAAAAAGATTAATTTATTTATTATGTGTTCTGTATATATGCCCACATGCCAGAAGAAGGCACCAGATCTCTTAGAGATGATTGTGAGCTACCATGTGATTGCTGGGAATTAAACTCAGGACCTCTGGAAGAGCAGCCAGCCAGTGTTCTTAACCTCTGAGCCATCTCTCTGACTCATGAATTTCACTATTTTTTAAATTGTATTTTATTTTTATTTTATATGCATTGGTGTATGTCCTGCATGTCTGTTTGTGTCAGATCTTGGAGTTACAGACAGTTGTGAGCTGCAATGTGGGTGCTGGGAATTAAACCTGGGTCCTCAGGAAGAGAAGTCAGTGCTCTTAACCTCTGAGCCATCTCTCCAGCCCTGTGAATTTTACTTTTTAACAGCTGAATAATATTCTATTGTGTAAATGTAGCACATTTTCATTATTCATATATTTATTGATGGGCATTTAGGTTGTTTCCAATTTCTGCAGTTTTTTTAAAAAAATTATTCAGAATTGTTTTAGTAATACTGTGGGTTTTTTTTTTTGGTGCATGTGTGTGTTATTAAGCTGAAAATGGTACTTTCAAGATCTGTAAAGAATTGTGTTGGGATTTTGATGGGGATTACTTTGAATTTGTAGACTGCTTTTGGTAAAATGGCCATTTTCACATTACTAATCTTACTGATCCATGAGCATGGGAGATCTTTCCATCTTCTGATGTCTTCTTCGATCTATTTAGTAATTTCTTAAAGTTTTTACCAAAAAAGTCTATACTTGCTTGGTTAAAGTTACCCCAATATAGTTTATATTGCTTTAGGCTACTATGAAAGATATTATTTCCATTATTTCTTTCTCAGTCCATTTGCCATTATAAGAGAGCTACTGATTTTTATGTTTCAATTTTGTATTCTGCTACCTTGCTAAAAGTGTCTATCAATTGCATAGGTTCCCTTCCCTGATGGAGTTTTTTGAGTCTTTTATGAGTAAAAATATATCATCTGCTAATGAAAATACTTCAACTTCTTCCCTTCCTCTACGTATCCCCTTGATCTCTTTCAGTTGTCTTATTGCTCTAGCTAAGACTTGAAGTACTATATTGAATATTGAATAGGTATGGAGTGAGTGGACAATATTGTCTTACCCTTATTTTAGTGGAATTGCATTGAATTTCTCTCTATTTAAGTTGATGTTGGCTATGGACTTGCTTTATATTGCTGTTATTAAGTTGAGTTATGTCCCTTGTATCCCTACTGTCTTCAGGACTTTTATCATGAAGGGGATATTGGATTTTGCCAAAGGCGTTTTGTGCATGTCATGAGATGATCATGTGTTCAGTCTGTTTATTTGATGGATTATGTTTACTGATTTATGTATGTTGCATCATCCCTGCTTTTTTAAAAACATATTTATTTATTATGTACACAGTGTTCTGCCTGCTTGTATGCCTGCATGACAGAAGTGGGCACCAGATTTCATTACAGATGGTTGTGAGCCACCATTTGGTTGCTGGGAATTGAACTCAGGACCTCTGGAACAGCAGCCAGTGCTCTTAACCTCTGAATTGTCTCTGCATCCCATCCCTGCATTTTCCATTCAGTAGTGCATTGTTCAGTTTTCACGAGTTCATAAACTTTCTGTTGTCTCTGTTGATATCCAGCTTTACTCCATGGTAGTCTGAAGAGATGAAGGGTGTTAACTCAGTTTTCTGTGTCTGTTGAGACTTGTTCTGTGTCCAAGTATGTAGTTAATTTTGGAGAAAGTCCATGCATAGCTGAGAAGAAGGTATATATATAGTTGTTGTTGTTGTTTTGTTTTTTGAGACAAGGTTTCTCTGTAGCTTTGAAGTCTGTCCTGGAACTAGCTCTTGTAGACCAGGCTGGCCTCAAACTCACAGCGATCCGCCTGCCTCTGCCTCCCGAGTGCTGGGATTAAAGGCGTGCGCCACCACCGCCCGGCGTACTGACTTAGTCTTTTGTAGGTGGAGACTGCTCCTTTGTTTCCCGGCTGCCCAGACCTGAATAATCACATAGAAACTATATTAATTACAATACTGCTTAGCCTATTAGCTCAGCTTCTTATTAACTAACTCTTATATCTTAACCCATTTCTATTAATAAGTGTATCAGTACAAGGCTGTGGCTTACTGGTAAGAATCAGGCGTCTGTCTCCTTCAGCAGCTACATGGCATCTCCTTGTCTCTGCCTACTTTTCCGTTGATGAGGCTCACCTCTGAGGTTTTTGTTTGAATTCCTAAATTTTCCACTTTTCTCTCGGCTTGGGTTTATTTTGTGATTTTATTCCTACTTTTATGTCTTTAACTGTTTTTTTTTGCTACTTCATTCAACTGTTACTTGTGTTTTCATTAAGGGACTTATTAATATCTGCTCTAAGAGCCTTGAACAAATTTATTATTGCTGTTTTATCATCTGGATTGCATTATTCAAGAGCTCCTGGAATAGAGCTGCTGGCTTCTTGAGAAGGCTTGTTGTTTAGCCTGTTAATGTTTGTCTTTTTACTGGTGTCTAGGCATTTGAAGTTATGATGATTGACGTGTTTCTGGTGTTGATATCTGGGTTTTGCCTTTGCTGGGGGCATGTTTCTTTCTTTGCTATTACTATGTCTGAATCTTAAGCAAATATGGAGGCTGTGAGGTCCCTGGTGGAGAGTGTATCTTCAGGTTTGTGGGTGGCAGAAAAGAATGGAGACTGGCTGGGAGAAAAGACTTTGAGGGATTATGGATGACTGGGGCCCATATCAAGTGGCAGAGTTCCCAGAGAGTCGAGGTGTGGAAGGGCAGTGGCAAGGAAGAGGCTCTTGCAAGTAGGTTGCAGTAGAACAATGAATAGTCTGGAGAGATAGGGATGGAAGGGGTCGGGGACCCTGGGTCTGCATCAGGAGGTAGAGTGTCAAGTGAATGGAGTTGGGTGGGTGGGAGCTCCCGTAAGCAGGCTGTGTCAGGACTAAGAGTGAGTGTTGACACAGTGTAATAGGGGGCAGGAAGCATCATGAGAATCTCTTACCTGAGTCTCAGTCCTGTGAAGTCACTGGGGATCCTAAGTAGAAAATATTTCTGGGACCAGCAGCTGGCACAAAAGAATGGTGATGGCAAGATCCTCACACAGAGAAGTTCTCAGGGCTTGTCAAGGTGTTTTAGCAACAGAAATGAAGCCAGAGGACTTGTGTGGAACATATCCCCTAGGGCTGGAGAGACAGCCAGCACTGAAGAAGACTTGCTATTCTTGAGAACCCAGGTTCAGTTTTCAGCACCCCTATGGTAGCCCATAACCACCTGTAAGTCTAATTCTAGGGACTCCTGTGCAGGTGGGACACAACTGTAATGATGGTGACCCAGGAAAGAAAAAGAAGCTTATGAATAAGTTCATGGGGCTTTGTGGGGAGGGGACACAAGATGAAATCCTCACCAAGGATGGACCAAGAGGGAGTTTAGTGTTTTGCTTCTCAAAACTCTTTGGGACCAGGTATCCTAACCCAAGGCCACTTTTGTGTTCATTGACTCCATAGTGCCCTTTATCAGATAAACAGTTGTGTTCCTACTAAGACTTATATCAGAGAAGGGAAAACCTTGGGAGGGGACCCAGTCACATGATGGTCCTCACCTCTTCCCTCTCTGATTTTACTCAATCTCTCAAATAGTCTTGGAAAAAACCAGGAAGTTGTATAGACATCCACCCCAGATCAGGGAGTTTTGGTTCTTCTTTTCTGTTTGGAATTACAGAAGGGAGGCCTCACACATCATGTCCTGGATCCCGACTTGTCCTAAATGTTTTGTGTCACTATAGGTCCCCCTTAGGGGTTCATTAACATTGTCCCTCCCACCTCCATGAACATGGAATCTCCCACTTCCATGAACATGATATCCACCTCTATGAACATGGAATCTCTCAGTGCCATGGATATGAAGTTTCCAGTCTCAACAAATATGATATCTCCCATTCCATGACCAAGGTATGCTGGATGGCTTTATGCCACTTGACAAAACCTAGAGTCATTGTGGAAGAGGGATTCTCAACTGCGGAAATGCCTTCATAAGACTAGCCTGTACGCAACTTTGTCAGGAATTTTCATGATTAATGATTGACATGGGAAGGCACTATGGGTGGAACCATCCATAAACAGGGGTCCTGACTTATATAAGAAAGCAGTCTGAACGTGCCACGAGGAGCAAGCTAATAGAAGCCTCCTTCATGGTTTCCGTTTTAGCTTCTGCCTCTAGGTTCCTGCCTTGAGGTCCTGCCCTGACTTCCCTCAGTGAAGGAGTGTGACCTGAGAGTTGTAAACTAAAATAAATCCTTTTGGTTGCTTTTCGTCATGATGTTTTATCATAGTAATAGAAACCCCAACAAAGACATGTGGTATGTCCTGTCTCCACAAGTGAGGTATCTTCCACCTCCACCGACACCATATATTCCACATCAAAAGCTACTTGCTGTATAGTCTGTTCCAAACTTATAGGTGTGGTTCAAGCATTATCTGTGCCCCTAAGACCTGTGTCTCCACACAGAGGAGAGCACTGGAGTTCTTCCTGTAGATAAGTGTGGCGCCCGATGTGGGACATAGATCCACATAAGACCTAAAAAAAGTTTTAAAAAACAAAAACAGAGGGCTTTTAGACCCACAAAAATGGGAGCCAAGTACAGCTTTTTGGTAGCTGTATTTTTTTTGGATGGGCTCTCTTTGCTGTTGGCAAGCAGGGGCACTGAGGTTACTTTAAGAGAAGTTTTCCTGACTCAGTGATAGTGGCAAAAACTTGCACAGCTTCTTTAAGATCTGGCTTCCTGGTTTGTGTTGGCAGAATGAACTCTGGCTCTTTTGGGAGGTCCTGTACTTAAATGGGGTTTGTGAACAGAGTGCTACAACTTGCTTAATGGCAACATAGACCTGCTGTGTGCCTGAAAATGGGGCTGTGAGCATGGTTCACAGAGCTGGAACTGAACAAACTTCTGCCATGTTGGACTGGGCAGAACCAAAGGCAAAGCAGCCTTAGTCCTAGCCATGCCATGTAGCTTTTTTAAAAAAAAATATTTTATTTATTTATTTATTATGTATACAACATTCTGTCTGTGTGTCTGCCTGCAGGCCAGAAGAGGGCATCAGACCTCATTACAGATGGTTGTGAGCCACCATGTGGTTGCTGAGAATTGAACTCAGGATCTTTGGAAGAGCAGGCAATGCCCTTAACTACCGAGCCATTTCTCCAGCCCTTTTTTTTTTTTGGTTTTTTGAGACAGGGTTTCTCTGTAGCTTTGGAGCCTATTCTGGAACTAGCACTTGTAGACCAGGCTGGTCTCAAACTCACAAAGATCCGCCTGCTTCTGCCTCCTGAGTGCTGGGATTAAAGGTGTGCGCCACCACCACCGGGCTCCATGTAGCATTTTAAGAGCGGTCATGGTCAGATAAGGATTACAGATACACAATAAAGACAGATTCAGATGAAAAAGACCTCTAAATGGGTCACAGTGATGGCTAAATGTATATAGGCTTAAGAGAGAGAAAGGAAAAAGAATATAGACAGTTATAATATAAAATAGTACAAACATCACAGATTAAAGGAGTAAATATAATAAAATAAGCATTAAACTTGTAAAAAAGGGAATAGAGTAAAAAAAGTAAGCCATGTAAAGATGAGAGTCTTTATACATAGAGAGTCTGGATTATATATATTATTGTGTTTTATTTGAATTTTTGACTATGAATGAACTAAGTATAGAGAGACATTTCATTGTATAGGTTGCTAAGATAAACCAACATATATATATTTTAAAGATATCTTCACTTCAAAATTTTGGTCTAAGGATATGTTTCTTTGGGAAAGAGGGACTGCTTTTGTTTCTACAGAGGATGAGATCCTGTGGATTCCTTCCAGACTAATGTGGTTTGATAGATAGACCAAAACCCCTTGAAAGGTCACTGTGAACACCCCCAAAAATTACTTTGCCCAACAAAAAGCAGGAAGCAGTTTGGAGAGAACTATGCCCATATTCCCAAATATTGTTTGTAAATGTTTATTTACATTTAAAGGGGGACATGCTATAGAGATGAATACATTGCATTGGTATGGATCTTGGTTTATTGATACAAATTTGAGGTCAGTTTTGTTTTATGTATATTTCTGTTCTTGTTTAAGGTATTGTGTTTGCCCAGCTCATTTAAAGATGTAATGTATAATTAAGAAATACAGGTTAATAGACAGTCATCTATAATAATCAAGTTTGAAGTAATGCTAGTTAAGTTTTCTAGATGTACTATGGACGGGCAGAATAGAGCTAGGTGGGAGAACTAAACTGAATGCTGGGAGAAGCTGCTGAAGGTGAAAGACATGAGCTATCAGCAGAACCTTACTGGTAAACCACAAGCTTTGTGGTAAATTACAAAATAATAGAAATGGGTTAATTTAAGATAATAAGAGCTAGCTAGCAATACACCTAAATGATTGGCCAAGCAGTGTTGTAATTAATACAGTTTCTGTGTGATTTTTTTCGGGTCTGGGCAGCCGGGAATGAATGAGCTCCTCCATTTACACAAATGTGCTAGTTGGCTTAACTAGAAAGGGTCCAAAGATTTATGACCTCTTAGGGAACTCAGTTCCCTGGGGAAAATACAAAATCTGAAGAGTTAGTGTGGGGCCCACATGAGAGATGCTGTGATCCAGCAGGGCAAGGAACATGGGAAGTGTGGGGTCTCCAACACACACACACACACACACACACACACACACACACACACGCAGAAACCACAACGTATTATCAAACCACAGACATATTTGACAATCACAGCCATAACACAATAAAAGCACGAAGGGACACACCACAGACACATTACATGTATACAAGGATACAGATGAATAACCTAATTCAACTATATATTTGAAACAACACAATAAGACCTCAAGGAGAGGCACATGCCTTGTTTATGTGATATATACATGAAGACAGAGGCCACACAACACAAATCACAGACACCACACAATAAAAAAAAAATCTACACACAGGAGTCTGGAGATAAATAACTTGTATATACAGACACACAGAGAAAGGCAAATCCACAGAAACACAACCCAGCCAAGCCAAGCAAATCTCACACTAATTTTTTTTTCCCTGCTTAACAGTCCTAGCTGTCATGGAACTAGCTCTTGTAGACCAGGCTTGTCTCAAACTCATAAGGATTCACCTGCCTCTGCCTCCCGAGTGCTGGGATTAAAGGCGTGCGCCACCACCACCCGGTCAAAAAAGGTATTTTTTTTTCTCACAGGGAAAATACATGCACACAAACAGATTTTGATACTTGATTATCAGCTTGAATCATCACAGAAACAAAGCTCTGGGCATGTCTGTGAGAAATTTTCTAGATTAAGAGCCGAGGTGGGAAGGCCTGTCCTAAGTGTGGGTGCCACCATTCAGAAGCTGGAGCTTTGAAATGAAGAAAAAGGAGAAAGTGATTGGCACACCAGGGTTCATTTCTCTACTTTCTGACAGTGGATACAGTGTGAGAACCAGCTCGGAATCCTGCTGTGGGAACTTTCACACCATGAGGACAGTACTCCAAACTGTGAGCCACTGTGGACTTCCTTAGGTTGCTCTTGTCAGGTGTCTTGTAGCAATAGCTACAGTAACTAAGGAAGACACAGACACAATTTACAGATGTCTACACAACACTCATTCAACACAACAGACACACAGTGTACTTCCATACATAGACATCAAGGTATACCCACGTACACACATAGCAAGTACACACAGACACAGCAGAAGCACCCAATTGTATACAGCCATGGTCAATTACAGCACTATGGTAGTATGTCACAGCCAAACTGATGCATATACTGGAAGACACATGCACACAATGCATACACAGATAAACACACATGCTTTATGTGTGTGCATACACAAACACATGCACAAAACTCAGAGATATGCAGCCAGAACACATTCTTTCACCTCCACAGATGTACAAGCAAGTTACCCAAATGTGTGTGCTCTCGGCTGGCTGCCTGTAGCACTATTTTGGAGGAGAAAGTGTAGATGAGGTTTTGGCTCCATTCCACTCTTCCCCCTGCCTGTAGGCTTCATTTCCCCTTTCCTCCCCATAACCCCTTGTTTTCAATCACCCTAAAGCTCCTCTGACTTCCTGCATCTCAGTCTTCAGCCTAACTTACCTCTTGAGACACACTCTGTGTGTGTGTGTGTGTGCATGCTAGTGACTCTGGAGGTCAGAGAAGGACATTGTATCCTCTGGAGCTGGAGGTACAGGTAGTTGTGAGCATAGACACAGACACACACACATACACTAACACATGAGTTACAGGCAGTTGTGAGCGTGCACACACATGTGGTGGGGAAATCCCGGCAGCAGGAACCTGAGGCAACTGTCACATTGTATTCACTGTCAGGGCAGAGAGGGAGTATGGCTGACTAGTGCTCAGCTCACTTTCTCCTTTTTACTTCTCCTTTTTATTCCATTCAGACAGATGCAGAGAAGTTACATTATCCAAAGCATTCCACATGTACACAGATGTGTACTTTATGAATTTGTTCTATGGATTTTTTTCCTTAAGAGTGTTTTTAAAAAGATAATATCTCACCTAGCCTGGCAGTGGTGGTGCATGCCTTTAATTCCAGTACTCTGGAGGCAGAGGCAAGTGGATCTCTGTGAGTCTGAGGTCAAGAGTGAGTTCCAGGACAGGCTCCATACATAGCTACTGAGAAACCCTGTCTTGAACCTCCTCCGCCCCAAGAAAGATCTCACCCAGCCCAGGCTGGCCCTCAAACTTCTGATCCTTCTGCTTCCATCTCCTTAGTGTGAAGTGTGGGCTGTCGTATTTGGTTTCTGTGGTGCTGGGGATAGAATCCAGGGCTTTGCGAACTCTGGGACAGCGCTTTACCAACTGAGCCACATCCCAGGCTTTTAAAAGGCTTTGATGAGTATATATTAATTCTATATGATAATGTGGCATTTCCATACATGTATGTATGTATTTTGATCATAGTCATGAGGCCCTCTCGTCTCACTCCTGCTCCCTTTCACCTTCTTCTTCCAGACAAATCCCCCTTCTATCTACTTTCACTCCTTTTCTGGTGACCCAGTAACTTTCACTGGGGTTCCCACAGGAACATTAATGAGGGTTATTTCCAGGACTGTGGGCATCTTACCAATGGCTATATCACTACAGAAAGTGGTTCCTCTCCTTGGAGCAACACTGACGGCCCATGGGGCAGAGCTTCTTCAGCTCTTCTCCCAGCAAGTCATCGGCCTACTAATCCTCAGAGAATGTTGACAGGTCTTCTGCCAGGTAAGCTAGCGCTCACAGGCTCCAGAGAGGAGGAAGGAGGGAACCCTTTAGGTCACACTGGGGAGGTTAATGCTGTTGTTATACTCACAGGGTGAATATGAGAAAAGAACCCCAGAGAGGCAAAGCCATGAGTCCAAGCTCACAGTCAGCAGGCAGCACAGGTTCCCAATGCCCAGCTTTCTCCAGCTTCTGTGAATCCATTTATCAAAGACGTCTGTGCCAGGGTTCCAGAATGTCAAGAGTCTGGGCCTTGTGGGGGACCAGAGGGATGAGTCTGATGGGGAAGGGGCTACCAAGAGCTTGAGGAGAGTAGCCAGTCTCCCACTTGGGAAGCCCCTGGGCACTTCCCCAGGTGCTTCAGCCTTCCCGGGAAGAAGAAACTGGGCTGCAAGGGGATTTCCTGGAATCAGGACGACAGAGCTAAGAGACTAGAACGGTGTACTGCCCTATCTCAAGGTCTTGTTCTGGGAGAGTGGTGTGATGGCACGTGCAGGAAGCTCCGTCTGGCTTCCAGGGGCGCCAGGATTCACTAGCTCAGCCCCAGAGAAGGTGGTCATGTGGTACTTGGGGGACTGCCGTGGGGTCGTTGTCTGCACAGGGATGGGGTAACTGACCCGCTCTCCCTTCCCACCCTCCAATGCCTCTCTGCTCTCAATCAGAAATGCTGGGAAACAGAGTCAACTTTGCTAGAAGTTTCCGTTTGCAACCTTAGCACATAAGCACATCATTTCTAGTAATCTTCACCCCCACTTGTAATACAAATTTTATGTGTTAAATAAAGACAGTTTAAAAAATTACCAAGAATGAAACCCACAAACAAAATTTCTCCCAGTTGTGAATCACGTAACCCAAATAACCCAAACGTATTAACACACAAAACAACACCCTAGGAAATCTCCCCCACACTGCGAGTCTCACCAGCCAGCTTGTTGCAGGGCTCCGGACTCCCTTCCCAGCTGGAACTACAGGCAGGCCCCCATGCCCACCAGGCGCTTAGGAGATTCTGGAGATCCAAACGCAGATTCTCTGACTTGAACAGCTGAGCCATCTCGCCTCCTTCGGCCCCCGCCAGGCCATCCTTTTTAAAAATGGGCACACGAAGTTTCTGTTTTCATCATGGTGTTTTCACCTTCTGCTCCCGGAAAATCATTGTTTTCATCCCCACTAGAGCTGGTTTTGTTGCTTCTCCCTTCTCTTGTCGGCTGTCTCACTGCCCACTTCGTACCCTACCACCCGCTCTTTCTTTAGCTTACGTATCACGTGTGTCCTATTACGCTCTCCCATTCCTGGAAACCTCCTCCCTGCCCCCGTGGTTTTCATTCTTGTTTCATTGCCCAGTACCAACACTCAAGCTGGCTTACACGCACTTATAAACATTGTACACTGGGACCTTAGACACGTTAGACAGAATACGCAGTATTTGTCTAAGTCTGGTTCACCTTATTGACACTTTCCGCGTCCATCCGTTTTTCTGCAAATTTCAGGATTTTATATTTCCTTACAGCTGAGTACATTTCTGTTGTGTATATGTATCACATTTTCAGTTTCTATTAATCTGTTGAGTGACATCTCAGCCAAGTGAGAAAGACTACCAACGACATTGCGGACAAAAGCGTCAGTTGCTGAATCTGACGATCGGAGTTATGGCCACAGGGCTTACGTGGTGGAAGGAGAAGAGTGACTCATACGAGTTCTCCTCTGACTTCCACAAGTCATGTGCTTCCACATGTGCTTCCCTGTTACTAAATAAGTAAACAAATAAATGTAATTAAGAAACCCAAAAGGAAGAGTTCTGACAACAGACACTTGCTAGGATGGGGGAAATGTGATCTAGTTTAGCCGTTCTGGAAACAAGTGGAGATTTCTGAAAAACAAATTAGACCTGTGTGCTCATTAGGTTTTGTCAGTGTGACACACCAGAGTCACTTGGGAGGAGGGAACCTCAGTTGACGAATTACCTCTAGATTGGCTGTGGGCATGTCTGTGCGGCATTGCTGATTGATGTGAGAGGGTCCAGCTTTAGAAGGAGGTGGGCCTGGAAGGTATAAGGAAGGCCGCTGAACCTGGGCCTGAGAGCAAGCCAGGAAGCAGCATTCTTTCGTGGTTCCTGCCTCGGCTCCTACTTGAGTAGAGTCCCTCACGGGTCAACTGTGATCAGAATGTGTAAGTCAAATAAACACTCTTCTCTCCAAGTTGCTTTTGGTAAGCATTTTAAAAAAATGACAATAGATATCAAACGAGGACAGAGATTGACATCAGAACGTGGGATCTCACTGCAACTGGCTCTGACCACGGTGTTCTTCTGGGCGGATTGTGGAAGCACTCTGAACTTTGGGCTGGAAATGCCATTGTGTGCTGAGAATTTAAAGGGCTTTGCTGTTGGAGATGGGAAGTGGAGTAGAGTTTGCCGGAGCCTACAAGACAAGCAGTGGATGTTGCAGATGGTAGAACTGGAGAGGCGGTGCAGTCGAGCCCAGATGATCGTGATTACCAAACACTGGTCACTGACCCTCTTTGATCTGTTTGTAACTGTGACCTGATCTTCCCTCTTGGGCTAAGACAGTAACTAATCTACTTTGGACTTTACAGGGTCCCACAGTTGAGAATCCTTAGGTTTTAAAGGAGACTTTGGACTTTTAAAGTGTTGGAAAAAAATTTAAATACCGTGGTACTTTAAAGTTATATTAATTTTTATGTTGTGATATTGACATGAGATCTTGGGAACAAGCAAGAAAGAAAAGGTTATGGTTTAACAGTATTATGTCTGTGTGTCAGGTTGACAAGAGGTCCGTTGTGCTGGTTAGCTTCTAGCCATTGGACAAGCTAGAGTCACCTGGGAAGAGGGGACCTCAGTTGATGAACTGCCTCTATCAGGTCGGCTCTGGGCACGTTTGTGTGGCACTTTCTTGATTTTTTTATTAATATGAGAGGGCACAGCATACTGTGGGTGGTGCCACCACTGGGAATCTGGTCTTGGGAGGTATAAAATAGGTAGCTGAGTATGAACCTGAGAGCAAACTAGTAAGCACATTCCTCCATAGTGTTGGCTCTTGCTCATGCTGGGGTTCCTGCCCAACTTCCTTAACCGTCAACTAACTCTTTCTTTCTCAAGTTGCTTCTGCTAAGTGTTTTATTTTTATCACAACAATAGAAAACAAACTTGAACAAGCTACCATAGGGTCCAGTGAAACCACTCCTGGACATGTACCCGGAAGACTGTATCCTACTACAGAGATGATGTTTATTCACGTTAACAGCTGCTCTATCCACACAAGCAGGGAGGTAACCTACTAAGTGTCCTTAACACCTTTTGCTCTCTTTCTAGGGCTCTGGGCTGCAGCATGGTGGTACACACTCAACCCCTGCACTGCATGGGCAGAGGCAGGCAGGACATTTGGGGGTTTGAAGGCAGCCTGGACTACATAGTATGAAGCCATCCTGGGGCTTAGATAAGACCCTGCCTTGTAGAAATAAAAAAACAAAACAGAAGAAAACCAAAACCGCAGGAGGAATCGCATTCCACAAAAACACATACAATCAAACACATGTTACCACCGCTTCCTGTCTCTCTCCATTATCTGCCTCAACTTCGGGTTTCACTTCCTG
>JAQHUG010000433.1:743522-759352 GCA_028555095.1 Dicrostonyx torquatus | reverse complement strand
GGCTAGAGAGATGGCTCAGAGGTTAAGAGCACTGACTACTCTTTCAGAGGTCCTGAGTTCAATTCCCAGCAACCACATGGTGGCTCACAACCATCTGCAATGAGATCTGGTGCCCACTTCTGGTGTACAAGCATACACCCAGGCAAAACACTGTATACATAATAAATAAATAATTTTTTAAAAAAAGAGAGACATAGACATGATATGCATGATATTAAAATTTCTAAGGTTAAAGTTTAGATGTACTAAACTTTTTTGCTGTCAAAGTTCAATACGTTGAACCATGCTCAAATCAATGGAGATAAAAGTGTTTGGTTTTTGCCTAAACGTTACCTCAATGCTGCACAGTGATGAGAAGTACCTGCTGGCTGTTAAAGACCCATACTAGAAGGCCACCTTGATGTGACTAGAAGGATTACAAGGGAGAATATTGCTCTCCTTACCCTCCAAAGTCAGCTCGGTCCAAGGGGACTGTAGGATATCCCTCAAAATGTTCTGTAGCTCTTGCTCATGGAGGACATGGAGATCCCACTCCAACCAGTTTATAAAGAGGGTCAGCACAGAGAAAATCATGCTTCCAGGTGAAGTGGTGGTCAAACAAGGCCTCTGACTTATCCTCACACAGATGGAACAAATGGTAAAATGGAGTCTGAATGAGCCTAGAGTTTTTTTTCTAAGCTCCAGTGACTCCTGAGGACAAGATCCTTAACTGGCCTTGACAATAAACATAACATAACAAAACAAAAACCAGTTAATTTTGGCCAACTACATCATCTTAAACACCTGCCAGGAAAAAACGGAGACTGAAATGACTTGTGTTTCTGTTACAGTCCAAGAGGTGCTAGTCCCCAGACATTAGACTTAAATTCATGTGAAGTGTTACTTAGGCAGCTGTGTATCACTAATGGCTTCCTTCTTAATAAGGACAATGCTGTCCAGATATAAGAGACTTCAGACCTTGGCTCAGTTTAACACTGCAGGATCTACCTGGAACTCAGACAGTCAGGTCCACTATTGGTTTAACCTAAAAACCAAATAACGCTCAAATTTCTCCTCTCTCCCTCTCTAGAAGCCATCTGAGAGGGAGCTCACATGGTGAATCTAGTCTCTCCAACAGCTATCATGGCTTCTGAAAGCCGACTTGAGTTGCAGCATTCTGGGCCAGTCTTCGAGGCCTAAGAAACACAATAATGGGCCAAACAGATGGAGGAACTTGTGAACCTATCAAACTATTTCAATGGACTTTGATTTGAACATTGAAAAAGTATTTCTGTTGTGGTTTCTTCTGGTTCCCTGTCTCAGGCTTTTCCTCCCCAGGTTTTCTCTGTGTAGCTGTGGCTATCCTGGAACTCAGAGATCCTCCCATGTCTGCCTCCTGAGTGCTGGGATTAAAGGCGTGTGCCACCACCACCTGGCCCTGCCTCAGACTTTCAAGACTAGGAATTTTTGTCTTCACTTCTCCTTCATATTTCTGTCCAGGCACCAGACAAGGACCTCCTTTCCTCCATACACCTAAATGTTATACAAAGAAACCACCAATACACTTTGGGGTCTTTTAGACAGGCCCATTGGAGGGGCCTTCTGACTGCCATTCCCAATGACCCCTTCCAGCTGGAAAAAAACAGACCAGTCGTCATCCTGATTCCATAATGACAGTTATGGTTACCTCTTCAAAAATGGGGGGATGATTAAAGATTGTATAATGCAGAGATGAAAATTGTGAGAACCCCCTTTTAATATCGAAGGTAGTCAGTTTGATAAAGGCCCATATTTTCTGAAGCTCCCCCTTCCTTCTGTGCTAATTAGTCAACCATGCCAGAGTGTAAAGCTGAGATTCCACCAGTGGGGATGAGATGCAGTCATCATTTACATCAGGGATAAAAGACACAGACCATCGTGGCCAAGTATGCTGCTTGCAACCCCAGTTTGGGTTCTGGCATGCCTTTCCTGGGAAAATAAACCACTTTATTTTGTATGTTCCTTGTGGGATACTGAGATCACTATTTTCCAACACAGACCCAGAGCCTTGATTCATCTCTCAAACATTTGTTGATGCTCCTTTTCTCTGTGACCATAGCTCCACGGAGGGATGGGATGGGAGGATACAGGAAGATAGAACAGCTCTTTCGCTGTGTCTAGGAAGGCAGGTGAGGAGGGGTGTCAGATGACCAGGGCTTTAGAACAGTGATTTCAAAACTGACAAAAGTCAGATTAGCTGGGAGGTTTAGGGTATTTTGTGAGTCGGAGATGGGGTCTCCAAAGTATGGACTGGTCAAGCTGAGTGGCTCTTAGTAATGGTGCATTAGAAAAAAAAATCTTGGTAGTGGGCTCAAGAAACATGCGCCACGCTTCTGATTTACCCTGAGGCAATGGACATGGCACTGGGACTTTGGGCAGGATCAGCAGCTGCTCCTCTTCTCGCAGATCCAGCCATCCTTCTCATTGTTACATGGCGCATCGTTCCACAGCCCCGAGTGCAGCATCATGACACAGTCCTCATGTCCTCTGGAATCGTTGGGCTCTCCAGAGTTCCAGTGACTGTGGTGGTTCAGTGGGGAGTGTTACTGGGAATCTGGGCTAGCGACAGACCTAGGATCCAGCCTCAACGCTGCTTGTTGCTTGACTCTGGCATGGACACCCTGAATGTCTAATTTGAGTTTATATCTACAGTGTACATTTGTAAGGGCTCAGAATTGAACCCTTAGCCAATTCCCAGGGTCTAGCTTTTCCACTCTTAAAAGGTTAGTTCAGGGCCTGTGGAGATTGCTCAGTGGAAAAGAATCCTTGTTGTACAAACATAAAGGACTTGAGCTCAAACCCCAAGTAGTTACATAAAAATCCAGCTATGGCTGTGCACGTGTTTAACCCTGGCAGGGCGGGGTTTTCTGACGGTTGGTCAGCCTAGATACAGGTTCACTGAGAGACCCTGTCTTAGTGGGATAAAGCAAGGAATGGTAGAACAGACTATTCAGAGGTCTCCCCTAGCCTTTGCATGAGCATGAGTAAGTTTGCAAGCTACCCATGCACCATGTACACACTCAGCGAAGCATCAGCAACAGTCCTCTCCAAGGAACTAGTCTTTAGACATATCCCAAAGCGTTTTTCCTAGGGTCTAACTTAACTACCCTTCTGAATCTCTCTTGGAGCCTTCTCCTTACCTGAAGGTGAGTGAGACTCCATCTACCCACTGGTAGCCTTGAATCTTGCCGAGGTGGCGAATTGCCCTCAGACCCAACCAGTAGCCTCGGCCCCGTGTGTGCTGACTCAGGAAGCCCTGGAAGGGAGTAGAGAAGTCTGCTTGACATCCTGGGCCACACCAGCTCAGGTGGAACTCTGATTCTCCTCTACCAAGGTCCCAGATGCGTACCTGCTCATCCAGGTCTTTGACAATCACCAAGTGGGCACCGTGGCCTGAACAGTAGCTCCGCGCTGTGTCCCATATAGCCCGTGTCTCAGAGAAATAGTAGCAGGATCCTTGGAAGTGTAGCCATGATGTGGGGCACTGCTCACAGGATTCTGTTGGGTGGTGAGGGTCAGAGAGACGGATTATTATTGAATGAGGCCATTGGAATGCCATGGAGGGTGTTGCATACCAGAGAAACAAGGTTTAGGTCAAAAGGCACATCTGGTAGAAAGAGAAGCCTTGAGAACCCCAGGCAGGGCCCACTCCTTCCCATCCTTAGTCATCTCTTTGGCTCACTGTTTTGTTGCTTGACAGCCTCCAATGCCTGGAACAGCTCACTGCGGATGTCTTCACGATCTCTGGCTGCTTTAGCCAAACTCTGGGTCACTACAGGGTCAGAACAGTGGACAATTAGAGCGGGAGTTAAGATTAGGACTTATGCATAGGTCAAGATCTATGTCCATTGTCAGTCATGGTTGGCATCAGGGTCAAGAATAACGTCAGTCTGGGCGTGGTGGTTTCAGTTACTTCAGAAGGCCGAGGCAGAGGAGGATTGCCAGTTCAAGGCTAAATTGGGCTACAGAGTTTAAGTTCGTCCTGGGCTACTTAGTGAGACCCTGTCTCAAAATAAAATGTAAAATGAGTGTTGGTGATAAACTTGGTATTAGGGCACCTGCCTAGAATCGCCCAGTGAGGGGCTGGGGGAATGGTTCAAAGGTAGAACACTTGCTTATGGTCCCGCAGCGAGGAAAGCCTGCCTAGCATGTGAAGCCCTAGGCTGAGTCACCAGGGATCTGAGGGTTTAGGACTGTACTACCAAGAAGGGGTGTGGCTGTGGTTAGAGGTAAAAGTCAGGGTTCAGGGGTCGGGGGTCGTGTTCAGCTTCAGCTCTCACCACGCTCTTGCAGTTCTTTAAGGGCGCTCTCCTGTTCCATCAGCTTTGTCTGTGTGTTTTTAAACTCAGCGAGTGTGGTTTGCAACTGCACTTTCATCCCAGAGCCTATGTGGGGATGGAGCGACCTTTTGAGACCAGCCAGTCCCACCCACCTGTCCCATTTCCCAGTCCCACAGCTCTCAAGCCTCCACCGGGCCCGTTTCTTACAGCAGTTCCTGCAGGCTCCGACATCTTCTTTCAGGGCACTCAGCATCATCTTTTGCTCTGAGGCTGGAATTAATTTCCCCCCAACACATTAGGTCAGGAGACACCCTTCTCCAGTCCAGGTTCAGCCCCATTTCCATGGGTCTCAGCTAATTCACTACCCAGTTTCTGAATCCCTGGCAGTCCCACCTCCTACCGCCAGGGGACGCAGACGCCCTGCTTTGCAGTTCCGCACGCACCGTTTGTCTTTAGCTGGTTCTGGTGGCTGAGCAGCGCCCTGCGCTCGCTGGAGGCTGCAGAGAGAAGCCAGCAGAAGTTGGGAACCTTCCACTTTCCTAGAGTGTGTGAGGACCCGTGTTTGGTATCCACGGAGGCACAGTACAGGAATACAGCACTCGGGCACGGATAGGAGACATGCATAATGCATACATACAGCGCCAAACAGACACATGTTTGGTATACTCTAGTGGTTTGGTTTTTAACCTTCCTAATGCTTCGACCCTTTAATATTTAATAACCACCTCATGTTGTGTGACCCTCTAACCATAACATTATTTTCTTTGCTACTTCATCATTGTAATTTCGTTACTGTTCTGACCCATAATGTAAGCATATATTTTTTTGATGATCTTTGGGAACACCAAAAGGTCGTGACTCACAGGTTGAGAACCTCTGGTTTACACTTACTGACGTCTAGGATGCCATCTGGTGCGCCACAGAGGGAACAAGTTTGTGCCTTCCCTGCCAGGTGGCATACAACTTGTCCTGCGTTAAAGAATCATTGCCGTGGGCCGAAGAGATGGTTCAGAGGGTTAGAACAAGCTGCTCTTCCTGAGAACCCGAGTTCAATTCTCAGCACCCAAAGCGACGGCTCACGACTGCCTGTAACTCCAGCTCTGGGGAAGCTGATGCCGTCTGGCATCTGTGGGCACTTGCACACGCGTGTCACACCCTCATGCAGGCACATACATGTACACATAAAGAGAATCACTCACCCTTGGACAATAGGGTGCTCAGAATGAGAGCCCATAGCACTGTGGCCACCAGGAAAGCCAAGACCAGGAAGGAAAGCCTTTGTTTGTAGTACGCCCAGCGTCCCAATTGCCCTATTAGAACACCGATGGATTCTTGATTCCTCCAGGTTGGGTTAGAGTTCTGATTGCCAATGCAATGGGGTCTATGACTGGAATAACACCTGCCCCCCCCAAACCAGGCTTCCTGGGGAAGACTCAAGGGTCGTTTTACTCAGCCCTTTGGATCCCGAGGAATCCTCACCCAGGCTCTCAGGCTCTACTCTTCCCCACACCTAGCATGCAGGCACTGCCATTCTGCAGTCCTGACCATACACTGGTGGCCCCTCCCCCAGACATTAGGGCTCATGGAGAAAGATAAGGCGAACCCTTCACTCATACCTCTGGGGACCTCCTCGATGGCGCTACCCAGCTTGCTGTATCCACCAGAGTCCATGATGGTGGTGGGATCCAGCCCTGGACAGAGATATAAATTTAGGTCCCCACCCTAGCCCCATCCTATCTCTTTTCCTTCCTTCCTTTTCATTTCCGTGGCCTCAATTCCTTTGTGTAGGAACCCAGCTAATGGCCGGTCACAGTGCTGGGCAAGGCTTGGGCTGGGAGGGGCAACTCCAATCGATGTGACTTGGTCATTGCGGCTATGTTTCCTCGGTGCCAGGAGCTTCTCTTCAGAGCTTGTGCTTGTGCTCTCTGGCTCTCTGTCTCTGTCTCTGTCTCTGTCTCTCTCTCTCTCTCTCCCCTCCCCGCAGAGAAAAACCTGGGGTGTTGTTATCCAGGTGCCTCCTATATTTTTAAAAAATGTTTTGCATTTTATTCACAGTGTATGTCTGTGGTCTGAGGGAGTAAGGATCCCTCTGAGCTCCACTCACAGGACAACCTGTGAGAGAGAATTGGTTCTCTCTGTCTATCATGTGGGCCTTGGGACCAAAACATGGCAGCAAGCTCCTTCATCTACTGCTCTGTCTTGTTGGCCCCCACCCACCTTTTTTTTCTGAAACAGGGTCTCTCAGTGGCCAGGAACTTGCTAAGTACTATAAGCTACCTACCAGGCCCCAGAGCCCCACCCGTGTCTGTCACCTCAGCACTGGGGTTGCTCCACACCAAGCGTCTCTGTCAGTGTAGCTACTGGGAATCAAATTTAGATCCTCATGCTTGCAAGGCAGACAGTTACTGCCTGAGCTGCCTTCTCTCCCCCAGCTCTGGTCTCTGTCTCTTATGGGCTCAGGGCTGAGATTTCTCCTGAGGCAGAAAACGTTGAATCCAGCCAAGTGTCTCAGGACCCTGCTGGATCCTGAAAAATCTCTTTAGGTGTGATCTTGACCTGAGTTGTTTAGACTCTGCTTTACCTTGACGTGAATTCAGCTGACATTGGTTAGAAGGGAGAGAATACTTCCGTGGGAGCTCTTAACTGAGCTGGCGGGGTCTCCTGCTGGGGAGAGCACAGTGGGCCTGGAGGTGGTGACCGTTTAGAAATTTTCTCCTTTGTGAAGAAGGGAGAACAATGACAGGGCCTCTGCCAAAGTGATCCTGCGATGAACAATTGATGTTGTGGGAAGGACTCAGTCTGTAAAGTGGTGCTGTGGAAACAGGAGGGCCTGAGTCTGACTCCTAGTGCTCAGGAAATAGCAGAGTGGGTGGAATGCACTTGTAATCCCAGCACTGGCGAAGTGGACACAGGCAAGTTCCTGGAGCATCAGCAAGTTCCAGGTCACCATGAGAGGCTATATCTCAGAAACAAGGTGGGGCCAATGAGATGGCTCAGCTTCCAAAGGGACTTGTCACCATGCTCGATGACTGTGTTTGATGCTAGGACCTACAAGGGAGGAGAATCTTCACACATGTGTCATGGCCTGTGTGGGTACACACGTGTGTGGAAACTGCACACAAAGTAAATAAATAAATGCAACTGAAAATTAACACACATACACAAACACACGGAAAAAGTGTGCAACTCCCGAGGAACAACTTTAAGGGTTAACCTGGATTATAATGCAATGAGCCCGTGCCTCAAAACCAAAGCAAACCAAAGCCAACCAAAACAAAACCCAATAAAACCTCCCAGCAAACAAACAAACAAAAAAACCAAAACCTAAACAGATGAACCTGGGGCTGTAGCAAAGTCAATAGAATGCTTGTCTGTCATGCCCAAAACCTGTACAGGATCCCCATTAGGAAACAGACTGGATGCAGTGTTGAATCTGTAATTCCAGCTTTTGGGAGGGTGAGGCAAAAGACTCGGCTACCCAGATGAGTCTGAGGCCAGCCTGGGCTACCTAAGATCCTGTCACAAAGAAACAACAAACTCAAACCCAAGCCCAAATCAATACTGAACATCTCTCCAGCCTCAAAATGTAATGTATTCTTTAAACAAATATTGGATATCTGATGCTTGACAGAAATTTCTCTGAGAATTGGGGTATATCAGGGAACAAACTATTTCCTTCTGTGTCCCGACCAGCGGGACACGAATAGAACTGAATTCACCCTGTAGGGGAGGAATGGAAGGGGCAAGAGACATGAGAAATGACAGCAAATCTGGCTTTCTGATCAAGTTGCCACTGTATTATTCCTCAGGAGCTGTTATGTAGCAAACTGGCAAGGGGGAGGGCAAGTAGGATCCTGGAATGTCATTGGTCTAACTGGAAGGTCTAGCTGATAAGGACATACTGAGGGTCTGTGACTGTCAACTAACAAAGGAAATGCTAATTGCTTCTAAAGCCTGGGGCCTGCAGGTCTTGCAGGGAGACAAGATTAATTTCCTAGGTCTGGAACTAGCCCTGCAGAGGTGACAGAGGTGAAAATTTTACTTAACTTGTGAACTTAAGATGGCTGTAAACAAAATATACAGGTCTCTGGCACTTCTGGGTGTTAATATTTCTCAGGGATGGTCAGTGAGACAGACACTATGTTAAATTTATTATGGACGGGAAAGGGGCCAATAGGGCCACCTACCTCCACCAGGAGCAGTTGCTTGTAGTGATATTTCATTTGTATTTTAATGAATAAAGTTTGCCTGAAGTTCAGAGAGTAAAACAGCTGCCCTGGTCAACCTTATAGACCAAGCAGTGGTGGCCCTTAATCCCAGTAGCCACACTAGTTTGCCATAGAAACCAGGTGGTAGTGGTGTATGCCGTTAATCCCAGCACTACAGAGGAATAAAAGACGGGAGGAGACAGCTCTCCCACACAATCTCATTCTGAGAGTCCTGGAGGCAGAATCACCATTTTGTACTGAGGTAGAGGTAAGAGCCAGTGGCTGGCTGTTTTGCTTTTCTGACCTTCAGGTTGAACTCCAGTTTCTGTCTCTGGGGTTTTAATTAATTGTGCTACAGTTGCTGGGAGAGGGACTGTCATTTTTTTAGTGCTGGTGCCACTGGCTACTTGTCTTGCTCCTATAAATAAGTAACCTTCCACCTGTGCTCAGGGACGCAGCCCTCGCTAAACTCAGTGGGTCACTCTCAAAAAGAAGACAAGACCACAGGAAGGGGAGTCACTGAGACGAAGACTCCCAGTGGGAGAGGAAGGGTGATGGAGTGATGGCGCTGACTAAAATGCATTATGTAAATATAGGCAAATTTCAAACAATAAAAACAATTTAAAAAAGCGCTTGGGGGGCTTAAGAGATGGCTCAGTGGTTAAGGGGGCCTCTTCTTGCAGAGGACCCCAGTTTAGTCCCAGCACCCCTTAGATGGCTCACAACCACCTGTAACTCCAGCTCCAGGGGTCTGATGCCTCTGTTCTCTTTGGCTCCTGCACTCCAGTGCGCACCCCCACCATAACTGAAAATAAGAAGAATAAGCACGAAAAAAATTAAAAGCGAGTTAAAAGAAAAACCTTTACCACAATAGCTAAGTTATAAAACCATATTTGGTGTCCAGTCACAGAGGAATATATGGAGAAAATGTGGCTTATGGAGTCATAAAGGACAAATTTATGTTGTTTGCAGGAAAATGGATGCAACTGGAGACAATATTAAGTGAATTAAGTCAGTTTCAGAAAGGCAAGTATTGAACATTTTCTCTCTTTTGTGGTTCCTAGATTTTATATAGTTACATAAAAATCACGAATGTATACATGACAAGAATGTAGAAGTGAAACCGCCTAGGGGAAAGAAAGGGGCTAAGGGGAGGGGGAGGTGTAGGAGGCGGGAAGGCAAAGGGATGTGTTCAGTGCACAGTGTGTGCTTGCACGAAAATGTGCTCATGTGACACATTTCTGCACAATGCAAATCGGAAATTAAAAACAAAAACAAACAAACAGCACCCCCCAAAGCTGGGAGTAGTGTTGAGAGACTGTGAGTTCAAGCCCAGCCCGGCCCACATTGTGGCTTTCTAGGACAGTCCAAACTACACATAGAGAGGCCCTTTCTTTACAAGCAAGCATAAGTCAATGAAAAATGGACATGAAACATTGCTAGGGATAGGAAAGAGAAAGAGGAGAAGAGGGAAGAAGATGGAGAACTAGGGGCTGAGGGGTTGGCTCAGCGGGTACAAACACTTGCTTACAAGCTTGATTCCCTGAGTTTGATATCTGGAACCCATTGACCCCCGAAAGTCCTCTAATTGCATGTTCATTCTGTGGTACTCACCTACTTGCACAGACAGACACATTCACACAAACACACAAAAATAAAGAAATTTGAAAAAAAAAAAGCCAAGTGCAGTGGCTCATTTGTAATCCTTTTGCCAGGGATTGTGGACCCCAGGGACTTGTTCCAAGCCAGTGAAAGACTCTGAGGCAAAAAAACCAAAGATGCATACCTAGTACTCCAAACCCACTTAAAAAACCCAAACAAACAAGCAAACAATGACAACAACAGCAACAAGCCATAACCGAGGCGACCTTCGGCACTGTGCGGCCAGTCTACCACTGCTGCTTACATAGACTGTCACACTATCAAGCCACCTTTGTGTTTACCTACAGAGGAAGGCTGTTGTCAGCTTTAACCAGAGAAGCCCCTCTTTTCAGTGAATGGAAGTCAATGCAGACTCCCGTGGCGACAAAGATGCTGAAAATCAAGGAGAGTTGAGAGCACAGTCCTAAAGAAGGCATTTGCAGCCCTTCCTTAGCATCCAGGAAGCTTTGTGGTAAAGGGAGCAGGATTGGCACACGTCATACTCTTGAGGACTGTCTAGAGGCTCTAGCAGGGGAGCCCAGCTGCACCCATACCCTTGATGTAAGACTAGTATCTATAGGGAAGGTTGTCTCTTCAGCTGAGCGCACATTTTGGGAAGGATGCTTGTGGAGTGGTGAGGGAGGAAGCAGACACCCACCTAGCCAGCCACACCAACTGAATCCACCCTGGCCGTCAGGGAGGTGATGGGCATCTCAGCCAGATTGCCCTCATGTTTGGAATGTATGGCATTCCCTATGACAGCCATGAGCTCACATGAGCTGTTATTTTTTTTTTTGGCAATTATTGGCCTTAATTTTTAGACAAACGGAGCCCTATCGAGAAAGCCCCTTCCTACACCTATATTATGGATCATATTACGTCTGTTTTTTTCGAGCAGGTTCAGGTTTTATGTTTTCATTTTTGATCTATTTAGAGTTAGTTTTTATGCAAGGTGGTAAACACGGATCTGATTTTATCGTTCTGCATGCGGGTGTCCCGTTTTCCCAGCACCATTTGTTGAAGATGTTTTCCTTTCTCCAGCTTACTTTTTTGCCATCCTTGTCAAATATTAAGTGGGTGAAGTTACATGTGCTCATGCCTGGGTCTTTGATTTTGTTCTGTTGGTCTGCATGTCTGTTTTCGTGCCAGTGCCATGTTCTTCTTATCTCTGTGATTCTGCAGTAGATTTTAAGATCTGGAATGGCGATCCTTCCAGTATTCTTCTTCTTGTTCATGATTGTTTTGGTTTCCTGGAGTCTTTTGGGATTCCATATGAATTTTAGAATAGTTTTTTCTATTAGAATAGAATGAGATGAGGATTTTGATTGGGATTTCATTGAATCTGTAAGTAGTTCTTAGTAAAATGGTCATTTTCACAATATTAATATTGCCAGTCCATGGACATAGGATGTCTTTCATTTTCTAGTGTCTTTATCTTTTCTCTCACAGGTTTAATGTTTTCATCATAAAGGTCTTCCCTTCCTTAGTTAGGTTTATTCCTAGATGTTTTATTTCCTTTCAGGCTGTTATGAACGGGCATGAGCCAACAATCTCCTTCTTTGTGACTGTCATCAAAGTTATTGGCTTGTGCAAACTGAGCTTATCCTGCCATGCTGCTGAGTTTTCTTATTGTCTCTAGAAGTTTTCTGCTAGTTTTTTTTTTCTTTCTAGTGTATAGTATCACAATGAGTAGGGATAGTTCGACTTCTTTCCCTGTTTGGATCTCTTTAATTTCCTTATTGCTCTAGATAGTACTTTGAGCACAGTATTGAAAAGGAGTGGGAATAGTGGGCATCCTTCTCTTGTTCCTGGTTTCAGTGGGATCTTAGACCTGCTACAGGGCTTTTTATTCATGTAGAGAGCTCCAGGTTTCAGCCCTCAGGAGTCAGCACCCAGGCTGGGGCGGGTTTGCTCCTGTAGGTGACCCCTCCCACACATTCCTGTGAGCAGCCTCAGCACGCTCATTGGCTCATCTCATTGGACTCCTGTGGTGGTATCTTTACTTCAGCTTGTCATTGGTTTCCTATCCAGGTGAGCATATACTTTTTCACATATCTTCAGGAATAGCCTCACAGAAAGCACACATACACAGAGACAGAGAGAGACGGGGGCTTTATGTATCTATATGTAGTCTAGGATCTGCAAGTGAGAGAAAATGTGATACTTGTCTCTTTTCTAACTTATTTTGCTTTAAGGTGACAATCTTCAGTGCAGCTGCTTTTAGCAGATAACACAATTTTACTCTTTTTTGTGTATGAACAAGATTTCACTGTAAATATGTCACATTATCTTTAAGTAAATAAAAGTATATTCATTCATCTGTTGATGGACACTTATACCAATTCTTTATCTTGGCTATCATGGATGGCCTTTGGTGTCTTGGGTCTGTAACCGGGGTGACACAACTGGGACACAAAGCAGTCTCAGTTACATTGGTTTTGTGAGGATGGGAGCTGAGCAATGAGCTCCCAGAAAAGATTCTTCTTTGCTTTTCACTGGGACAGAATGTGTCCAACCTGCCATCTTGACTTCCTTGCTGGGAAGAACTTTGTAACCTGGAGTTGTGAGCATAATAATTTTTTCTCCTCCGACTTGATTTCACCAGGTGTTTTTACACAGCACAGGAAACAAAACCAGGACACCTGCTGAAAGCAGGGCTAGTGTATGACTAATTCTTCGGCTATGCCCCCCAGGTGTATGTTTGAAGGAACCTGTGTTCCTTAGTACACAGGTGCCTTCCACACTCGCTACAGCACTATTCACGCCAGCCAAGTTATGGAACAGCCGAGGTGTCCATCAGCAGACGGATGGATAAAGAAAACGTGATCCAAGCAGACAATGGAGTTTTATTCTCTCATCAAAAAGAACGAAACAATGCTATTTGCAAGGAAATGGATGGAACCGAAGAGTGTCATGTTATGCGAAATAAGCTGGAAAGAAACTATCACATGGCTTTTCCCTTTTGCGGAAACTAGCTGTAGAAAAAGAGCTGACATGAAAGTAGAAGTGGACTACATGAAAGGAGGAAGGGGTCTACATGGTGTTTTTGTGGGGTGGGAAGATTTCATTGCCACATCTAAAGCTAGCAATTACTTGCTTTCTGGAATCTGCAAAAATACTTCTGCAAATTAAAAAACCCACAGGCATTAGCAGAAAAGCAGGTCAAAGGTAAGAAGTAGCAAGAAGGAGAAATCCGCATGAACGTGTGTGGCTCCATGGTGGTTCATGCTTGTGATCACAGTTCTCAGTGCTCATACAGGAGAATCGCAAGCTCATGGCCCACCTGGTTCACAAAACCAAACAAAGCCGAAACAGAATGTTGAACATGCATTTAAGGAAAGTTTAAGTTCATTAGGAATTGAAGCACAAGCAACGCTATGTCACTTATGCTAAATAAAATAGCAAACAATAAAAGAGGTGGGCAGAGGGAGGAGAGGTGGCTCAGGGGTTAAGGGTGTGTACTGCTTTTGTCAAATGAGTTCATTTCTGAATCTCCACATCCGTTGGTTCATTGTCTCTTGTGACTCCAGCTGATGGGATCCCGTGCTCTCTTCTGACTCCCTCAGGTACTTGCATTCATGTACACAAGGATATACACATATACACATGTTTAAAAATATTAAAGACAAGTGGATAATTTTTCATCTGATTGTAACCCAGGCTGGCTTTGTATTCACAATCCTTCTATTTCAGTGTCCCAATTTCTAGGATTACAGGTGTGGACCACTACAGCTGGATGAAAGGGTGGGTAGTTTTTAGAATTCGTAAGAATGTGGAGGGATATGGAGAGAAGGGAATCTTTGTTCACTGCTGATTGAAGTACAAATTCAGTCATTTGGAAAAGCAATTTGAAAGGTGAAAGTACATAGTAAAATTGCAACAGCATATGTCCTCTGATAAGTTTATGTGTGCATGTGCATGATGTGTGTGTGCATATGTATGTGTATGGTATGTGTGTATAATATATGTGTGTGCATGTGTTCATGTACGCATGTGCATGGTGTGTGTATGATGTATGTGAGTGCATATGTGTATGTGTATGGTGTGTGTATAATATATGTGTGTGCATGTGTTCATGTATGCATGTGTATGATGTGTGTATGATGTATGTGGGTGCACATGTGTGCATGCATGCATGTGTATGGTGTGTGTATTGTATGATGTATATGAGCGCACATGTGTGCGTGTATACATGTGTATGTGTATGTTGTGTGTGTGTGTGTGCGTGTGTGTGTGTGTGTGTACTCACATATGGAGGTCAGAAAACAACTTGGTGCATTGGGTATCTCCTTCTACATTTATGAGGGCTACAAGGATCAAGTCAATTCAGGACACCAGGCATATAGGGCAAGAACCTTTGCCCACCGAGCCACTCCTTTAGACTGACTACACCTTGTTTTTTTAAAAAGGATCTCCTGTTGGACCTAGAACTACTGGTTCCAATAGACAGGCTGTTCAGCAACTCCTAGGGATCCTCCTGTCTCCATGCAGGGCTGGGGTTATATGTGCTTGCTGCTGAACCAAGCCTTGAAGTGCGTGCTAGAGATCTGAATTAGGCCCTCATGCTGTCAACCAAGTTCTTTATTGTGAAATCATCTTCCTAGCTTCTGATATTTAAAAAACACATATTCTTAAAAAAGATGTCATTCCAAGGGAGCACCTACTTCCTAGAAGGCTCATTCTGAATTGTTTATGGCACCAGAGTTGGGGTAATCCCTTTGTCCCCCTTGTCCCTGAGCAGTGGATAAGCCTATAAGGTCTGATGAGGGCATACAACAGATTAATCATAACCGTGTTGTGCAGGTATAATATTTCCAGATCTCAAAAAGTGAGGGTTGGGAGAAATGGAAATTGCTATGGTTAAAAAAAAAAAAACCTGTCAGGGTAGCCTGGAGTGGTGGCACACACCTTTAATCCCAGTGCTTGGGAGGCTGAGGCAGGCAGGTCTCTGAGAGTTCCAGGTCAGCTTGGTCTGCAGATCCAGGAGAGGTAGAACTGTTAAACAGAGAAACCCTGCCTTTAACAACAAACAAACAAACAAAACCAACCCCCAATGAAAACAACAACAAAACCCAAAACAATCAAACAAAAACCAACCAACCAAACAAATAAAACCAAACAAAAAAATCCAAAACCAAAATCCAAAAACAACCTGTCAGGCTTAAAAAGAAATGTAAGGGTTAAAATGGTGAGGTTGGGGGCGCAAGGGTAGATAAATAAGAGGGCTTGAAGCTCAGAGGAGATAACCAACTGCTGTGGAAAACAGAAAGGCCCATTTGGGCACCAGCAGGCTCCTAAAAGTCCTCCCTTGAGGTGCAAGACACCATTGCCCTTTCCTCTAGTTAACGTCTAGATTTCACTTATAGGTATACCTTTATGTGCACTTTTGGGTCAAATGCATTTACTTGTGCAAGACTGAGTCATGCGTAAGGAGGGCGCTGAGAATCTTCCACCTTCTCCATGAAGGAAACCACCACAGACCTTCCCTGTGACCAAGAAGGGGAGGGAAAATGGAAGAGTAAGACTTTTCAGTTCAGAGGCTGGCAGCACTCACTGGGGCTGACTGAGTCAGGCACTCTGGAGGGCAGACTTTGCTTCCCTTTCTGATGACTAGAATCTTCAATGTGATGATAGTTCCACCAGAACTGCATGTCCTGAGATGCAAGTCATTGACTATGAGTGG
>JAQHUG010000433.1:723765-738236 GCA_028555095.1 Dicrostonyx torquatus | reverse complement strand
GGCTGAACAACTCAGGTACCACCCAGGCACAGATCCAGAGTGTTGAATTGGCCCTCCCCAGTATTTACCCCATCTGTGAACTGCTGGAGCTCGTGGTGGGGCCAGTCCTGCAGAACTGAAGCTACAGGATCACCATGACCCAGGGCAACAACAGGATATCTGACAGGAGACCTGGTCAGGATCCAGCATTGATAGTGTAGCAGAGGCTGGAGGTCTTGAATCAGGGCAATGACTCACTGCAATGAGCACTTGCAAGGAAAGCTGTTTGAGCAGAAGGGTGTGGTGTGGGACACACTGGGACACACTGCAGCCTTCACAGCAAGATTTAGTTTTCTTTTTAAATTTTTGATTTTTTGTTTTTGATTTATCTTTACTTTGGTAGGCATTGTAAGGATGGAGGTTGGATATGGAGGGACCAGGAGATGTGTGGGATTGAGGTGCATGATGTGTAATTCACAAAATAAAAATCAGTAAAGTTTTTAAAAAGGGTCTTACCTGCCATTTCAGATTTATAGAGTTTTGATATCATGTAGTTTAGAAAATTTTATTTTTAAAAATGTTTGTTTATTTAGTGTGTGTGTCTGTGATTGTGTCTGCCATGAGAGTACAGGTGTCCATGGATTACAGAAGAGGGTGTTGGATCCCCTGCAGCTGGAGTTACAGGCACTTACGAGCTGCCAAACACTGGTGCTGAGAACTGAACACAGGTACCCCGAGTGTTGAATGTGCTCTTTGACACTGAGCATCTCTCTAGTCCCTAGATATCCTTAAAGTACAAAACAAAACAAACACAGGGGATATCTTAGATGATGCCCTGTCCCTGTCTGGTCTTGTTTCTGTCTCCAAGGGTTTCCTTTGCAAAGTTGGCGCATGACCTTAGAACAACTTCTTGTGCTGACCCGTTGGCGGTCTACTGAGTTGTTTTGTACATTTGGAGGGTTCATAAACAGGTGACCACGTGGCTCACATCCTTCCCGATCTTGTTTTTGTCTCTTCCTCATTACAGTTATGAGAAGCATCTTTGCAACACCCGTAAACATGCAAAAACAAATTCTTAGCAAACAACAGATAAGAGAAAGCTTCCTTAGCTAGATAAAGGGTCAGTTATAGCAATGTTTTACTTAATCATGGGATATGAAAACAATGTTTTTGATATATTTAAGAAGAAAATAAAGATACCTCTAGTATAGGAAGTTTCCCTAAAAAAGAAACATTTAAGCCTTAAGTTAGGACCTGTGAGTGGCACCTTATTTAGAAAAAGAGTCTTCGCAGGTGTTAAGTTGTGGCAAGGGGCTGGAAGTGTTGGCTCAGATTTTTTAATCTCAGAGCTGGCGAAGCTGAGGTCGGAGCTTGTTGTAAGAAGCCTGGGCTACATAGTAAGTTTCTGGCCAGTTTGTGTTATAGTGTGAGGGAGGCCCCATTTCAAAATCAAAACAGGGCCAGAGAGATGGCTCAACACTTCAATATACTTGCCTGTCAAGGCTGATGACTTGGGTTCAATCCCTGAAGTCTATGTAAATATCAAAGGAGAAAACAGACTCCATAAAGTTATCCTTTAGTCTCCACAATTGTATGGTGGCCATGTGTGTGTGTGAGTGAGTAAACACACACACACACACACACAGACACATACACACACACACCCCATAAGGTCCTGAATTTGACTTCTCAGGTTGGTGAGCATCTGTAGCCTCAGTGCTGGGGATGAGCATAGAACAGTAGATTCTAGGGTGTTGCTAGACACACAGTCTAGGTGATGGAGCAAGCTCCAGGTTCAGTGAGATTCTATCTCTAAAAACAAGGCAGAGGAGTTGGAGAGATGACGATGGTTATTCTTGTAGAGGACCCAGCTCCCACACTGTGGCTTTCATATGTGTACCAGTAACACACACACACACACACACATACACATACTCACACTCATACACACTCAGTGAATGCTGTCTGATGAATGATACCTATGTAAGTTCACTCCTGGCCTTCACATGTGTGTGCACATAAATGCAAGCCCCATATATGCACCACACATGTGCACACACACACACACAAGCACTAATAATTAATAATATTTTATAAATTAAAACATAAGGTGAAGAGTGATAGAAGACATCTGATCTTGACCTCTGGCCTCCATGTGCTCACATACATGATGCACCTGCACTTACATTCGAACATGGACACATACAGAAAAAACCAAATGTCCCTCTTGCTTTTTCCCTCATGAAATAGAAAGCAAAAGAGAGAAAATCCTATAAATATTGGAAAGATCAAAGCTACCATCATCCAGCTAGGGTAGTCCTGATTTATGGAGCTTATGTTTGAGTTCATTCATGGTCCTGCAGGACTGATCTAAAAAGGACAGCGTTTTCACTTCCTTTTTCACATATATTTTTGCAAAACAGCCTCTTCAATTCTTTTCCTCATTTTTTCTTTAGTGTATACATTTTCTTTTCTGGTTTTTCAAGACAGGGTTTCTATGTAACTTTGGAGCCTGTCCTGGAACTCCTTGTAGACAAGGCTGGCCCTTGAACTCACAGAGATCCATCTGGTTCTGCCTCCCGAGTTCTGGGGTTAAAGGTGTGTGCCACCACCACCTGCCATGTATAAATTCTTTAAAAACCATAGAGCATCGTTTCTGTCTTACATTTGTTAGTGAGCAAGACAAATCTGCTAACCATACAATAAAACATTCCCATCTTTTTTTCTTGCGTCTCCAGCTCTGAGATGCTCAGCATGTGTCATGATAACCAGAGTGTGTCATGATTCTGGGCATTGAACTCAGAGCCTCATGCTTGTGAGGCAAGTTCTTGACTAGTTAAGCTGTTACCCTGGTCCAGATAAAGTGAGATTTTTACCAAGACTCTACTTGCCATTTGTAGTAAGGAGGCTGCTTGTTTGTTTCCCAACTTCCTGGCTGTCCAAACTCCCAAAATAACCACACAGGAACTGTATTAATTAAATCACTGCTTGACCCATTAGCTCTAACTTCTTATTAGCTAAATCTTACATCTTAATTTAACCCATTTCTATTAATCTGTGCATCACCATGAGGTCATGGTCTACCAGTGGCTCCATGGCTTCTCTTTGACTCTGCCTCCTTTCTTCCAGCATTCAGTTTAGTTTTCCCACCTAGCTCTATTCTGCCCTGATCTGCTATCGGCTCAAAGCAGTTTTTTTTTTTTTTATTCACCAATGGTATTCACAGCATACAGAGCGGAATCCCACATTACCCATTGGTCAGAACATTTGTCTTTGACTCTTGCCTGCAGTAATTACAGATGAGGTATCAGAATGGTGATTTCCTACTCCTTTATGCGTTTATCAACTGGAATCCATCTAGAATGAAAACCAAATGGACTTTCTGATAGATGTGAAGGCTGTCTTTAATTATCGACTTTATACAGCCTAGAATCACCTTGATAGAGAATTTCAGTGAGGGACTATCTGGATCAGGTTGACCTGTGAGGAATGTCTATGGGGGACTATCTTGATTGCTTCAATTTTCTTTTATCTGTAAGCGGGTAGCCCTGTTCTCTGGATGTGGGCTCCGGATTATACAAGAGTAGACAAAGTGAGCTGAGCACCAGCTTTCCTCTGCTCTTGACTTTGTGTGCTATAGCTTAATGCTTCAAGCTCTGCCTCTGCAACTTTCCAGCAAGGACAGAGTATACCTGGGGTTGGGAACTGTAAAACCAACGTTCTTCTCAACCACTTTTTGTCAGGAGATTTTATCGTGGCAAAGGAAATAAAACAATTTTAGAGTCTCTCCAAATCTTCAGGTCTGTAGAGCTAAATGTTGGGGGGTGGAAGTCACAGAGCTCCCACACAATGCTGTCCTGTTCAAAACATCTCTTGGTCTAAAAGATCTCCCATTGGAGTGTAGATATTTTCAGATTTCTTAATAAAGATTTATTTCCTTTTATTTTGTGGTTGGAGACATGGCTCAGTGGTTAAGAGCATGCACAGCTCTTCCAGAGTGCTCATGTCAAGTGGCTTACAATTGCCTGTAACTGCAGCTCTGGGGAATCTGACTCCATCTCCGGCTTCTGCAGGCATCTGCACTCAGTTGCACATACCCATGCAAGACGCATACTGTCATGCATTCACATAATTCAACAGACATCAACTTAAAAGATTTATTTTAGAATATGCACGTTTGTGTGCATGGGAATGCAGGTTCCAATGGAGGCCAGGGCTGCAGCTGGCTCCCCTAGAGCTGGAGTTACAGGTGGCTGTGAGCTGCCTGATGTGGATGCTGGGAACCGAACATGGATCCTCCACAAAAGCAGCAAGAGCTTCTTCCTGTGAGCCATCTCTCCAGCCCCATTCGATTCTTCTTCTAAGTAGTGGGCCATAGGGACATCGAGCTATCACCCAAGCCACAGTTTGCTCTTGGTGTTGTACATTCTATCCGACTGAGCAGGTGTGTATTTGAACATATCCGCCATTACACCACACAGAATGGTTAGCAACCCCGGCAACTCTCTATGCCTCACCTATTCACATGAAGGTTTAAAAAGTTCTTTGGCAGGATTATAAAACCAACTTGATAAGTAGCTTGTTGGGATGTAATAAAGATGCCCTAGGGACAACAGAAAACATGGAAAAAAGTTCTTTCTTTATTTTTTTTTAAAAAGGATTATTTTCATTTTTCAATTATTTGTATGTGTAAGTAGAGGTGCCCTCAGAGTTCAAAAGAGGGCATAGGATCCCCTGGGGCTGGAGTTATTGGTGGTTGTGAGCTGATGGATATGGTGATGGGAACCAAACTCTGGACCTCTGCAAGTGTAGCAAGTGCTCATCTCCATGGAATCAACTCCCTAGCTCCCCAGATGTATGGAGCTGTAGTCTCCCTAACGTGATTGGTTGATCTGTTTTGGTTCCACATACTGGGATATTTAACACAAAAGTACATTCTCCCTTTAAAGCTAAATAGAGGCCATGAATTTGAAAGAGAGCAAGGAGGAGTAAATAGGAGAGTTTGGAAGGGAAGTGGGAAATGATGCAGTTATAGCATAATCTCAAAATATAAAAGAAATAATCATAAACAAACAAAACAGAACTGTCTAAGGCTAGGGAGATGGTTCACTTGCTAAAGCACTTGCTGAGTAAGCATGAAGACTTGAGTTTGGATGCTCTGCGCCCAGTGAGAACCAGGTGGTGCCAGAGTGCTGGAATAGCTCCAGCACTGGGGAGTAGAGACAGGAGGAGCTCTGAGGCTTACTGTCTAGCCAGCCTAGCTGACTAAAGAGCTCCAGGTTCAGTGAAAGAATTTTCTCAAAAAACAAGATGGAGGGCAGTGGAGAAAGACAACTGATTTGACCTCTGGTCTCCAAATACCCACATGCACACATGCATGCATTTACACAAAAATTGATGCATACATTCACAACACACACAGGTACATACATATACCCCATTATGCACACACACATGCACACACAGATACATACATACATCCCCCTCACACAAACATATATGGACACACAGAACACACACCATACACATAACACCCATACAGCATATATACGATACTCATGCAAAGCACACATATGACACATACACAACACTCATACAAACAAAGCACACACATGCATGCACATATCACACAACATGTGTAGTACTACAATACTATACTACACATACTTCACACACATATACTCATAGCACATATACACACAGCACACACATATGCATATACACATAACACACAACACACACAGGTTCACACACCTCATCTAGAAGAAAAATTTTACAAGAATGAATGAGGCGGAGAACCATGAGTGGCAGACAGGTGAAAACCCAAGCAAATTTGGCTTGGGTCCTCAGAAGCGGAGCCTGAGACAAGTATCTGAATATCAGTAATTTATCTGAGAGGAGAGTTGGTGTGGGACAATTCTGTATTCTGTCAATTATGTTTTAAATAAACGTTGATTGGCCAGTATCCAGGCAGGATGTATACACCGAACAACCAGATAGGATGTAGAGGTGGGGCAATGAGAACAGGAGAATTCTGGGAAAAAGAAAGCTCTTCGTGCAGTCCTGTCCAGACACCAAAGAAGGAAGATGTGACCTGCCCCGCTGAAAAAGGTAAGGTACCGAGCCATGTGGCTAACATAGATAAGAATAATGGGCTAATATAAGTTATAAGAGTTAATAAGAAGCCTGAGATAATGGGCCAATCAGTTTATAACTTATGTAGACCTCTGTGTGATTTTCTTTGGGGCAAAACAGCTGTGGGACCTGTTGGCAGGACAGAAACCCAGACAAGCAGGCCCTCATGTTACAGAGAGTATACAACACAGCAGTGAAAGTGAGAGAAGGTCAGGAGGGCCAGGAAGGGGAGGAAGGACACCACGAAAAGAATATGTGTGGGCTTGTGATTGATGTGGGCAAGCAGGACTCGAACAGTAGAGCCCCTGGGTGGTACTATGGAATATGTCTTCGAGCTACCCTGCATGGCTTTTGCTTTTATGGTTTTTTTTTTCCTTTGAGACAGGGTTTCTCTCTGTAGCTTTGGAGCCTGTACTGGAACTCGCTTTGCAAACCAGGCTGGCCTAGAACTCACATAGATCCGCCTACCTCTGCCTCCTGAGTGCTGGAATTAAAGGCGTGCACTACCACCACCCGGCTAATGTGTATGTTTAAGGTTGACTGACGTGAGATAAAATTTAGTATGCAAGCTATGCATGGAGGACAGTTCTTGTGGGCAACTCCAGTGGAGGAAGTGGGACGCTATCAAAATGTGTTTTCTTGTGGCCTTGGGGATTGACCAAGTTCAGCCCCACGCGCGTGGATGGTGGTGAATGTGGATGAACGTTTCAGGCTTTGATTACCTCTTTGATCCTCCTGATTCCTGACTCCATGCTGAGATTTTCTGCTCTACACCAAGTCACCCAATTGTCATAAATACAACAGGGGCCAACGGCACATATTGTAAATAAGAAACCTGTCACTTGGCAACACAGGCAAAGACCATTTTTTTTAATTATGTCATAAAAAAAGAAGCAAAAACAGCAAAGGGACAGGTCTGGAAAAAGAGATAGGACACAGCTACAGGTGACTTTCTGGGGTGCTATGGGACCTAAATGGTGCTGCAGAGTTGTCCCATGCTGAGCCAAACATGGCTACATCTTCATCGCCCTGCATCCACGTGAGCCCCACCAGGAAGTCTGACCTTGGAACAGGCAGTATGCTATAGTGATCTAGGACAGAAAGGGGCTGACAAGTGAATGCAGAGCTCCCAGCAACTGGAGCAACACATTCTCCTTTGAATAAAGAGCTAGAAGATTCCAGGTGATGGTGTGCATGAAGGGGTAGAAATATGTAGGAGCTGAAGATGGAGAAAGGCTGCAAAATTCTGTTCTTTTTTAGTACAATTATGATTTCACAGTGGTCGAGGCTACACAAAATCGGGCCTCTCAACATTCAGTTATAGATCAGGTAAGAGCTCACAGGGCCCCATCTCTCCCTGCTAAGTTGTTGGCTACTGACGGACTTTGGGAGAGGGACGTTCATTGTTTTCAGTTGATGATGAGCCTGTTAGACTCCACTGGATAGTTTCAAACCCATGGCCCTTGTTAACTTCAGTGGGTCACAAAAACAAGTGAAAAGGCTTGAATAGGGTAAAGGAGAGGCAAAAAAGAGAGGGATTTAGGATGGGTAGAGGGTGGCAATAACCAGAATGTATGATAAGCAAATTTAATAAAAATTATAAATCCTCTAAATATTTAGGAGCTCAGTCTCAGGATCTAAAACGTTGAGGCTCACCATGTACCCCAAGGGGTAAAGAGAGAGAGCCAGGGCATTAACGCAATAATTTCTGATCATGACTAATGAATGAGGAATTGGTTCTCTTGTGCTTCTAGCCTACAGACTGAGTTCCTGAAATCAGGCAAGGCATCTGTAAAAAGGCATACAGGGTAGGTGGATAAAAACTTAGCAGGTGGGAAGAAAGAACTCAGAGATGTTCTGAAGCCAAGTAGGGTGTGTCATCAGTTGCCTATGGCAGCACATGCTCTGAACTCAGACAGGAAGGGAGAGGAGATAAAAGGACCCATCTGAGGACCTGGATCCATATTATACCTGGTCACCCCATTAGAAGGCAAAGATGAACCAGAGACATAGCTGCCAACGCCAAGAGAACCTGCAGACATCAGAGGATTATACAGAAGTGGTCCAGCTGTACAGGAGACAAGCTACCTGCCAGGGAAAAGTCCCAGAGATCTTGTCTTGGCGTCAGTGGCCACAGATAGGTATCATGAACTGGCATGGCTTTGGGTGTTTGGACTTTGAGGGTAGTGGAGAGAGGTTGGCTATCACTTGCTAGGGCAGGAAGCTTTGGGTCTTTTGCAGATCCAGAATTTCTTGTTGTAACATTTGGTGTCATTCCAGCCTTCGTCTCTGAACTCCGCACAGTCTTCCTCCCCAAGGTTGTTGGGCTCTCCTTCATTCCAGTACTTCATGAAACTGCAAAGACCACAAGACATGAGATTCTGCCCCAGTCATGCGCTGTAAGTGCATTTCTAGAGAGTGAATGGCAGATTTGCTTTGTACATGACACGACCCCATGACGTGACATGTCTGAGTCACTCTGACCTTTGCACCTTACCCATGTCTCCCATGATTGAGAGGACTTGTTCCAAGGAGGGTACGGTTGTCAGGTGCAACAAAATAACAACAGAGATTCTACATACACAACTACCTCCTTCACCGAGTCAGTACACACTTGTCTAGGACTAAGACAGCTAAGGACACCAGACAGCTAAGGACATGTGCTAACCAGTTGCCAACTGACACAGCTAGTTTCGTCTGGGAAGTGATAATATACTCTCATTAGACTGACCTGTAGGGCGGCCTGTGGGAACATTTTCATCATTAATGATTGATATATGTCCTTGCCCACAGACAGAGGTTTCACCCCTGGGCAGGTGGTCCTGAGTAGCATAAGAAAGCCATGGAAAGCAGGTCAACAGGCACTGTTCTTTCACGGCCTATGTTCTGGTTCCTCCCTGTCTTTCCTTAGAGACAGAGTGTGACCTGGGAGTTGTTAGATGAAATAAACTCTTTCCTCCCTACACCACTTTTAGCCATGATGTTCACATCAACAGAAGAAGGTTATCTAGGAAAGACAGCACCTAGAAACCACTAACACATTTAAAAACACCTCCACCTAAGCCTGCTTGACCCACACCATCCATTTCCCTTGACACCACAACCGAGGCCATTGCCTGAATCTCCTGCTCCCTCTACATCCTGACTCGCGCAGGTCCTGTTCTCCTGTCACATCATTGAGCGGTGATGCAAACTCTCTCTCTTTTCGGACCTTAGAGTACAACACGCTGTACGCATATTCTTTTCTTTTGTATGTGATGTGTGTATATATGTTACTGAGTGTGTGTGGGTGCTGGTGCACATATGGGCATGTGAGTGTAGATGTATACAGAGATTATCAGACTCCCTGGAGCTGGAGTTACAAGTGGTTGTGAGTCAACACACAGATGTGAGTGTTGGGAACCAAACTTGGGTCCTCTGGAAGGTTCGTGATTTTTTTATAGATCCAGAATTAAGAACTCCTAGCTCAACCACTGAACCATTTCTCCCATTCCACCTACAAGTTATGTTGTTAATGACAAGTCCTTGTCAGTCTCTGTGTGTTTATGTATGTGTGGTTATGTGCATATGTGTGTGTGCACATGTGTACATATGCACGTGGTACTCAGATAACAGTTGTTCCTCAGGACATTCTCCACCTTGATTTTTGAGGCAGAGCTTCTCACTGGCTTAGAACTTGTTATTTGGTGGGGCTGGCTGGCCAGCAAGCCCTAGGAATCCTGCTTCTTCTTTCCCGGGTCAGAGATTACAAGTACACGTCGCCACCCCATGTTTTCATGTGGGCTCTAGGCATGCACTTTACCAGTGGAGCCATTCATTCCATTGGATTTCCTAGGAAGTGATTCCTATTGAATGCCCGCCTGGCTGCAAGCTTTTCCTGAAGTTCTGATGATGGAACCTCAGGCACCTGCCATCCTATCTGAACCTCCTCTCCTGCCATTCAGCAAATGTTCCAAGCTCTAATGCCAAGATGACCAGGGGGAGGAGATGAACCCCAACGATGTCTCTAGTCAAAGCCTTAAAACCTCACCCCACTGTGTAAGGTGTTCCCTTCCTCCGGTATTTACCTGAGTGTCAGAGGTGAACCATCCACCCAGTGCCATGTAGATTCCTTATTAATGTCAATGAGCCCCATCCAAGTGTTGCCTCTTTTCTTAGAAGTCTGTTGTAGAAACTTCTAGAAAGGCAGGAGAGAATGAGTCAGAAAGGAGCTCCGCCTCCTTCTTCTTTCCAACCAGTGTTTCCCCAAACTCCTGGTGGGAAATTCTGCCTGCAATCTGACGTTCAGTTTTATACCTTATAAGGCTGCGAGCACCACACGTTCTGAATCTCTCCACATCAGTGTGCTGTGGGCAGATGTGATCTCGTGCACAGGATGTGCATACCTAGTGTTGTCCTGTACCTATCTGTCTGGAAGTTATGCACATGTCCACATGAATTTACTTGTGACTGGGTTTAACTGGCTGTGCGAGACCAAACAAGTTAATGATTACTGAATGTGTCAGTGACCTCTGCTCAGCTCTGAATCGAGCTGTGTCTCGCTGGTGCTTCAAATCAGTAAGGCTGGTGATATCTATACCAGGGGAATTAGGGGCCTTACCCATCCTGAGGAAGGGATGGGAAGTGGGGGGAGGGGGAGGGAAGGTTTGAGGACCAGGAGGAGGGGAGAGAGAGGGAACTGGGATTAGTATGTAAAATATAAAAGATTGTTTTAAAAAATAAAATAAAAAATGAAGGAAAAAAAAGGCACACAGGATTTTTTTTTTTTAGCCCAACAGAGGAAGTTGTAAAGTGTTGGTCACAAATCTTAGGTGCTCCCCCAAAGCATCAATCACAGTAAAAACTATGGTAATGGGGTTGAGGAGATGGCTTAGTCAGACAAGTGTGTGCCACACATGCATGAGGACCTGAGTTCGACCCCCGGGCAAGCATGTGAAAAGCCAGCTGTGATCGTAGCCCCAGCATTGGGGAGGCAGAGATAGGAGGATCCCTGGGACTTGCTGGCCAGCCAGCTCAGCCTAAATAGAGAGTTTCAGGTCCAGGAGAGATCCTACCTTAAAAAAGGTGGACAGCACCTGGGGCATGATACTCAAGGCTGACCTCTGGCCTCCGCATGCACACAAGTGCGAGAGTATGTGTACATCCGAGGACAGCGTCAGGTGTGGATCCTCACCTTCTTTGAGACAGGGTCTCTTGTTTACCACTGTGTACTCCAGGAGAGCTGCCTTCCGGCCTCCATGGGACCTCTTATTACTCCTTCCTGTTTTACTGCAGGACACTGGGATTACAAATCTGTGTTCTCAAGCTAGGCTTTGTGTGGATTTGAGGGATCCATACTCAGGTCCCCATGCTTGCCTGGCAAATGAGCTACCCACTGAGCTTTCTCTCCAGCCCTAGAGTGTGCCTTTTTGCAAGTGCTCTGACATCATTTGTAACCTTTCATCCTCCCTCTTTAGACAAGCAGCTTCTGTTCTAGAACATTGTATCCAGCCAAATACTTCCTCCCTTCAGCCAGTGGCCTGAGGCAGCTAAGGATGAGGACTGAGCCCTACCGGGCATACCTGCTCTTCATCACTCTTGATGACCACAAGTTGAGCCCCCACATTCTGGCAGGCGGTGGCAGAATCATTCCAGGTCCTCTGGGTCACAGAGAAAAAGTAGCAGCTTCCTTGGAAGGGTGTCCAGTCCCAGGGACAGGGGCGGCACAGGCGATCTGTTGGAGGAGGCAGGTCAGGATGGACGCATGCTCCTGTGTCTGCTTAACTTCCAAGCCCTCTAGAATCAGGCCCCTCCTTTGACACAGCACCATACGGAGCCTTTCCCTACTCCACTTCTTGAGTCCCTTTTCTACCCAGGAGAACCCAGGAGTCCTAGCCTGACTTCAGACTGGAAGAAGTTACAGCTTAGAGCTAGGAATGGAGGTCAGGAGACGGGTTTAACCGAATACCACCCATGTGCACGCCCCTGTGAGCACTGAGTGCCTCATGTGTACACAACTTCTGTGACATTGAGTGTCTAATGTATGCACAACCATGTGAACATTGAGTGCTTACCACGTGCACACTCTTGTGAACATTAAGTGCCTAACCTGTCCAGGCTCCTGTGAATCTTGAGTGCTTATTTTGTGCACAATCCCTGTGAACACTTGACTGCCTATTGTGTGCACAGACTCTAATCAACACCAATGAGATGCCTTCCTTAGTAATTACGCTACATGCCCATTCCACAGGAGAGGAAACTGAGGCTCAGCAAAGAGCAGTTATTTAAGCAAAGGGACTCTGTGGAAACCTTCTCTGGCTGTGATATCCCTCATTTCCAGTTACTCACCTACCCCAGCCTTCAGCTGGATCAGTTCCTGGTAGACCTTCTGGCTGGACTGCTCCTGTCCCTGAGAACTGGGGATTTTGAAGACTGGCCCGAGAGAAACAAGTCACTGCAGTTAGTAAATGCTTCTGTTTCTCTTGACCTATACTGGACCCCTGTAGGACCAAGACATCCATTTTCCTCTCCCTGCTTTCCTTCTTCCTTCCTCCTTCTCTTCCTTCTCCCTCCTTCCTTCATTCCTGAGACAGAGTCTCATGTAGTTCAGACTGCACCAAAAGTTCTATGTAGCTGAGGTTGACTTTGAACTCCCAATTTTCCTGCTTTTGCCTCCTGAGTATTGGGGTTATAGGAATGCACCGTCAAACCCAGTTTTATGTGGTGCTGGGGATGGAACACAGATTTTAAGTTTTCTAGGTAAGGGTTCTACCACTGGAGTGATGTCTCCAGTCTAGGAACCATCATTTCTAAGAATCAAGGTCTTACTTAGTCCTGTTTGACAATGAAAAGATCTAACACCCAAAGAAGGTTGGGTGTCTAAAGCCAGTGTCCCCCTGCAGAATGCCTATTCAGAGGACCTTGAGGACACAATCCCAGTCAGTTGCTCCTCCCTTCTGGATCCCTTTGGTTGAAAAACCAGACCAGGGGGCCCAAACCTCAGTCCTGCCTGACCTTTAACAAAGATGACCACCAGAAGCACAGAGAAGACAATGAGGAAGAAAACCTGCAGTGCCAAGGGGACATGGTTGAGGCCCAGGTGCCCTGTGGGAGGGAAGGATGGAATGTTAGCACCTTGGTGTCCCTGACTCAATGTGGCATCAGACAGGCAGCACACCAGTCCCATTCGGAAGGTACAGGATTACAGATGCTAGCCTCTACAGTCCTGGAGAGTCCAGGACCATGCAGGATCTGAGCTTGCAACTCTCTGGACTTCGGTGGCAGAGCCCCAACCTCCACCCCCAAGGAACCCAAGTTTCTCTTAGGATCTGTCCACTCCACAGTCCCTCAACCTCTTTTACCTGCAAAGCTACTGAATCCAGAATTTGGTTGGAAACCAAAGCTTTTGATGGAGTACCTGGTGGGGCCTCCACCTGTTCCTCATCTGAGTGGACAGAGCGTCAGTCACATACAGGGTAGCCTGAGACACGCACTGCCCCAATGGTGCCCCATCCCCAAGTTCCCGGAGTACCAGCCCAGTCTCACCGAGAGGGCCGAGCTGCTTCTTCCCCATTTCCTTGGAATCACTCATGTTTTACTTCTCAGCGGCAGAAGCTGGTGGGGACAGCAGCTTTTATTCACCACCTCGCTGAATGTAGTCTTACTTAGGAAGAGAAATTGGGAAGTGGGCACTGGCCCCGGAAGAGTCAGAGGGAGGGGCTGAGCATCTGACACACCAGGCAGGAGATACTTGTTCCAGAAATTTCAGAGAGTGGCAAGAGGGTCTGGGCTTCACAGTGAAAAGAGCCGATTCATCTTCCATAGAAACCAGTAACTTGTAAAATAAAGTGACACCATTGTGTCTTTTTCACTTATCATGCGGTGTGGGCTAGGAACACCGTATCTTCCCAGAAACAGCACCCCACAGACACTAGGCATTGTAGTCTTGGTTTACTGGTGGCCTTACTCATGGGATTTTCTTTTTTCCTTCTTTTTTTGTTTTTTTGAGATAGGGTTTTATGTAGTCCAGGCAAGCCTTAAACTCCACATGCATCAGGGGATGACTTGAACTGCCTCATTCGTTCACCTCCTGAGTGCTGGAACTACCGGAGCCAGATCATCACCCCAGTGTTGATTCCTGTGCGTTCATTAAATCTTATAAAGCATTTAGATTTCATTATGTTTGACCTAATGCCTATTAAAATACTTGGACCATTCATTAATTGTGCAAATACATTGTGATCGTATAGTCTTCTGCCATGCCCTTCTGTTATATCCCTCCCATGTTGTTGACCACTCCTTCTTCCTAACCAGTCTCCCTCCTACTTTTATGTCTTCTTTTTTCAGTTATTATTTATTATTAAATTAATTTTTAAACA
>JAQHUG010000433.1:689715-701563 GCA_028555095.1 Dicrostonyx torquatus | reverse complement strand
TTTTTCGAGACAGGGTTTCTCTGTGGCTTTGGAGCCTGCTCTGGAACTAGCTCTTGTAGACCAGGCTGGTCTCGAACTCACAGAGATCCGCCTGCTTCTGTCTCCCGAGTGCTGGGATTAAAGGCGTGCGCCACCACCGCCCGGCTGTCTGTCTGTCTATCATCTATAACCACAAGGAGGGAAACAGACATGTGTTAGGATCACAAGTCTAGGAGTGGTGGGCTAGGACAGAATCCAGAGTTGCCTGCTGGGGAGTTTTAGAATAGAGTTTTATAGCTGCCTCACATTGGTCCAACCCTGCTGGATCATCACTGTCACACACAGCTATGAAGCGAAATATAAGGGACCCAGAATTGATGAAGGGAGCTTTCTGTAGCACAGTCAAGTTGGTAAGAGGGTTGACAGATGACCACTGCCACCACCACAACTCTCAGGAACCAGAGAAACATGTCCTACCTTGGTTAGAGACATAGATGGGTCTATCATGTCATAAACAAGGGAAGACAGAAGCAGGGAATTCACATACTAACTGCCGCCCATCATTGGATGACTGAGGAGGTTCCTTGGTGCTTTGGCTTATAGGAAGTGCTATAACAACTAGAGAAAGACCTCTAAGGTAAGTGGATGGAAGAGAACATGCAGGGACTGCATGCAATTCCTTGGGATGTATTAGCAATCACATATGTGTACCACATGGTTTGAAGAATGATCTACTTGAGTGACACCCCCTTATGTGTATGTGTTATTTTGCTTCATGTATGTCCTTACAGCATTTGCATGCCTGGGACCCTCAGAGGCCAAAATAGGGTATCAAATCCCTAGGAACTGGAGTTACAGACCATTGTGAGAGGTCATGTGGGTACTGGGAATTGAACCCAGGTCCTCTGCAAAAGCAGTCAGTGCTCCTAACTACTGAGCCATCCAACCATTCCCCATGCTTTCAGTTTTGAATGGGTTTATTAAGCATATAACAAACCAAAGTAAAAGAATAAATAGCAAGCGATGTGTAGATAGATACCAGAAATCATCAAATTAGCTGTTCAAAGAATCAAAAATCAATGAGAGATTCCTTTAAGCAGCCAGCTGGAGTTCCCAACACAGGGAGCTCTGGACAGAGCAGTGTTCCTTAGTGAGGCTTTCAAGTAGAAGAACAAATAACAGTGGAAAGATAACACCCCTGAGCCAGGAACTTAACAAACACCCAGCAGAAACCGAGTGAGGAAGCTCTATCAAGGCAGCCTGCTGGAGCTCCCCACTCAGCCGCCAGAAGGGCAAAGCGTCCCTCAGGCAAGGCAACAACAAAACAAACAAACAAAAAACCCCAAACAACAACAGCTAGAGGTGACTTGTCAAATTTGGTTGCTTACAAAAGCCATTAGAAACTGACTGAGGAAGTTGAGGCAGACAGCTAGAACTTCTAATTGATGTTGTCTCTCCAATGCTGTGAAGGGTCCAGAAATAGGAATCTAGAAAGGAAAGGTCCAGGAATATAGAAATAAAAAGTTGTAAGCCAAACACTTATTGGAAAAAACATAAAGCAGGCATCCACTGTCAACCTTTAACAACCACTTTCTGCCTTAAGAGCAGACATCCTGGCAGCCACTGTGTACAGAGGTGAACCTTTAACAATTGTCTCCGCCTCTCAGCTTCCCAGCTAGGCAGGTACAGTGAACAAAGGTTAACTTCTAACTATTGCCTCTCAGGGTCCCTCTGCTTTGCATTCCCTTAATTTTTAACTGTCCTCCTACATGACTACTCTCTGCCTTGTGTTTAACCACATAAAGTTGTATGGGATACACTGACAGGCTAGGTATGTTCATCCCCCTCATCTTCTTTGTCGAGCTCAGAGGGTTTGTCTTTCAGGGACAGTGAAAAGTGGCTGCATCAGTTTCAGGCTTCAGCCAACATCCTAAGTTAATATCCTATAACCAAAAGTTGTAAAATTTAAATGTAGTGTGACTTTAAGCCTGACCTCAAGGTTGTAAAAGCTCTTTGACCCACACCTGGTGTTTGATTTTACTCTAAGAAGGGGGCCTCAAACCAGTCCCCACAATTTCATGAGCTCGATCTCTGGCTGTGGTCTCAGCTATAACTGGTGAGGTTTTTTTTTTTTGTGCCCCATGCTGATTTTTTTCTTTTTCTCTTTCTGGAATAAAGCTTGCTTCTGGTTTAATAGACTTTGGTGGTCTGTCCCCCATCATTCTGTGACCCTGGGCCAAACAACTGAACTTCCCTCTGCAGGCACTTTCACACCACAGGATAAACAGAGGAACAGCTAGCTGATCTCAAGGATGCAATGTGTTTACTCTTAAACTGTCTTGTTTATCTCTTTCTTTTCTGACTCAAACTTGGGTGGAGGCTGCCCCAGCCTAGACAAGGGTCTTTGAAGGACACTTTGAGGCAAATATACTGTGGTCTGAAGTGGTATTACGGGGTGTGATAGTCTGAACAGGAATGGCCCCACAGACTCATGTGTTTGAACACTTGGTCCATCGTGAGTGGCATGATTAGGAGGTGTGATTTTGTTGGAGGAAGTGTGGTACTAGGGATGCGCTTCAAGCCAGTTCTCTTCTGTCTACCTGAGGATCCAGATGTAGAACTCTCAGCTCCTTCTCCAGAACTGTGTCTGCCTGCCCACAGCCGTGTTTCCCACCATGACAATAATGGATTAAACCTCTGAAACTGTAAACCGGCCCCAATTAAATGTTTCCCTTTACAAGAGTTGCCATGGGCATGGTGTCTCTTCACAGAAGAAACTCAACTAAGACAGCGGGTAACCTTAATTCCAGAACCAGCATCTCTGTGAACTCAGACAACACGTGACAATTTATTAATATAATGTATATTATAATGATATGGCTATATAAACCCTCTGAGCTCAACAAAGAAGATGAGGGAGATGAATGGAACATACCTAGCCTGTCAGTGTATCCCATACAACTTTAATGTGGTTAAACACAATGGCAGGACCACAACTACGCCAGTAGGAGTTTGGAGACATCAAAGGAAGGCCATCAGTGGTCCAGCACCATAGTGACTAACAAAGGAGACTGATATGTTTCGGAAGTAATACGAAGCTTTCCACACCCATACATAGGGGACAGGAACTGGGAAAAGAACAAGCAAAAGTCCACTGTCCAATAGGGATGTTTAGGTCGTGGAAGCTGCCGAGAGGGGCTGTGGCCATCACTTGCTGGAACAGGTAGTTGAGGCTTTTTTACAGATCCATAATTTCATGTCATTACAGTTGGCATCATTCCAGCCGTCATCTCTGAATTCCACACAGTCTTGTCCCCCAAAGTTGTTGGGCTGTCCTTTATTCCAATACCTCTCAAATCTGCAAAGAACATTCACAGTTACAGAAGACGGACACACGAAAGCCCAACAACATTTTTATACATGAGTGATAACATATAACCGGGTGCTGCTGGAGCACGCTTTTGATCATAGCTTTCAGGAGTCACAGGCAGGTGGATCTCTGTGAGTTTGAGGCCAGCCTGGTCTACAGAGTGAGTTCCAGGACTGGCTCCACAGCTACTGAAAAACCCTGTCTCACCCCACCTCCCCCTCGGCTCAAAAAAGAAAAAGTATAACCACATATATAGGAATATACATGTTTCCCTGAGAAAGAAATCAGGGAAATAATCCCATTCACAGTAGTCTAAAAGTATCTTGAAATAAGCCTAACCAAGAAAATTAAAGACTTTCTACAATGGAAACCTTAAAAATCCAGAAGAAATTGAAGAAGCCCTCAAATGATGAAGAGACCACCCCTGTTTATGAGCCCATTATAAAAATGGCCACCATACCAAAAGCAACCTGCAGATTTAGTGCAAACCCCACCAAAATAATGCTAATGGAATTCATGGAAATAAAAACCTTAAATTTCATATGGAAGCACAAAAGACCCAGGACAGTCAAAATAATCCTGAATATTGAAAATATTGCTAGAGGTATCATCACTCTCCACTGCAAGTCTTATGGCAGAGATGTAGCAATTAAAACAGCATGGTACTAGCATAAAAGCAAACATGTTGATTGGTGGAACTGAACTGAAGATCCAGCTATAAGTCTTTGCTTCTAACCCACCTGATATTTTTTTATAATGAGGCAAAAGTGCACATAGGAGAAGGAACTGCTTCTACAATGTTACCTGCACTCTGGGAACCCTGTCTCATAGCTCCTGGAAACCGGGTGCTTTCATAGAGTCCCTACCTGTGTGTGGCAGACATGCCCTGTACTGGACCTCATGATATTCTCAGGTCACTTTGATCTCTACTCTTCTTTCCCATGCTTGAGAAGAGTTGTCCTCCAGAGTGGGTGTCTATATGATAAAACTATCCAGTGTAAACGCCACACACTCAGTCCTCTCCTACACTGGGCTCTTCTACTCTGGGTCAATACACACTAGCCCAGGGCGAAATATCCAACAACCAGGGACAGTGTCTGCACTCTAGAACTCACCACCATGTTACCTACAGCTCAGTCTGCTTACCCAGCCTTGCTTGACGTCTAATACAGGCTCTTGTACATGGCTTTTCTTCCCTCTATATCCCCACTAGCCCTGGTTCTGGCTGATGTGCCCTACATGTGATGAATGTTCCTTCTCTTAGGAGGATCTGTGAGTATGACATGTTATCTTTTCATGTGTATCAGCATCTGCATGTATGATGGCTATATGCATGTGTGCAATGTGTATACATGCATGAGTGCATACATGTGTGATGTGTCTGTGTGTCCATGCACATGCATGCATGCCTATGTATGTGTATGTATGTGTACGTGCATGGGTGTGTGATGCATGTGATGAGTATATATATATATATATATATATGAGTATGATATATATGAGTATTATATATATAATATATGTGTGTGTGTGTGTGTGTGTGTGTGTGTCTGTGCAGACCAGAGGTGAACCTCAGGTATCATCCTGCAGGAGTCCTCAGAAGCCATACACTTTTTTCTTTTTCTGAGGCAGGGTTTCCTACTGGTTCAGAACCACCAGGCTAGGTTGTTTTTTTCATAAGTCCCAGCAATTCACCTTTCTCCTCCTCCCCTTAGTTGGGATTACAAGCACTATGTTCAGTTTTTTTAAAAAACAAACAGACATAAATTCTAGAGATCAAACTCTGATTTTTTCTCATGCTTGTGCTTGGAGCAGTTGACAACTGAACTATCTCCACAGTCCAACATTCTACCCTTTAAATGCTGGAATCCCATGGCCTGGTGACCTTGCTTATCAAGTTGTCTGTGATTGTACATGTGGATTACCCACACAGGCTACAAACTTCTCATTCAGCTCTCATGGTGGGACCAAAGCATGTCTTGTCTGAGCATCATACTCTTCTTTCTCTCTCAGAAAATATTATAGACTCTTATGCCTAGATGGCCAGAGGATGTGGTGGCAGAGTGTGGGGGGACCTGGGAAGGCAGTAGGAGTCAGTCACAGCCCCTCCCCTCCTACTGTTCAGGGTATTCCCTTCCCCGGGAATACCTGTCTGACAGAGGTGAACCATCCAGCCAATACCATGCACCTTCCTTGTTCAGGTCCGACAACCCCATCCAGGTGTAGCCATTTTTCTTGGAAGCTTGCTGCAGGAAGTACTGGAGGGGGAGAGAAAGTGTCAGGCAGCAGCATCCCCCTATTTCCCAGCTTGCATCTCTTCCCCCAAAGCCTCAAGTTCATCAATGGATTACACATTTGTATTTTTGGTAAACCTCTTAGTTTAGTTAGGTTTCTTACAGAAGTATTGACACCTTTCCAGTGGCTACACCACTGAAGAAAGTGTCTCTCCATCTCTCAGCCACTGTTACCTGCCTATAGATCCTTAGGGAGGGGTGGGGCCTTGGTATCCTCCCACCGTAACCCCTAGTAACTGCCTATCAACCCTCAAGGAGAGGTGGGCTGGATTCAGTATTTGACAGCCTTATTTGTGGGCTATGGAAGCTGGAAAGTGTGGCTTAGATGGAGGATTTAGGCCACAGTGGTAGCGTTCTTGGAAGAGAGTCTTGTCCCTGGTCCCCTTTCTCTGTCTTTCTGCTCCTGTCTGCCACGAGGCAGGAGGCTTTCTTCTGCTGTGCCTTCATACTGCATTTCTGCCTTGCCACAGCAATGGATTGAGCTGACCATGGACTGAAGCCTCTGAACTATGAGACATAATTCTCCCCCCTGAAGCTCTTCTCAGATATTTTGTCACGGCAGTGGAGAAGCTAACGCGCTATCCCAATCCCTTGGCAGCAGGATCTGCTTGGAATCTTTTAACCTTTTCATATTTCTAGTACACCAGGCCAGGAGCCTCCATATGTTCTCAGCAGTTGATTTCTTTTTCTCTGACACAGGTGTCATGCTCTGAAACTCACGGAGCTGAGGATGGCATTAAAGTCCTGACCCTCCTGCCTTCACCTCCCAAGGACTGGAATGACAAGTGAGCATTACCACCTGGCTTACGTGACGTTGAGGATTGAGTCCAGGGCTTCCTGTGTAGTAGGCAAGTTCCCTGCTACCAGTTGGAGTTCTGAATCATTTGCATACCTGTGTCCTATGGGCAGATTTGCTTAGACTTACGCAGATAGTGTGTACAGCTGGCTTGATAACACTACCTGTTTTTCCACCTTATGTGTTCTAAGTATGTCTACATACATTTACTCAAGGTCTGTTTTAACATCCTGGATCCAGAGTGCATCAGTTTGTGACCGTGAGTCATGCAAGTGGTAAGCTCTTTAAAGGTCTTCATTGAGTGACACCTCATTGGTCACTTAAAACCAACCCTTGTAAGAATATGTACACCAAGGAAACTGTAACCATAACTAATAAGGATTTTTTTTTAAAAAAAAACCTGTCAAACAAGCTGTTATGCATGGGCCAGCACACACACAAAAACCACTTTCAGTTTAAATGCTCCCCGCAGCATTCATCAGTGTTGAGAACTGGCGTATGCCTATTTGAAAGGTGCCTGGGCACACCTGCTCACACGCTTCTTTTCACCCTTTCCAAGTAGAGCAAGCAGCCCATTTTCTAGAAGCCACCATATAAACAAGCGTCTCTGTCCTCGTGTGCCAGTATTCAGAAGAATGCCTCAGAACAGTTAGCCAGTCACACCTGCTCCGCATGACTTTCGATGATGACCAGCTGGGCTCCCACTTCCTGGCAGGCAGTGATGGAGCTATGCCAGTCCCGTTGTGACTTGGAGAAGAAGTAACAGTTTCCCTTGAAGAATGTCCAATCCCAAGGACAGCGGCGACAGAGGCTATCTGTTGGCGAAGGTAGATCAGGTTGGACCCATATTTGAATCTTTCTGTTCCTATGTTTGCCCAGCTTTAAGACCTCCAGAACGAGGATCCTCCCATAGCACCGGGTCAAGCCACCCCCCTCTCTCCATTTCCTAAGCCTGTTCTCTATTCCAAGAGAATCCAGGAGTTCTGGACCCATCTTCTCCATAGATGCCAGAAGATTGGTTTAATTGAGTGCCTACTGTGTACATGGCTCCCACTGACCTCTGCATGCCTTTCTCATTTTTTTTTTAATCACTATTCCCAATTCACAGATAAGGAAGTGGAATCTCAGAGATGGCCAGTGCTAAAGTGACCCCACATGAAGGCCCTCTCAGTCCCAGGACACTGTTTTTGCTCACTCACCAACTTCAGACTTCAGCTGGCTCAGGTCCTGGAACATTTTCTCCTGCCTTTTCTGTTCCCACTGTATTTCCTCTGAGCTGGGAATCTTGGAAACTTGACAGAAAAAATATATTGTAATTATTGAACACTCACTGTGTGTCATAGATCACACAGATACCACATTTGATATCCAGGGTGCTATTTTATCTCATTTAAAAATAAGGAATTCTAATACCCACAAACCCTCTACTGTTGCTATTCCCTTCCTAAGCTGAAGTAGAAGTGGAGGGGCCCCAAGAAGCTCCAGCATCTTCTGAAGGACCCATTGCTCTTTTTGGTACTTCCTGTTGTTAGTCCTGGATGCCTGAGCTGAAACCACCCAGGGTACCCCCCCCCCCAACTCCAAGATGATCCTGACCTTGGATGACGATGGCAGCCATGAGTCCAGCAAAGAAAATGAGTGACAGCAACTGCAGCACCAGGGAAATGTGGCCTCGGTCCAGAAATCCTGCAGGGGAAAGGATGGATGGATGGTCTACTACCTGGCCCAGGGGAACGCAGACCCTTAGCCCCCACCTCCTCAGGAAGGATCCCCAAAGTCAGTTTCCAACCAGAGGTCCACATCCATGATCTGCACCTTCCCAGGACCCAAGTGTTCAGGTCTGCAGCTCCAGCTCCCCGGGGATTCAGGTGTTTAGTCCCAGCCCTCCAGCTTCTCAGGTCTCAGGAGTCCAGAGACTCAACCTCTGCCTTCCCAGGTCTTAGGGGCTCAGATTCACAATCTCCACTTCCCTGGGATTCCAGAAGATAGCTTTCAGTCAGGGGTGCAGCTAGAAACTCTACCTATCAGGGAACCAGGAACCCAGAACCTCAGTCTTCATCTCCCAGGACCAAATTTCTGGTGGGAGAAGTCTACTCATCCTCATTCCATAACTCTACCCCGCTCTGCCTAGGAAACTTTTGAATCCTAGAGTTGGTAGGAATCCAAAGCTGTTTCTCAAGTATCTGTCAGCTCCAGTTCTCAGTGGTTACTAGCTGTTTCTCCTCTGAGTGGGCAGAGCATTGACCAGAGCCTAGGCATGCAGAGACCTGAGCTGACCCTCCTTGAGCTCCCAGGCTTCCAGTGTAGTCTTACCCTGACAGCCCATCTGCTGCACCCCTGCTTCTTTGGAGTCACTCACAGTCATCGCTGTTCCTTGGTGTCTGGTACTGCTTGGAACAGCAGCTTTTATCTGCCTCCCTCTTTGCCTTGCTCTTCACAGCTACTCTTTCTTAGGAAGAGAAACGAGGAACTGGGTTCCAGTGCCGGAAGAGGGTAGAGGAGGAGGAAGACTTTGACACAATGCAGCAGGGACCTCAAATTCCAAGAATTTTGGAGTGGGGATGGGTGTCTTCTGGCCTCTGTAGAAAAAAAAGGTCTGGTTCACCTATGGTATGGCAACACTATAGGATGGTTTCTATGGAAATAATAACTGTAACATAAAATTATTTTAAATTTGTGTGTGTGTACATGCTAGTGTGTGGATGAGTGTATGTGAGTGCACACATGTGTGCATGAATGCGATGTGTGTGCACACCCTGCGGAGGCCAGATGATAATTTTGAATATAATTCTTCAAGTATTTTTTTAATGGGGGAGGGGCTAAAGAGATGACTCAGCAGTCAACAGTGCTGCTGCTCTTCCGGAAGAGCTGATTTCAGTTCCCAGCACCCATGTCAGGCAGTCACAGTCGCCTACAACTGCAGGACCAGGGGAACTGATGTCTTCTTCTGACCTCTTAAGATGCGTATAGATCATTTGTTTCTGCTGGCTTCTGCTACCATCGTAGTTCCTTCACCTGCTTTAACTATCCATCTCTCCTCACCTACTTGGTAAAGGGCCTCTCTGGCTCCTGGAGCCTGCTACACCCTGCGGGGCCTCACCATGCAGGCAACTCTCCATTTATCAAGATATGCGCTCCTCTTCCTCTATTGGAACCATCTCTGCTTTGTGCCCTCCTCCCCTAGGAGCTGCCTGGTAAGCCCTGTGGTTTCCTTAAGCCCATCTGGGTCTCTTCAACCTTGACCTTCCTGTCTCTCAGTTCCGACTTGGAGCTTATAGGAACTCCTTCCCGCAGAGTTCATTTTGTGACCCTTCCCCCTCTTCCTCCATGGACTCCGATTTTATTGAAGCCTCACCCTGGCCGGCCTCAGCACAGTTCAAATGGCCACAACTCAGTTTTCAACGATGACAATTTTTGCCACTGTGCAAACAAATGATTCAAAAGAGTTTTATGTATAAACTTGTTTTCTTCTCTATTTCTTCTCATCTACACCTGCCTAACTCTTACATATGGATTTTTTATTTTTTGCTCAAGAAACCCCCACCTCTAGCCAACAGCTCATTCTAATAGGGTCAGGAAATTGCTCTATATCAGGCTGTCAAAGACTGAGTCAGTTCCCTTTATCTCTTTGACTAGGGCTGTCCACCTTTGCCTGTTTTCTGTTTTTGTATGATAATTCCTGTCCTGAAAACAGAAATTATAAAAATTTAAAAAGCAATGCTGTTTACTAAGGCATTAGAGCTGCACTTCTAGGTACTCCGACCGGAACGTGCTGTGTGCTAGAAACTAAACTCTTAGGAGTCACTTAGGCGGTAGCAGTGTTAAAAGCACACGAAGGGGTTATGGAAAGCGACTGAGTCTTGGCATCATGTGTCAGACTCGGCATTCCTAAATGGAGCACAGGAGAGACTATTCATGAAAATTCAGCCCAGTTGCAATAAAAGAAAGTGTTATAAAGGTCTGGGAATGTGAGAGCTTAAGCAAGCCCCGAGGATAACTTAAGCTCTGAGTGTCCAAGAAAGTGTCATGTAAATGAAAGCTATGAAGGTATAAGAAACTTATTCAGGGTTACGGAAAATGTTTTAGATTTCTTTCCCCTCTATGTTGTTGTTAAACCTATACTTAATGGTTCAACCAGACCTCTGGCATGGTGGGATATGGAGACTGCTCATCAACAGGTTGCCAAAAGGAGATACTTTTCTCTGTAACACCTAAATCAACTTCTAAAACATCCATCCCCTATTCTTTCTTTCTCTGTGATCAAACTACAGATTACAGTTGATGCTGGCCAGATATAGGCTGCCCTCAGTGGTCCTCTATGATGCAAATTCAGAAAGGCATGCTGCCTTTTATGTAGAATGGGTGATCTTTCATTCCAATTAAGGACCCATGGAATCCCAAATAGGAGACAGGAGTCATTGATAAGCTTCACTATAGCATTTATCACAGCTACCCATCAGGCACACTTCAGATACACGGGAGAAGTGGTTCAAAGCTCCTTGAAGGTCCTTACCTCTAATATCACCCCTTTTGATGATATTTATCCCACCTCCCTGTCATATTATCTCTTGTTTCAGACCTTAATTTCTGTGTATCAGCTCCTGAATAATGCCTTGCCTGACTGCTTTGGAGAATGTTGGTTGTGTGTCCCTCCTGGGCCAAACCCATAACCACCATTTGTATTCTTGCCCATTGTCTTAGTAGATTCCTTCACCTTGCCGCTTGTTAATTGCTCTGAGCCGAATATCACTACCACCCCTTATCTCTCCCATCTCTCTCTCACAGACTGCTTTAACTCCTCAGGAATGTACTTAGTGAACACCCTGACTTCTGCAGATTGAAATAGTACCATAACCCTAGTACAACCCATCCCCCAACTCCTATGCCCAAACATTCACACTGCGTCTATTCTCTGTGGCACATAAGTATGCCACTAGGTCGTCTGTGCCCTGGGGTTCCTTTTTCCAATGCTAGGGGGATAATACCTGGTGAAGAACCCTTGCCAGTTCCCATTACTGGGTTTATAGCAGCATGGCATGAGAAAGGAGCAATTCAGGTCATACCCTTTCTAGCAGCCATATCCACCAGTGTCACCACTGGAGCAGCAGGACCACTGCCTCCCTAGCTAGTTGGCATCAGCTTTCCTTGCAGTTCATCCAGGACCTTTTTATAGGTGGCTCACACAATCCTAACCCTCCAGTGCTAAATAGACTTGCTGACTGCATAGTACTACAAAATTGGCAAGGATTAGATTTTCTAACAGCAGAGAGGTAGCCCTTGTCTCTTCCTCAGGGAGGACTGTTGCTTCTGTGTTAACCAGTCAGGTAGAGTAAAAGATCTGACAACTCCAGATGAACTTTCAGAAACATAAGAAACAGCTTGATGCCTCTGGACAGTGGATCACTGATA
>JAQHUG010000433.1:658261-676185 GCA_028555095.1 Dicrostonyx torquatus | reverse complement strand
CACGAGAGAGTTTGGCATGTGGAGGGCAGAGAACAACCTGCACCACGGGACTAGGAATCAAACTCAGGTCGTCAAGCTTGTTTGGCAAACACCTCTATCTGCTGAGCCAGATTGCTAAGGGTTCAGATGTTCTCTGTATTTTATGACAATCACTGGAAAGTGTGAAATAAATACATGATTTTTATGAATGTTCACATGGGAGGGAAGATATGTAGCCATTCAATGTGAAGGTCAGAGGAGAAGCTGTGATGAGTTCTCTTTCCACCAAGTTGATCCCTGAGGATTGAACTTAGATCTTCAGTTTTGATGGCAAGTGATCTTATCCAGTGAGCCACCTCATTAGCCCTGCGTATTTAACTACATCCACAAAGCTGAGATACATGAAAGGGACTTTGGAGAAATAGGTTCAGGGCCTCAACAGACAAAAGATGGCAAAGACATTCTATGATCTAATCTGGAATCAAAGGCTGGACATTGGGAACATGCTGGGGATGTTCAAGGATATGGGATACATTGGTCTGTATGGTGGTATACTAGGAATACACAGGGAATAGGGTGACTGTGCTAAGACTATGAGAAACATTGCTTTCTGTGGAAAATGATGTTAGTACAAATGATGAACAGTATGGAAACAAAACAAAGCTACCTGTCAAAACTGTAGGAGAGAAAGAAACACCTCTTAAAAAACAGGCTAAAGAAGTGTCTCACTGCTCAGCACAGAGAAACAGCTATCTTGATGACTCCAGAAGCAGTGGTCAGGGAGGAGAATACACAGGTACTGAGGACCCATATGCAGGCACTGAGGTCAAGGATCCATACACAGGCACCAAGGCCAAGGACACAAACACAGGCAGTGAGGCCAAGGATTCACACACAGGCAGCAAGGCCAAGGGCTCACACACAGGCAGAGGCCAAGGGCTCACACACAAGCACCGAGGCCAAGGACCCATACACAGGCACCAAGGCTGAGGACCCACACACAGGCACCAAGACCAAGGACCCACACACAGGCACCGAGGCCAAGGACCCATACACAGGCACCGAGGCCAAGGGCTCTCACCCAGGCACCGAAGCCGAGGACCCATACACAGGCACCGAGGCCAAGGACCCATAAACAGGCACCAAAGCTGAGGACCCACACACAGGCACCAAGACCAAGGACCCACACACAGGCACCAAGACCAAGGACCCACACACAGGCACCGAGGCTGACTTATGGTGCAAGGTGATTGTTCTGTTCACATGTGCATCTAGGAAGGGAACCTATCTGACTCAAATGAACTGGTGGGAAGGTGTGCAGAAGAGTCCCCTAGGTTCAAACCAGATGGAGGTCCTAGGACTGAGACAGGGTAGTGGACACAGGGTCCCACCCCTAACCAAGGTGTTTGCAACTGTCATCCACTGGCAAAAGGAAAAATCAGTTTTCTCCAATAGAATGTTACTGGATCTATCAGCTGTACTTCCAGGCAGGTTCTTTGTCCAGAAATAGTTGACCAACACATAACAAACAGTTTTGTTTTTTAATTATTTTGCCTTATTTTATCTTTTGCTTATTTGTTCTGATTTTCATTCTTGTGTTTGGATGGAGGGAGAGAATATAAAGTTGGGTGGTAGGAAAGTGGAGTGATTCTGGGAGGAGTTACGGGGAGGGGAAACACGATTAAAATGAAGTGTATGAAAAAAATGTGGATTCTTTTCAGGAGATGGCGAATACATGGTTTATTGATATCAGAAGTCTGGTCATTACCCAAGCCTAGGGCTGCAGAGGTAGGGAGGGACTTTGTTTATAGGCTCTGCCAGTTCCAAAGACCTTAGGGATACCCCAGAGCACCCACCCCTGCTTCAGTTAAGGCATGACTAGGCCTCCTTTGTTTTGGGATCACTTCTTCCCATTGAGACTTGTGGTTTCCATCTTCTCAGCAGAGCTGGATACTTTAGGAGGGTAATAGCTTGCTTTCCTCAGGCTGTTAGACTTAAAAACATCCTAAAGATGGAGGTCAATGGTCTCACACAAGCCAGCCCCATGCATGATACCAGAAGGACTACTTGGAACTGACGAGAAAGAACAGTACATCCAAGATAACACATGGAAAAAGTAATGCTAGCACATTTGTTAAAAAAAAAAAAAGACGAACTACGATGTCAAAAAGACTATAGCACTATCTCACACACACCTGAGCTGTCCCAGGTGGGGAGTCTCATGTTGAAGAAGGCAGCTAGGCATTAACAGACTGATAGGTAACAGCTGCTTCCAACAGAATGTCTAGCAGCAGAAGAAACACATTCTCTGAGGAGAATTCTAGGAGATCCTCCCAGTAACCCCACGCATCTCTAAGAGTGGAGAGAGCTGGTGTTTTTTAATAGTTTATTTAATTGTTATTTGTGTGTGTGCGTGTGCATATGCATATGCAGTCACGTGGGCACCCCATGTAAGTGCAAATGCCCGAAGAGGCCATATAAGGGTGATAGATTCCCCTGGAGCTGGAGTGCCATCATATTCGGGTGCTGAGAGCTGGACTCCACTGGAGAGAGCGAGTGCTCTTAACTGCTGAGCTGTTTCTCCAGCTTGTAAGTGGATGTATTTGTATGCCAGGGCCTGGAAGTTAGAGATGAATCGGGAGCATTATCTGTTTCATGCTTCTGTGTGCACGATGAGCTACAGAGACCAGGGAAGGCTCCCAGCCAAAGATTTCAGGCAGGTTGATGGAATTGAGCAGATGGAAAGAAAGTATACATGGATAAGATCAAGCCTCAGGGGACAAGGCAGAGATGACATGATGTAATGGTTAGCTTTAATTGTCAATTTGACACAACCTAGAAGAAGAGCCTTAACAAGGGACTGTCTGTTTTGCGTGGACTTGAAGGAACATCTGGGGGTATTGCCTTAAGCCAATTGAGGAGAAACTCATCCTAACATGGGCAGCATCATTCTCTAGGTTTGGGTGACTGTAGAAGAGTAGAGAAAGCTAGGCACCTGTGCATTTATTCTCTCTGCTTTAGGATGTGATGTAACTAGCTGCTTCAAGTTCCTGCCATGATTTCCCTGTAATGATGAGCTATAACCCAGAAATGTAAGCCAAAGAATCTGTCTTTCTCCCACCTTGCATTCTGTAAGGATGTTTCCTTACAGCAACAGGAAACAAGAATACCTGATAAGGGACCAAGGCCTGGGGAGATGCTCAGTGAATAAGAGTGCTGCCATGCAAGCAAGAGGGCCTGAGCTTGCACCCCTAGATCTTGTAAAAAGTGAGGTATGGCCACCTATGCCATTGCCAGCTTTGCTGAAGAACAATGAACTCTAAGTTCTGTTTCAAAGGAATAAAGTGGAGAGCTATGGGGATACCAGTGTCTTCCTCTGGCCTCCAAGCTTATGTATTGGCACATATGTGTGTACACATAACACACACACACACACACACACACACACACCTCTTCTGATCTCGACAAGGAAGACAGCAAATTAGCGAAAAACGCCCAGGATCTGAATGCATCCCACATCTGGTAACTATACTGAAGTGTTAAGGTGGAGGACAACCATGAGCCCTAAGCCCAGTGAATCTTGAAAGCCAGAGAGCCAGTCCCATTGTGACAGTTAGCTTTGGTTGTTTACCTGACATAACCTAGAGTCACCTGGGAAGAGAATCTGAAGGAGGTATTTCCTACATTGGGTTGGCCTGTGAGCATGTGTGTGTGTGATTGTCTTAACTAGTTAGCAGATGTGGGAATATCCAGCCCATTGTGGATGGTGCCAATCCCTAGGCATGAGTCCTGAATCGAATGAATGGAGAAATTGAGCCGAGCACAAGCGAGTGAGCGAGCACACACACACACATTTCTGTCTGTTCCTGACTGTTAATGTGACGTGACCAGTTTGTCTCAAGTTCCTGTCATCCTAACAGCCTGGAATCTAAGGTGCTTTTTGTCAGAGCATTTTATCACAGTAACAAAAATAAAACCAGGATACATGCAGAGGATGAAAAATTTTATAAAAAAGAAGTCCAGTGCTTTTGTCAACATGCTGAGGCCAACGGGCAGGGAGAGGAACACAAGACATGTCTATCCACCTGGCAGAACAGCATGGAAGCAGAAGCTGAGATGTGCTGGCTCTCAGCTGGCAGTGCACGAGGTTGCAGACTTCTTGCAGATCCAGAACTTTTGGAGGTCACATTTGGAGTCATTCCAGCCATCCCCAGCAAATTCCACACAGTCTTCTTCCCCAATATTGTTGGGCTCCCCTCTATTCCAATACTTCTGGAATCTGGAGAGTCAGTCAACAAAACATTAGTCTGCTCCAGGGGCATGCTACAAACCATGTTCTTAGCTTCCTGGAACTCAATGTCTCACATCCCCCTAGAATGCATATGGTGAATGTACCTCGTTCTGAATCCAGGGACATGCCTGAGCTAGGTGGCTTTGGATTCTGACTCTGGTTATGTCCTATACTGCGAGAGTGTGACTTTCAGATGTAAACCAACCAATCTGGACTCCAGCTTCCTTACTTGGTTCTTGCATTCTGGAATACAACTTACCTGGTTCCATGCCAAGTACTGGACAGCTAGGAGTCAGGACCCTGAAATGGCAAACTAACAGATGCTAAGCCTGCCTCTCCTTTCCTGTTCCTCTGCATGGAAACAGAGAAAAGAAAAGGCTCTTTCCACTGTTTGTCCTTCCCTTATATTCTCACTGATTGTGGTCCTTCTCCATGATCTCTGAGTTGTGCTGTGGGATCTGGGAGCATCTTTATAAACTATATTTAAAATATCTTTGTCCTCCTCCCCTTCCATTTCTTCCCATACCCTCTTTCCCCTACTCCACCTTTCTTCCTTCACCTTTCTTCCTTTTTACATTTCCTTTTCAAAAACCTTTTGAGACAGGGTCTCATGTAGCCTATCCCAGGCGGGCTCAAAACTCAGCATGTAAGAGAAGATAACATTGAACTTCCAATCCTTCTCCCATTACCTGCTGAGTACTAGGATTACAGGCATGGGCTATCACACTAGATTATGCAGTGCTGGGGATGAACCCATGCCATCATGATACTGTATAAGCACATTCATATATCCAACCCAACATACCATCTTCCCATGGTAATAGTCCCCTCAATAATGCCCTTATTTAGCATTTTCTATTGATACCCTACATTAACATCCACATCCTCGGGGTAAACGTCTCTTGCTTTGATGGTGGGATTTGCAGCTACTCTGTCTGTGCATGGGTAGGAAGACCTCCTTCCATCAGCAAATGTGGGCAGCTCTTACTCCTAAGGGGCCAGGAAGAGGGAGGCGAACCCCAGAGACAGCTCAACTCAGAGCATCAAAGACCTGTTTACATTCCACTCTACACGTTGTTCCCTTTCTCTGGCTGTACCTGGATGACAGAGGTGAGTCATCCACCCAGAGCCATGTGCCTTCCTTCTTCAGGTCCGACAGCCCCATCCAGGTTGCTCCTTTAGCTTTGGAAGTCTGCTGCAGGAAGCTCTAGAGGAGAAGAGGAGAGTAGGGAATATCTCCCTCTCTCCTGCCACTTTCAGCTTGTGCCCCCACCCCCACACTCTTGATGGAAGTTCTACTCGCAATCTGATCTTTCCCCTTCCTCTCTATCAGGCCATGAGCACTCATGTGTGCTTAGACGATGTCAGCTATTTTCATAGCTGGAGACTATGGGCACATGCACTCTGGCACAGCGTGCTACCCAGCGGACTGGGCATAGATGCACTCACATTTAATCTAAGAGCTCCACAGGATTTCTGTGAGTTCCAGGAAGTACACAGATGGCCTCTCCACACACACCTGCTAATGCACGATCTCTCTTAAGAATTTTGGGTAAGTCTACAGAATTTCCTCATGGCTTCTTTTAATGTGCTGGGAGAAAGTCATACTAATTCATGGTTGCTTAAGATATTATTTTCCGTTCTTCAGGGACATCCCATTTTAAATTTGATTATTTCATACGATGAGAATATTTACACCTGGGGAATTGGCAAGCACGTTGTGTGTGTGAGAGTTGTGTGTCTATGTATGTACTGTGTGCCTATATGTGTGTGTATGCATGTGTATATGCGGGTATGTAAGCCGTAGCATGTATGTAGAGGTCAAGGGACAACTTGTGGGAGTTAGTTCTCTCCTGAGCTATCTTATCAGGCTGCACACCAAGACTTTTGTCTCTCAGAGAGCAGGTGGCTAAATACTGACCAACACAGAGCTGATACCTCCTGCATTTCAGGAATCCCCCAAACACTCATAAACGTTCAGCACATGATTCTATGCCGAGAGCTTGGGATCCCCTCATTTCTACTCTTCTCCCTTTCCCCCCTCACATAACTGTGGCAAATTATCCTAATCCCAGGTGATCAGGGGCCAGGTGCTCAGACCAAATCAGGCTGCGTCCCACCAGATATACCTGCTCTTCATCACTTTTGATGATGACCAGTTGCGCCTCCACTTCTTGGCAAGCCTTGACAGCACTGTTCCAGTTCTGCTGGTATTTGGAGACGAAGTAACAGTTTCCTCGAAGGAACGTCCAGTCCCAGGGGCAGGGGCGACACAGGCGGACTGTTGGGGAAGTGGGTTAGGATGGACTCACACCTGGATGCCTGTGTTCCTGTGCCTGCTTAGCCTTAAGTTCTCCAGAGTCAGGGCCCTCCCTTGACACAGCATGTTGGCGAATCATTCCCTTTCTACTTTCTTTGCTCCTTTGCAACTCTAGGGGAACTCAGGAGTCCTAGTCCCATTTCCTCCAGACTGGAAGAAGTAGAGCTCAGAACTAGGGCCAGGAGATGGGCTCATAGCCTTTGGGAGCACTGGGTGCCCGATGTGTGCACAACTGCTATGAGCACTCAGTGTCCAATGTGTGCACGCCCCTGTGAACACTGAGTGTCTGCTTTGTAAATGGTTCCTGTGAACATTTAGTGCTTGTTGTTTGCGTGATCCGTGTAAATACCAAGTGCTAATTCAGAGGATGGAACTGAGGTTCAAAGACTTCTGAGGATTCAAGCAAATTGACCCACAGTAAAGATCACCTGAGGCCCCGAGGCCTCTGGTCTCTGTTCACTCACAGAGTTCAGCCTTCATCTGCAACAGTTGCTGGTAGATCTTTTCCTGCTTAGAATGGTTCTGTACCTGGAGGTTAAGGATACTGGAAACTGGGCCAGGAAAAAAGAGGGGAGCTGCAGTTATTAAGCAACTATGGTGTGCATCGTCTTGAGCTGGGTCCCCAAGGACTTTATGCCATTTCTCTCTTGAGATGGATCTCCCTCTGTGGCCAAAACCTCTCAAAGTCCTGGGCATAAGGAAGCATCATCTCTCAGTTTCCCCGTGAAGCTTGGACTTCAGGCATGTGCCACAACCCAACGTCAGGGAGCTCCTCTCCTATGAAGCTTAGGACACCTAATACTCAGGAGTCTTGGCCTTTTTCTCCTAGATGGTGAGAAGTAGGGGCTTAGAGCTCAGAACAGAGGCCGGTAGACTGGCTTAACTGAGTGCCAACTGTGTGCGTAACTCAATGAATATTGTGTGATGACTCTTCACGGTCCCTGTGATCATCGACTGCCTACTGTGTGCACAAATTCAGTGAAGATGGTGCTCTACTGTGTTCATGGCACAGCTGATGTGAATGTGATTGGATATGGAATGAGCCAAGAGGAACAGGATAGGGAAGACCTGTACCTAGTGGGCAGCACCTTCCAATGCTGGCTCAGGCATACAGAAGCCAAGGGAAAAACAGGGCTGATGCTGTCTGTCCATCTTCCCATCTATCTGCTGTTGTCTTTGGCATTTTGCTGATGTTAATCCCTGTTCCTTTCAGTCTTTCGTTGTCACCTGAAGGACAGTAGCTCTCTAGGAATCCTTCAGTGTCCCAGACTCTGAGGCATCCAGCCTTGTGAACTGAGTGGCTACTGGATTTTCAGACTTTTGATAAATACTCTTTCTATAGAGTTTGTTCTTCCAAAGAACCTGACTGATGCAGGTTTGTAAACATTGAATGCCTACCATGTATATGGTCTCTATGAACTCTAAGTGTCTATTGTGAACAATGAGTACTTATTGTGTGTGTGGTCCCTAAAAACATTGATTGCCTAGTGGGTGCCCAAAGTTTCCATGAACATAGAATACCTAGTGTGTGCATGGTCCCTAAGACACTTAGTATTCACTGTGTGCATGCCCCTTATGAACAGAACATTGAGTACCTACTGTATGAACAGTTTATGTGTTCTTATGAACACCGAGTACCTGGTGTATGTATGTTCCCTATTGACACTGAATGCCTATTGGGTGCCTGCCTCTGTAAACATCATGTGACATCCTTGTTGTCACTTGTGGCCCTTAGTCACAGATGAGAAAACTGAGGCATAAAGAGCTCTGAGGACTCAAGAAAATTGACCCCTATAGCAGCCTGAGGCCTTAGAACCTCTGGTTTCTGTTCACTTACGGAGTTCAGCCTTCATCTGCATCAGTTGCTCAGAGATCTGCGAGGACTCATTTTGCCCCTGGGAGATGGGGATCCTGGAGACTGTGCCAAGAAAATAAAGATCTGCCATTGTTAAATACCTATTGTTTACCATGACCTGCACTGGGTCCCTGGGGATCTTATGTTTTATGGACCCCACTGTGTAACAGAGTGTCACAAATTCCCTGGCACAAATGAGCATTCCTTTCCAGTTCCCTAATGGCTAGGGTTCAGGCATAGGCCACTGTCTCAGCTTCTAGGATGGTTTCTGATTGATGTCTTCTTTAATCTCCTTTGGAGACTGAGAAACTGAATACCTAGAAGAGTGTCTAGTCCCAGGGAGGGAGCAGGTCTCAATGAACCCACACTTGGATACCCATGTTCATTGTCTGTTCAACCTTCAGGCCCTTCAGAGTGAAGATCTTCCCTTGACACAGCACCCTGGGCCACTATTCCCTTCTCTGCTTCCTAAATCCCTCCCCAACCCCAGGAAAGTCCAGAAGTCCCCATCCATCTCCTCTGACTAGAAGGAATAGACTCAGAAGAGACACCAAGGGCTTGACTTAATTTGAGTACCTACTGTGTGTTCAGAACTTTGAACATTGAGTTCACGCTGTGCATACGAACATTATGAGCCTGATGTATGCATGGCGCTTGTGAGCACTGGGTGCCCACCCTGTGTATAACTCCTACAAACTCAAGTGCCTACTGTGTGCACAGTCCCTGCAAACAGCAAATGCCATCCTTGTTACTCCGTGGTTTCACTTCACAGATGAGGAAGCTGAGGCTCAGAGAGGTCTGAAGCTCAAGAATATTGACCCCCCCCCCAGAGACCCAAGGCCTTGGATATCTGCTTTCTCACTCACGGAGTTCAGTCTTCAGCTGTGTCAGTTGCTCAGAGATCTTCTCCTGCATGGACTCGTTCTGCCCCTGGGAGATCTTGGATGCTGTGCCAAGAAAAAAAAACCTGTTATTGTTAAATACCTACTGTGTGTCATGATCTGCTCTGGATCTCCAGGGACAATGTGTTATTTTAAAAAGCATTTGAATGTGTGTGTGTGTGTGTGTGTGTGTGTGTGCGTGTGTGCGTGTGTGTGTGTGTGTGTGTGTGTGTGTAGGTCAAAGGACAACTTGTAGGAGTCAGTTCTCTTGTACTATGCAAATTCGAGGGGTTGAATTTAGGTCATCAATCTTGGAAGCAAGCACTTTTATCTGCTAAGCTACTGAGCCAGCCGGGCGTCATTTTATTTTGTAGGTAAGCCTCATTTGGTGTCAGTGCTTCTCTCAAATTCCTGTGGAGAAATGACCACCCCTCTCTTAGCCTTCCCGTAGCTCAGATTGCAGGTAGGTGATCCATTCCAGCACCTAGGACAGTTTCTGATTTATGTCTTCCTTAATCTCCTTTGAAGACTTGGAACACCCAGGAGTGTTTGGTCCTAGGGAGGGGGTGGGTCACAATGAACCCACCCTTGGATGCCCAGTTCTTTGTCTGCTCAACCTTCAGGCCCTTCGGAGTGACAGAGAATCCTAGGGAATCATCTCCCTTTCCACACCCCCTCCACACGGTAACCCTGGGAGTCCCAAGTACTATCTTGCAGACTGGGAGAAATTGAGGCTTAGCAATCAGAACAGAGACCAAGAGAATTGTTTGAGTGCCTACTATGTGCACAGCCCCTGTGGTCACTAAATGTGCACATAGCCTCAGAGACCAGGGAGTGCCTGCTGTGTGTGCGCCCTCTGTATGTATTATAAGCCAAGCATGGGCATGTCCTCTGGGCACACTGAATGCCTACTATGTACACAACCCTTATGAACATTGAATGCTGACTATGTACACACCCCCTGTGGACACTGAATTCCTATTGTGTGTACAACCCCTGTAAATATCAAGTATCATTCTTTTTAATTGTTATGCTGTGGTCTCAATTCACAGAGGAGAAAACTGAGGTTCAAAGGGATCTGATAATTTAAGAAAATTGACTCCTTTCCCAAGGAGCTCTTCTGAGGCTCCGGCACTTCTGTTTTGAGATCACTCACAGAGTTGGTCTTTTAGCTGGGTCAGTTGCTGGACAATCTCTTCATGCTTAGATTCCTCTTGTCCCTGGGTATTTGGGGTCTTGGAAACTGAGGAGGGAAAAAAGAGAAATTTTCATTAGTAAATACCTCCTGTGTGCCAAGTCCTGTATTGAGTTCTCTGAGACATTGTGCCATTTTTATATTTCTTATTCTGTTGCCAAGGCTTCTCTCATATTCTTTGGCTCAAATGATCATTGTGCCTCAGCTTCTCCAGCAGCTGGAACTATAGGCACACATCAGGACCCCAGCGTCTAGGGCAGTTTCTCACTAATGTCTTTCTTAATCCTGATCGAAGACCAGAAAACCTACCACTCAGAGAAAGCTGAATCCTAAGCAGAAATTGATCCAGGATCTCAGACCCACCCACGTCTCTTTTCTCATCTGTCCTACACCAGAGATGGGGGCATCCTTAGAGGACATGCCATCCGCTTGCACTCCCCACTTCCCTCTAGACCCCAGGACGGCCTAGCTGAAGAGCAGGGTCAGAGAGGTGAGGCCTCCACTGTGCCTGACCTTTGACAAGAATGATCAGGAGGAGTCCGGCCAAGAACAGGAAGGAGAGCAGCTGCAGGACCAAGGGGATCTGGCCACGTCCCAGGCGTCCTGCCAGAGAAAAAGTGGACTTTTAAGTATGATGAAGTTCCTGCCTTTTGCTGATTCCAGACCAGGTGATCCTCCTCCTCCTCCCACCAGCCCATGAATCCAAACTCTCAGATTCTACCTCCACATGGCCCATGATTTTATTCCCTGCCCTCAATCTCCTCATAGCCTGTGATTTTCTGCTCCATACACCACCTCTCCAAAGCCCGGATTCCCTACCTCAGGTTCCACTTCCCCAAGACCCTTTATTTCTTGGTATACCGTTCATCTTCCCAGGACCCTCAGTTCCCAACTTCCACCAAGTTTCCTTGCCCTAGCCTCCACAGTCCCATGGCCCATAATTACCTTCCCTGGCCTTTTCTTCCCATAGTCTGTTACCTTTCCCCCTAACCTCCTCCCTCAGCCTTCCTGGTGGCCCATGATTCCCTGCTCCAGTCTTTCTCTCCCCAGGAAACAGAAGTTTAGAGCCCTAGCATTCATCTCTTTAAGACCCTCTCTGGGGGAGACTGTCCACTCTTCCTTAGCCCCTCACCCGGCCGTACCTGCTAAACTCTTGGTTCCAGAGTTTGGTCGTAGTCTGGAGCTCTTATCAGAACACCTGGTGTCACTGACAATCCACTCTTCATCCTCTGAGGGAACACAGCGACAGTCAGAGCCTGGGCAGACTCAACTCCGAGCTGCCCTCACTGATTTCCCTCACCGTGCTCCCACAATCCCACCCAGCCCGGCCTCACCCACAGAACCCAGCTGCTGCATCCTGGCTTCTGTGGAGTCACTCATGGTCACCACTGTGCACTGGTGCCTGGGACTGCCGGAGACCATGGCATTTATCCCCTGATGTTCTCTAAATGCCCTTTCACTCAGGAAGAGGAAAAAAAGGAAGCCCATGAATTGCAGAAGAGCCTGAGGGAGGGACTGCACCTTTCACATGGCCTATCTTGTGCCAGATAACTAAAGGCTTAGATTTTTTTTTTTAAGGTGGAGTTGGAAAGTTTGGAGTTCCGTAGCCGAAAAATCTGGAGTGTTGATGGCATGACCAAGTTATGGGTATCTTTTTAAAGACAATCGGTTATCCGATAAGTCCACTTTGCTATGCCCTTTTCACCTATGCTGAGTGTAGGAAAGCAACGCCCCATCTTCCAAGTTCCTCTCTCCTCTCTAACTCCCAACTGTATTGCTTTGCTGGCTCCTGATTCATGGACAGTTTTGCTGATTTTGTGTTTTCATGCTCATGTCAACTGAGTGCCTGCTGCTGTCATGACATCTGGCTACTGGATGAACTTTCTCAAACCTTCCCACACTGCAGTAGCTGAGAAACTGCATGATTCGATTGATTAGGTATCTGTCTAATAATAGCCACACAGCTGGTCCTTGGTGAAGCTGGGGATTTGAAGAGGGGCAGTCCACCTCTATGTTGGAACCAAGGAGAATCAAATAGTCCCAAGGAGGAAATATAAAGTTACCTAGATATGCCAGAATCGTAGAATTTTGAAAAACCAAGCTGGTGAGGTGGTTTAGGTACAGTGCTTGCGGCACAAGCACCAAGATCTGAGTTCAAATCTCAGCACTCAAGTAAAAAAATCAGAAGTTGCAGCACACACCTAACTCTCGTGTTGTGGGGGAGTGGAGACGGGATGATAATGGAGCTCATTGTTCTACAAACCAAGTCAAATTTTTGAGTTCCAGGTTCAGAGAGACCCTATTTCAAAACATAAGGATGGGTAAGATGGGTGAGGGGTTGAGGATGACACTGATATAAACCTTATGCATACAAATATAGCAACATGTATATGCAACACAAACACACACACACACACACACAAAATAACCATAGCTAAAAGGACATATGGAATATAAAAGAAGAAAAGAGACTGAGAGGTTAGCCTGGAGGATAAGGGTTATCAAAGGAACTGGAGAGGTGAGGGTGATAGAGAAGAAAAAGTAATAGAATTGATTATTAAGGCTGTACTAATAGATTTACTTAGAAGATATTAAATCATATAAACCAAAATGGCTAAGAGAGGCCATCTCCAAAATACCTCAGAGATGCCTCTCAGAGATAAGTTAAATTTGTGATTCTAAAAATGTTTGTTCACCAGGATTATCAGTCATTAGACTCCATTCCCGGAACAAAGGTGCAATCCTGACCTACAGCAGCTGTTAGGCCCATTCTTATATCAATGCCTCTATGGTAACTCAAGGAGGCAGCACAAGGTGACAGCCAATGTTAGGTCCTGACCTGCCTTAAAGCCCCTTGCCTTTTCCTTGAGAAAAGCATAAATCTGTCAGGTGGGCAAGATGATCCCAGGTAACAACCATTTGAAAAGAACAACACTGATACACTTAAAATAATTCTGGTAGTATCTCCATCATGTAAAACTCCCATTGTCCTAAGTGGGGACTTGCAGTAACCTGTTGTTAATCCCACCAGTCAATATAAGACCACTACCACAATTTAAAGCCAAATTTGAAGCAAGCTTTAAGTAAATACTGGCCAGGTAGATGCCCAGTTTCCCAGGAAATGGGCCAGAATCAAGGACTTAAGAAGAAAAACCCATGAATTATTGCCTTTCCCATCAGGTCCAATCAGGGGTAAACACATATCCTGACTATTTCCTGTCTATGTACCTTCTGCCCACAAGTGATCAAGTGCATCCATCGCAGATGGGTCAAACAAACTTGTTTAGGGGAATGAAAAAAACATATGGCTTGTTATCGCTCATAAACAATAGCCTCCAGCCTTTTAGGAAATTTCTGTCCTTAGGCAAGGGGCTTACAGACCAGAGACATATTTGTTTCGTGGATCTCTTAGGCATAATAATTAAAACTTTAAATGTCACTTTAGCTCCCACCTTGAGTTGTATCCTGAGCCAAATCCTTGACTCTGTTTATATTGGGATCTAATATCCATCAGCTTAATGATACCCAGAGAGGAATTATCATTTAGTTAAAGCAACAATGATGCAAGAGTCAATAGCAATTAGAAGAAACAGAAGGGCCAAAGGCTCTGTAATGGCTGGCAGTGTTACTATCTAGAAGGAACTTGGAAATGATAATGGAGACCAATTATTTACTTCATCTCAGGTTCCCCCTTTTTTGCTTTTTCTCCTTATTAAAGCCAGATTATATCTAATGATTCCTGAGTGATTTATATAGAAATAGCAATTTTCTATAAAAGCTATACAATTACCTCTCTGTTTTACATAAAGCAAGTTGAGTGCTCTATGTATAGCACTATTTTAGCTAATGAATCTTCCTATTGGTAGATCTGGGTATATTTGGTACCTTTTCTGATATGCCAATAGGCACTATGGGTAGCTATTTTATCCCCTGTAACAGGGAGTTTCCTTTTGATCTAACATTCCAGCCTGTTAGCAAGACAAACCTGCTTACGTTTTCTCTACTGGAGACCTAGTAGCTCTAGAAAAGGCAAGGCTTGATTTTTACATATGAAATAAACTAACAAGGTAGCTATAACCTTGAGGAAGAATCTTATTTCTTGCTGTTGCTAAGCTGACAAAGTTATGGTTAGTCTAGTCACCAATACCATTAGAGATCTGAGAAGGATAAAATATAGCAGAAAACATAACAAATGGTCTGTGTATCAATTAAAATGACAAAGACTAGCCCATTGCCTATATAGCCATCCCAGGCTCCTGTGGTCTCTATAGCACTGGGGGCAGAGGTACCAGGACAGCATCAGTCTTTGGTTGCCAGGACCATAAGGTGAGAGTTTTTCCTGTGAAGGAGGAACATGGGGAAGACTGACCTTACTTTGTCTAGGCAAAATGGGGCAACCAATTCTCCAGTGTCCTGCTTGTCTACAGTTTGGGCTGGGCCCTGGTGGCAGGTGCTGTATTGGGTCATTCTTGCCCAGTAGTTAGCATTACCACAATCCAGGTGGAGTCATTGTGGTGCCCTGCCATCTTCCTTGGAAACCTTGGGATCACTGCTAGGAGCTGTGAGTCTCTTTCTGTCCTAGTAAACTTTTTCCATTAAACATTTTAAAAACCATATTCATCAGATCTCTGACAAGTTTGAGGAGCATTATCTATTAAGCATATCTGAGCTAAACAAATCTAGGCTTAACCTTGAAAACATATCTAACATGACTACAAGTTTGATTATTATAGATGATTATTAATCTGTATTTCTTAATTATATATTATCTTTTTAAAGGAGTCACATAGGTACAATACCTTAAACAAGAGTAGAAACACACACACACACATATATTAGCAAAAATAACTAAATTTGTATCACTAAAATCCATACCTATGTGAAATATTTGAGACTAGTAGTTGATTTTTAAAAATAAATTTAACAATCTACCTTTTTATCATATCATTTTATTTTAAAAGATTCAATAATCTACCTTTTAAAATTATCCCCCCTTTTGGAAAAAGATTCCTGAATCTAACCTCTTTTGTTTAGTTTCCTCCCTAACCATAACCAGTAACAACTTGCAACTAACCCCACTAAATAATGACAAACACCTCTGGAATGACCAGAAACCATCTACTTCATCTCTTGGGAATGTGGACATCATGTTTTTTAGATTGCTTCCTGTTCTCTGGGGAGATGGCAACTCCAGCGAATTCTGAGAAAATTGAGACTCTGCTCAAGTCCTGGGAAAACTATTTGTTGTCCAGTCTTAGAACTGTTACCGTGCAGAAGGATCTGTACATATGTCACCTGTCTTGTAGTTTTTCTTGGTTTGTTTGTTTATGTCTGTAGCCAAGATTTTCAAGATCAAACCTGATTTCTATTAACCTTGAAGGAATCCATAGCCTTTCATTTACCGTGGAAACAAAAGCATAACCTCTTCCCCAATGCAATACATTTTCCAACTTCCATTCTGAAGTCAAGACGTCCCTAAAGTACATAGGCTGGTTTAATTTAGCAGTTCCTGCTATAAGCCAATGTCTCTTAGTAGCTGTCATTTGCTCAACCAACACTGAAAAAATTCGAAGACAACAAAGCAACATGTTGCTGCGCCAGCACAGCAACTGTAGTTCTTCTGAGCAAGGGACATCGGGATTAACACACAACACAACTTCAGGTTCTGCAGACAAGCCTTTATTATACTTTCTCACACAGTGTATATAGCGCTCAGCAGGGAAGGCTGAGCCAGGAAAAGCAGGAAGCTCTCACTGTAACTTACATGGCTTAGGGGTAAACATCCTTAGAAAACATTGCTGAAAACACCAGATTGTTCCTGTTTTTGTTCCTGTTTTCAACCAACCACAAGAGTGCAAAACAGATCAAGTGGGGGTGTGAAGGCCTGTCCTCAAGGGACCCAACAACATGAAGGACCACTTGCCCTCTATATTTTCCATCCTTACCAGGCTTATTTTTTATATTAGTCTATTCTTTCTTTAAAGACTTTAGTCAAATTTTTCTTAATTATCTTCAACAGTTTAGAATAATTTATTAGCTTTCATAAGACTAGGACTTGCTTGTGTAGGGCTCGTGAGCAGGGATTGAGGGAGCCTAAAGGCTAGTTTACCCTTGACAAGTTACTAGGCACCACAGCCATATGTTAATGGTAGGACTATAAGTTCCATTTGTCATAGATAAGCTGAATGACTCCTTTTTTAGCAAGTAGGAAATTTCTTTAAGCCACTAAGGGAATGGGAAGTTTATCTAAATGACTGATCTTGGGAAAAGGACTTTATAACTTTTATTTGAGTTGGAAGTATTACCCCAGCGCTGACATTTATCCTTGGGGCACCAATGGAGTGTCAACGGAGCAGAGAGCAGAAAGCTTCATCTTAAGCCCCCTCCCCCTGTGAGTTGCCTTGGTCTAGACTCCACCTCTGGAAAAGCCTGCCAAGCACTGACTTCTCCTAAGGGAGGGTCAGGATCACTCCCACAGGCTATTTAGGCTGATGCTGAGAAAAAGAATACATTGTCTTTGGGTTTTGTATGCTGCCCCCTCTGTCTCTCTCTTTTCCTGCCACGCTTTCCTGGCCACCCAGGAGCACTGCAGTTAACATGGGCATTGATTTGGTCTAATTTGCTCTGATTGGAATTATTTGCATCAGTGAAGAGGCTTGTCTTAAGGATTATTCCTAACATCATGGAGGTCTTCCACTGAGGGGGTCTGTTTTTCCCATAGGCTCAGTGCTGTGTGCTGGAAAACGCCCCTCTTGCACTCTCCACCAGACTAAGATTGGCTTCAACTGGGTGAGTTCCCCTTTTGGAGTACATGGCCAGTAGGGTCCCCAGGGGACCCATTTGCTTTTCTGGCTTTCTGTTGAAGTCATGGCCATGCCAAAAGCATGACACATGTGGCTAAGCTGGGCTTAGCTGAGATGAGATCTGGGTGTTTGGAGACATCCCCACTCATTTCTCATGCACCCCCATTTTGACTCAAGATTACTGTTGGTGGACACATTGCCACAGACTTGAGTCCCAATTGACATGGGCTTCTGATGGGTCCTTGCAATTTCAAACTGATTACTCAAAATACCCTCGGGTGGCCTTTTACAAAAATCCTTTTAAATTGGGGCTAACATCTAATGTAAAGCAAACAAGGCTCTGTGGCCCAAGGTTTCTAAATGCATGCTCTTGCCTGCTTCCCCGCTCCCCTCCCTGCTTCTTTAAGCTGTTTGCTGTTTGTCTCACTCTGGGCTTTTAAAACAAATCTATTTCCCCTGTTCTTTCATTCTCCTGGCTTCTGCCACCTAACTATGTTGGGATTTTAAGTTGGTCAGCTGACATAGGTTTCTAAAAGTGTTATATTTGTCTGTCTGTTGGAATGATGTAGCCACAGTATGTCTATGTAAGTATGTGGATTT